>JARHVA010004245.1:1280000-1527500 GCA_037957365.1 Torreya grandis
AAGTAAAGTAGTCAAACAAATCATGACTCAAATTCTATATTAGCAAAAATATATAATTACATAAGATTACAAAGTAAAGTAGTCAAACAAATCATGACTCAAATTCCTTGACAAAGGATAAATCTAGCTTCAAGATAATAAAGTTAGTTGGTCAAGGCATGACTTAAGAAATTAAAAATCACCATAACTTTCATGCATAGGCCACCACCCTAGGAGGTGAAGGTCGATGATCATCCTTGAAAAGCACCAACCAAGTAGGCGGTTCCATGTCAAGAATCTATGGATCATTCCAACCATCTAGGGGGGTCATCATAAATAGTGATAGTCTAATTAGTAGTGGGTTGTGAAAGAAAAATAGTGATTGAAAGATACTTATATGAAGGACTTCAAATTTACCATGAGAAGTCTAGCCACCCCCAAGGGGAGAGAAAGGATAAAAGTGGCCCCTTCTTTTGGACTAACTTTTGCTTCAATGCCTTCTAGGAGGAGGAGGTGGTGGACTATGGGGTAGACCATTAGGTAGAACCCTACTCATGATTCAAGGGGCATTCTCCTAGTGGTCGAGGATCTCCTATAAGTGGAATATGTATAGGTCCATCTTTTCCACTTGGGATTGAATATACAAATAAATAGATGAAATAACAAAAACCTTTTCATTAATAGAAAATGATATTCCACATCCCTCATGATTAAAATAACATGATTCCTATCTTTCCATAGTTGAAATAGAATAATAACATGCAATAATTGCTAGAGAAAGGAAATAGAGGTTGGCCAATTAGAAAAATCCCCAAAGAGTACTTGTTTCCAAGAAAAAGGCTCAGGTTGATAAGTCTAAAATAACAAATGAATCCAATTCTAGGAAGACTTATCTTTTGGATAAAACTAAAATAGATGTTTATAGGATTTTTGATGTTTTCAAGGTGCATAAAAGGGATTGGAAATGTGGAGGTGGAGTATCCTCTCATCGAGGGGGATTTCTTGGTAAATCAAACACCATAAGAAATAACCCATCTTGGACTCCAGACCAAGGTGCCACATATGATCTAAATAGGTAGCCAAGTCTTAAGAGAGGAGTGGAGGCCCCATTACCTATTGAGATTGTCTAAAGATGGATAAAATAGACTCATCACCTGATAAAGAAGCCTAAGAGATTAGATTTTAAAGTGTGTATCATAGTTCCACCTCTAGTATTTCCACCAGGCCCTGGGAGGCTACAAGCTAAGCTTATGCAACATAACATCAGGTAATAATTATTAAATTAAAATAATAGAAGGTAAGTTTGCATTGTTTAATTGAAAATTGATTTTTATTTCATGCTATGTAATCCAATCTCTAGAGGTAACCAAATCATAGATATTATGAATCTCTTTTTAGAATAACTACATAGCTTTAATACCATGTAATTAAACCAGAGGAATGAAATAAGTAGTAAGAATAGGGTACCACCATAAGTTATTGCCATTAAAATATATCCCTATGCAAAAAAAAAAAAAAAATCCCATAACCACTTCAAGTGGGGTCTGATTACTTAAAAATCCTTCCATATATGTTTTACCACAAAAAGAGCTAGTAATCTTGATAGGAAAAATAATGATGAGGAAGGATTGGAAGACAATATTTTTCTATCTAGTTTTACCATAGGGAGACCCTAAAGAGATATAATGTCTTAGAAGAATTTTCCAATTTTCAGTTTCCCTCAATATCTATAACAACCCACTTTGCACATAAGTCTATACTTTGTCGATAAGTTTCAATGATGCCCATGCCACCTTTATCATGGGGGAGACAACAAATGTCCCATGCTACTCGGTGAAGACCTTAAGCCTAATTAGAATTGACCAAGAGGAAATATTTGAGGATATTTTCAAGAATATCATAAGAGGATTTAGAGGGATCCTAACATGAGGAATAGTAAACATGTGTAATGGCTAAAATCTTGGTGAAAATATAGAACTTGTCTGCTAGAGATAGGTGCTTAATGATATAATATGCAATCTTCCTTTCAATATTTTTGATAACATACTACCAAATATTGATCATTGATCTGTAAAAATAAAAGGGAATTCCCAAGAACTTGAATTCACCCCCTAAAAATCCATTACTAATTATAATTGCAAAGCTACTCAGGTATATGCATCATACTTTCATAAAAACACTAGGTTTTCTTCCATTGAAGGATGGATTAGGAAGGTAAAAAAAAGTGTTAATGCATTGGATATATTCATTAAAAGTTACCTCTTGTTCTTTGAGCATGAGGAAAGTGTCATCTAAAAAATTTCCATTAATGAATGAGGAGGTGCGATTGGGAAAGACAATGCCATGAATAAGCCCTTGAGAAGATCTCAAAGGCAAGAGATAACCTAGGGATTTGGCAAATAATACATAAATTACTAGAGAGAAAGGAAAACCTTGGTGAATAGACCTCTATACCTCAATCCCCTATATATTATGCCCATTAATAGTGAGGCAAACTGAGACATCATGAAGCAAATTCTATACTACATAAATGAAGTAGGGGCTAAAGATGAGAGCCTTGAGCATGGAAATAATAAATTACCATTCAATCTTGTCATGGGATTTCTAAAAGTCTAATTTAACAAAAATAGTTCTCAAAAGAGAGTAACAAATAAAATCCATACCTTACTAGACTACAATAATATTGTCCAAAATATAACACCCTCTAATGAATCCTATTTGGTCTAGTCTAGCAATGGAAGGTAAGATGAGCTAAACATAGTTGGAAAAGTCTTTGGAAAGAATCTTGTAAGAAAAATTGAATAAGGTTATCAAACTCCAATTGTTAAGTATCTTAGGATCTCCAAATTTGGAAATGAACTTGATATTATCTTGAATGATCATGGGTCTAAGAGACTAGCTCTACAAGGCTTCTTTATAAACTATAGTAAATTAGGTCTAGTAAAATCCCAAGTGGCTTTGTAAAATTTGAATGGGAAACCATCAAGGCTAGGGGATTTATCATTGTTCATGTATTAGATCCTTTGTGAACTCCTACAAGGTGAATGAGGCATCACAAATCCATTGGTCAGTTGGCTTGAGCTTGTGAGGATCCACATCAAGGCATTTATGAAGTGCCTAGGATTGCTCAGCCATTAATGGTTGATCTTGAAAAATTAGCTTGTAATGTTCAAGGAAGGTCAAGGAGACATCAAACTAAGTGGTAATCTAGGATCGAGCTAATTGAATGGCTTTAATTTTCTTATGATCTTGCTTGAATTTTAGTTCTTTAAATAAATCCTTAGAGGTTTTATCACTAAATTTTATCTAGTGTAACTGAGCATGGAGCTAGATGCCTCTGGTTGCATGGTTGTCTACCATCTTAAGGTGGTGTTTGAAAGAGGTTACAACTTGTTGTAAGTGAAAATTAAAATTATCAATCTTGAGGGAGCTAGATACCATTTGAACTCATCAAGTGAGGCCTCTTATAATATTTTTAGATGTAAGTGACATGTTTGCCATGGTGGTAGAAGAAGGAATTGGTGCCCATAATGGCCTCATTCCAACATGAAATCTAGATAGTGGCATATGGGCCTATAAGGTGAGGCTCTAGATCCATTCGATGAGTCATATTGTTTTATCATGACTTAACACATAATTATTAAAGTAAAATTTATTACATGGAACATTATATTGTCTCAAGGTCCATTCCACCTTATATGAAATAGTGGAGTGGTCTGATAAAATGATAGATTAGTCAAACCATTTGAGCACATGATGATTCCCATATTTTTAGTTGGACCATGTAAACCAAAACATGGGGTTAAATGTCCAACACAAAAGAAGAGGGTCTACGAGGCCCTATTTATTTTTGAAATAATACAAAACCTTGTGTTCACCTACACATCAACACATGAGGAGGGACCTAGCCTTTTCTTAGAAGTGTTCAATCATATGAAATCTCTACACACTATCCATGTGGTAAAAGGCAACCCATCTACCTAAGATTGCCAAATTAGGGAGTGGTTAGGGCCGTCATTATGTGCATATATGTAGACAATGCTAAAACGATGGCCATCAATGTCAAGGATAATCTACAATACCTGATGTGATGGGTCCTCCCCCATGGAAATAATTGAGAATAATTCTAGTTAAGCCGTTAGGGGAAACTAAAATACAAGATCCTCCACATCTAGCCTTATGCAAGGTGGTGATTTGGGTGGCACCAGGCCTAAATTATTCATAAATATGTCTAAAGGATAAATCCAAACACTTTAACTTCTTATAGATAGAGAATATATAGAAACTCAATCTACTAACAAACAAAAAACATAGATTATTTGCATGTAGACTCTTTAAGACCCCTAACATTCTAACACATTCATATGGAAGGGTTATCCATTTAAATCCCCCTTGATCATCCTTAAAATATTCTAATGTTTTAATGTTGTTGTGTTGGTGAGGGCATGAAATTATGTCGATCATAATGAAGTAGGGTTTGGCTTCGTGTTCCTCTTAAAGAGAGTCTACAACCCTATAAGGTGGGCTATAAGATTACTAAGAGAATGAGTTTTTGGTTAAGATAACATTAGCCATGGACATCATAATATTTTTGGAAACTGGAAAAATGCTCTGGGGGTCAGATGAAACTAAAATAGTAAAGGGTGGTAGATAAATACCTTGAGAGGGTTTGACAACTAGATTAGAATCCTCTTGAGGTGGTGGTTGGGGTGAGCTTTATGGCTTATGGCCTGGTGACTTTTTAGGGGGTATTAGGTCTAACCATCATCTTGGTCAATTGGTTTGGGTCTATTTTTCTAAGGAGGCAGCTCATGAGGTTTGGGATAACCCATGTGAGGATAATCTTTGATGTGGTGGTCCAAAACTTAATAATGGAATTAAGTGTTGGGAAGGTTGAAGTAAATAACCTTTTGTGACCATTGGATCTCTCTGAATTGGATTTCTATGAACTCTTTCCACTCCTTGGAGAGGTCAACCTCCACATAGACCTAATTATTATGGCAAGGGGAAAACAACCTATCTAGTTTAATCATAACAACACATCCTATGGGACTGATGATTTGGGGTATAAAATCCTAGAGGTGAATTGGTAAACCAAGAATCTTAACCCAAATATGGACATGAAGGGAAGAATTGTTAGAAACTTTAAAATCATAGTACTAGGCAAATAGAATCATAAGTTGGTTATGAAGGAACCATATATTAGACTTCATGAGGATAAGTTGTGTCTCATAGGGATCCTTAAATTTAAACAAGAAAAAACCTTTGGTAAAGTTCCAAATTTTAGAGATAATGACACCCATAGGCTCCTAATGTTTTCAAATTTAGTTATGGAGGTAATCATCTAAGGGAAATGGCAAATAAAGTAAGTAATAAAAAACAATTTCCATACCATTTTTAGTATTATTTAATAGTAGAAAACATGAATGATTGCCTTTGGAGTAGAGTGGATGGTTGAAGAATTACCTCATCCTAGATCTTTAGAAAAAACTTTTGATAATTCTTGGGCACCATTATCTATGAATCTTTCATCAACAGATGCATTAGAGCATGGAAAATCCCTAAATAAAGGGCTTACCTACCCAAAAGGTAGCACACTGAGCATAGTTAATAGAATACATCCCTAGGAAATCCTATGGGACCAATGGTGTGAACAAGGTGAACTAAGGATGAAAATAAGAAAATACAAACCATAAAATCCTAGCAAAGTGATTCTCTCAAACCTTTCTAAATAATATTTTATAAAATATTTCTAACTTGATGATTTTGTCATGCTAGACTCACAAATTTAAAGTCACTAATTAGTGTTCCCTCTATAGACACCTAAATTTGGTAGAATATGTTTTTTCATTGTATTATTGTCTCTAATTTACTATATTAGACATAATTGTTTATATTTTCGCATTTTAGGACTTATTCAACCTTATATGGGTATCTATTTATCTCTTCAGTCTTAAAATAACACATCAAAATCTATCAATTATAATCCTTAAACTAAGTAAAAAAAATCATGTTTATCATTAATATTTTAGTCTCCATTTATCCAATGTAAGTTTCATGTTCTTCACAATTCTATCCTAGTCATTCCACACCTTGCATAGGTCTATCTCCCTAGAATTTCTAGGTCCATTTTTTATTTTTCCTCATCTTACACCTTTAATATTTCCCCTTATCATTTATAAATTCATCTAATACACCTCATCTTTTCCTAGAGTTTCTTATATATAAAAATCATCCTAAATAATTTAAGGTTGAATATAAATGGATCATCAACCATACAAATATTATCAATTTTTATACCTACAACAAAGATAATTATCAAGTTATTTCATTACTCATACTTTAATTTTAGATTTGGTTGGTAATATCTTACACACTTGTGATAGATTTTTATATGTTTGTATCTCACTATCCCATTGTATCAAAATAAGTTTTTATTTTTAATTTAGTTTAATCATCATTTCTAAGGAAGAGGAGGTTCAAAACCCTTGCTCAATTTATTCCATTTATAGTCACTTAGAATTATGTGAATTTATGATTCCAATGATTGGGATACATATTTTACAACATCACTCTAGTGATTTCTCAACTCCATAATGCATTTGTTTGTTTTTAGTTCCAATCTATGTCATATATAAATATTCAACAATTTATCACTTTATGTGTAGAAAATAAATAAATCACACATAAATGAAGATAAAAAAAAAAGAAATGGACTTGTGAAAAAAAAAACATATTCTATAATCCTACATTGATTATACTAAATGAAATAGAAACAAACATGGTAGTGCAAATTTGACCAAATGAATAGTCCCATGATGTATGTGAAAGAAGTAAAAAATATTTTATGAGGATCCAAACATCAAATTATAACATATGGCAATGCACAAACATATTTATAGAACTAGACTTATATAATGTCAAAATAACAACTAGTGGTGAGCATTCCTTATCTATTTTTACTTACTTTTCATATCCTATTTGATAATCACTTTATTTTTCTATTATTACTTATCCAATCGGGTAGATCTGAATTATGTATTTAAATAAACATATTATTATATTTATTCATTGTCATATTTTGTTCCTTACTTCTTGTAAAATTATGTTTATGGTAAACACCATTCAAATATATGTTGGGGTTGAGTTTCCTACTCTACCTATCCCTTTGTGGGCCTTCATTGCTTTGTGATTTATAAGAATATAGATTATTTTTTTACTTTTCAAGAGTGAACAATAATGTCTATGTCAATTTTGAGCTAATGAAATACTTGAAAGTGTCTATTGATATTCAAATAGGGACCAAAATATTTAAGTAGAAAGTCACTTATATCAACCTTTTGAACTCATTTTTTTTTGGTGTCAAATCCCCAACCATATGGTTTACTATTTTCCCCTTATAACCTACTCAGCTCAAATCCATTTATTTAAAATTTACCCATTGAAAAGGTAGTAACATAAAAAAGTTGGACTAATATTCCTAATAGAAAATTCGTCACATGTAATAAAAATCATAAAGCATTTAATAAATTATCCAGTGAGAAACCTGAGCATGGTATAAATTTTTTGACAATGTTATCCCTCCTTAAAACCCTATTCTTCAAGTAAATAATTCATGTGTCATCCCTCAAATATAAGTTTCTCAATATAGTTCTATGTAATTAATTTTTATCATTGTTGGGACCTCCTCAAAATATGATTCATCTTTGAGGCACTCATGTACTCTACCTCATGGTGGTGGTAATTCACCTTAAGGAGATAATGGGTCTAAACACCTCTCCATTTAATTTGAGGATTATCCTACACTAAGTTATAAACCTCTCTTAATAAACTATTTTTTAGCTCTGGTTTCTAAGGAAGGGCTTGTATATGGGCAAAAACTTAACATAGAGGAATATTCTTTGAATATTTTCTCATGGAGTGTTCGAGGTCTCATGTAGTTTCAAAAAAATTATCTATGTTATCCTCTTACCAGTATTATATTGTTTTATATTGTATGTGTTTTAAGGAATTTAAATTTTCATGATTTATTTGAAAAAGTTCTCTGAAATATATTTCATCAAATGCCATGTAATAATCCACCTTGAATGATGATAATTATGATGGCACCATTATTTAATTTCATAAAAGAATTCTAATTTAGTTGTTACATCATTATAATATCCATCACATCATGTAATATGGTAACACTTGACATTGATGGTTGTTCTTTGGATCTCATAAATTTCTATGCACTTAACAACTTTCTAAAAAGAGCAGAATTATGGTGATGGCTATCAAATAATTTTATTTTGTTCACTTTACTCATTAGTATTTAATTTATATGGTTTAATCCATGATGATAAATACATAATTTTACATATACATTGATGGGTGGGAGAATGTGAATTTTGGTTTTACATTATAAACATTGGAGGTTGTCAAACCCTCACTTTCAAAGGTGATTGTTACATCTCAAACCTTGGTTTACATAGTTTAATTTGTGGATTGGATATGATTGTGTCCTTAAATGGATCAAAAGAGATATAATTACCTAGAAACATGTGTTATAATTTCACATTTATAATGGTAAATTTGTCATCATCCACTCAAATTTTTCTTTCTCTGACCATAGACCATTTAGTTTCTAGCTGGAGTAAGGAGGTGGCTTGCAAAAAAATCCTACATGATTAGTTTTCAGTACATCAATCCTTAATCACGAGGTCAATATATAACTCATTTATATAGTATTTAACTTATATATATGTACAAATTATGTTTCCAACTAGATCGAGTCATGGAATGCTGCAATAAATCACACTGCTTCTTTTATTAAGCACTAGTGCAAGAAAGTAGGAAGAGTTGGAAATAAATTCAATGATACATTGGCCAAATAATGTAAAAGGATTATTACATGTATTGATAAAATATCATAAAATAATAAATTTTATACTAAGTATACCAAGTTTAAACCTAATTTCAAACTAAGGAAATGTCGTGCATCTATACATGCTTATATTTATGCATATTTAAATTATCTCAAAGTTAGAGATCGTAATTCCAAATATTTATAAGAAAATAAAGCCAAAGAAAAAAAATAAAATTACACATAACCACCTCATTAGTGTGCCTCAAACATCCTCTAATTTTACAAACCATTATAAATTTGTGTTTTATCCTAAGAAGATATATAGAAAAGTTTGCTCAAGATTTGTAGGAATGCTTGGATGTGGTTCCTCACAAGTTAAGCCCTTTGTCTCAAAATTTATGTGATTCCTTGCTCAATCTAAATGATAGTCTTATGATGGTGTATATAATGGCCAATGAAAGGCACTAGAAGTGGATGGTTACCCTTTTGAATTCTACAAGGCCACATAAAAGTTTTTGATCCAGAATTGCTTCAAGTTTGTGGTGAAGCACTATGCAATAAATCCTTAGAGTCACTAATAAATAAAGGAAATGTTAAATTCATCCCCAAAGAGGGAGATATATATTTTATTACCAATTATTAATTGATTCCTTTGATAAATTTATATTATAGCCAAAGCCATGGAATTCAACCTTCATCACATCCTTATTACATTTATAAGAGTGGATAAAATAGACATTTGATATATCCTAAATAATATTATTACAATATAAGAATATATGGAATGGGTTTGTTCCTCTTAGTAGTAGGATATATTTTTGATGCTTGATTTTCAAAAATCTTACGACTACATCAAATGTCCCTTTATATTCACCTTGGTAAATGATTTAGCCTTTGGAAACATATTTATCTTAGTTTTACAAACCTCTTTATTAACTATTTATCATGTTAGACCATCAATGTGCATAATTTAAAAAATATTTGGCTCCTTTCACTCTATCTAATAGGCTTTCCTTCTTACTCTCACTCTATATGTTTTAGTAGTTGGAGTGTTTTGATAACTTCTTTCCCTAAAAGATGAACCATGGATTATTATAGCTATTATTCTCCCTAGTAGGAATACTCAACTCATCATTACCACTTTTCAGATGACTCTTTCCTTACACTTATAGATAATTAGTTGTATTATCAAGAAACATTGAATAATATTGATATTTCTACAAAGCTTCAGGGTCCAATATGCAATGGACCAAAACAAAATGCAATAGATATAGCATAATGCCTTTTATGGATTGGATTAAATACTTATAATGGAAATGGATCAAAATATGGGAGATATTTAACCTCTTATGCTTTCCATTTTCCTTTTTTAGCTCCCCCTCTAAGATGTGGCAATATGTGCTTGAGAAAGTTGAAAATAAGATTTCTTATTAGATCACAATGCATTTGTGAATGGAAAGAATGCTTAAAGTTTTCACCAATATTCTTGCTACCACTCACATCTACTATTATACATGTCAGATCCCTAAAAGTCTTCTTATGATAATGAAGATAGGTTTCTCCAAAGGTTTTATTTTGGCTAGTGCTAAACAAACTAGAGATTTTCATGAAGTGGATTAGGTGTTTTATTTCCTTGTTCGAGATAAGGATGGTATAAGCATCATTGATACCAATAGAAAAACCATCACTGTATGTGTTAAATGGTTAGTTTGTGTTATTGAATGTTTTCAAGTATATAAAATCTTTATGAGGGATTGCATCTTTGTTGTTTCTCCTTATGTAAATATTTGTTGTCCAATAATGTAGGTTATCATACCTTTCTCATCACCTCCACCCCACACAAATCAAGGGCTTTTTTGTTGTGAAAACATAGATAAATATTTCAAAGTTTCAAATACTTACCTCAATGGGGTTAGAAATAGGTTTAAATGTATTTATTTTAACATCCAAAATTTAATGTGTGCCCCTATCATGCCCAATAACTACATCCTTCTTGCTAAAATAATGAAAATTAAATTCCTTCGACTCTAAAAGAATGATTTTACACTATTAGATAATTTATCTCCTTCATAAATTGAATTCCTTGACCTAATCTATAGAGGAAATAGAAGCTTTTAGTTTTGGATATGCCTTCAATTCTATGATTCAAGAGTTCAAGCCATATGTTATGATGCATAAAATTGTGGGACAACCTATGGTTTCATGGTAGAAATACTCACAATGTAAATTTGATACTTTTTTTAAGATTTGGTTTAAGGGATTGATAAATCAAGTTATGCGCCCTTTTTTGTTTCTTGTTGGCAATTTAAACAATCTTTGTAGTTTGAATTCTTCTCCATGAACTTGGTTAGCCTATCTAAATTGGATATATACTTCCAAGCTCACTCATTTTATTTGGTGTATTTTCTACCATAATATGCCACTAGGGAAAAGACTCAAACACATTGGGATTTTTAATCTCAATTGCATTGCATGTTCTAGACCAGAGACATTTAAATAATTATTTTAGACTTTGCTTCATGCCCGTGAAGCTTGGTAATGAATCCATAGTTTATTTCAACCATTCCACTTAAATCCCATTAAAATGAGGATGGTATTATTTTGGGATAGTTCTTAGTAGCCTACATTTATTTCAATTCTATAGAATATTTTTATGAGTTGCTATACATTATCAAGTATGAAAATCTAGAAATGAGGCCATTATCAATAGTGAATCTCTTTTACATTATTTTTCAATTAACAATTTAAAGTTGTTCTCTTTCACTTATTTTTAGATCTAGGAATAGATATTTAAAAAAACCCTTTAGTTCTAACATCTCTAGGAGCTTCTCAATTATTTTGGTAGAACACCATGTACCATGAGTAGGGTTCCTCTAGATTTTCTATTGTAAGGGTCTCCTCGAGTAACACAGAGAGTGGTCAAGTCGCTCTTGCATCCACTTTTTCTCTCCTCCTCAATATGAAGGGGCAGAGTCCTCAACAATGTGAAAATCCTCTATTGGGTCATATCATTAGTCTTTGTTGGTAGAGGGTGGTGATCAAAAATGTGTTACGTTATGCCCACATCTTAATTAGGTAATAGGTGAGTTGCTACAAGTTTTACTTCTAGAGTGTCTTCTTAATTTGTTTGTTCCTCTAAGGATGATCTACCACTACCTCCTTTTAGTATAACAACATATCTTTGATTTTCATACTTGTGTTAATATTTTATCATAATATTTTTATGTTCTTATATAATTATGTTTACCTACCTACATATAATTTTTTGTGATTTTACCATATTTTTAAGCACATAGATTTTAAACAACAAATATCAATGAAACATCTTTTATTTTAATTATATATACACTCCATACCTTTATTCATATATCTCTCTCTCTCTCTCTCTCTCTCTCTCTCTCTCTCTCTCTCTCTCTCTCTCTCTCTCTCTCTCTCTCTCTCTCTCTCTCTCTCTCTCTCTCTCTCTTTATATATATATATATATATATAGAGAGAGAGAGAGAGATGAGAGAGATTGGATGAAAGTATTGTATAGGCATCGTCTCTACATAGATTTGTTTCGGGAATTGTTTTACTATAATGTGAAACTAAATGGGACTGCTACATACTTTTATCTTCAATTTTTATGATGATTAAAAGATAATTTCACATAGATTTTCACATAGATGAAAATAGATTTTTGACTACACAATTAATATAAAATCATCATCAATAAGATTGTATATCATGATATTAAGCTCTGTGATATGGTTGTGCCCAACATAAATAAGTGTTAATGTGGTTCTTCCATTATAAGATTTCTTAATATGGTGAGACCTCATTATAAGATTGATTAATATTGTAAGTCACGATATCATGTCAGCTTTGAATGTTAATTTTTTTTGCAAAAGGAAACGTTGAAGGATAGGAAGGTGACTAAGTGCTTTACTTATAATATTGTCTTTTTGTATGGTTTCTTCTTCTAAGCTGGTTAGCCCATGGGACTTTTGTTTCAATGACTTGGGTCTACTGTAATTGGTTATACTTTATGGTTACAGGAGTTCTATAAAACCTTTTTTTTAATTTAATTACATATAAAAATATCAGTGACAATTATATAGAATATAAATAATGTTACTTTTTATTTTAATGATATTTTTTCAAAATATTATAAATTAAAATTGGTGCATAATGACTATAATAAAATTTATATATTGCATATTAAAATTTTGATTTTTGTCAACATATTTTATTATAATTACATTGTATTATTTTTTTTACTTTTTTATTATTTATTCTAAAATTCCATGAATAACATAGAAAGAAAAAATATGTTAACATTTTGTGATGCAAAGCAAATGTAAATTTGACATGACTAAACAATATTATTTTTTTCAATTTATATTAATAAAATAAATGTAAAATATTCAATTTTTTTTCCAAAACATCCACAAATATTGATTTTCAGCATAAATTTTACCTAAATGATGACACTAATTATTGTAATAGTGTATAACATTGGAAATATATCTCATCTACATAGAGCATTCATAACGCTATATTTTTAACTCAAGTTTTCTTCGAGTAAATTTGACACATTTTAGACACCCATGCCGAGTAATTTGTATGCCTTTCCAAGTGTAAACTATATACATGGAACACATATGGTTTGATATCTTTCTATATTAGGGTTTATTTGAGGATGATATAAGTGTGTTGTTGATAGGATGATAACCTTTACTTCTATAAAATATTCAAATTATAAATCCCACATTGAAGAAACTAGTTTTTCTAGGATTTCCCATGGTCAACTTGCCTTCCCTTGTGTGTTTTTTTGCCAACTTTGCATACCATTTCTACAGGACTTTTTAGGGGTCATGTGCATTAATTAAGCTTAACACTCTACCCTATGGGTGGCTAACCTTATATAATGGCTTCCCCACTCTCGACTGTAAATATAATTACAAGAGGTGAGAGTAATGACACCAAGAAAAGCTTGAAATTTTGTTCTGAAGGTCTACAATGAAGTAATCCCTTTGCCCTTCCCGCTTAACTAGAGTTATGCCTGTTGGTGAGGCTATTGAAAATGCATACAAATGGTGTGAAAATTTCTCCTTTATCGTTTACTTTTTAAGCTAAGTCTCATTGGAAGAGTCCATCCATAATTGGTTTTGTCACCACTAGGAGTCCACAAACATCCATGTGGTTGGCATCAAAAACCTCACTAAAGGGTTTTTATGTGTAATTTTAAAGAGTCATCTGGAGTATAAGCCCTCCTTAACAAAATAAGTTGATTTATACAAAACACACTTTTTATTTTATCCAATTAGACACATGATTTTAAGGCTACAGACCAAGCCTCCCTTTGATTTCTAACAAGGTTAAACTTATCGATCTATCGATGTACCTTTGATCCTTTATTGATCAAATTATTTTGTCCATTAGGTATATTATTTTCCAAGAGAAACTAAAATGGTTCTCTTCTTTCCCCAACAAATAGGTTTACATCAAGGTTTACCTATATAAAGACCTAAAGGAGTTCATTGGTATCTAGGTAGGTGACACCCACTGGTCATAAAAAGCTATGTACTTAAACCTCCCTAACACCTACTTTCATTGGCAGGTGCCCAACCATCATATCAAATATTATCCCCTTATGTGATGATCAAAGCCTTTATTGACCCCTTTACAACTGAATAATCCTAAGTTAATATATAATGGGGATGGTTGGACCATAGTTACCTCTAAAAAATTGCCACTAATGTTGAAACCCTCCTATACATTAACTCTTTCTCTAGTAAATAATCTTTTTTAGGAGATACCCACCTCACCTTCCCCTATGTTTTTGGTCCCCCAAGATTAGTTAAGTCTTATTTCTAAAAATTATTATGATTCCATGGCCTCTATTGCTAGAATATCCTTAACTAGTGGCTCCTCCTCTCAATGGTCACGTAACCCACCCTGTGGTGGTCCTAACTCTCCCCAATATGAGAATGGAGATAAACACCACTCCATTATGTTGGGATGAATTTCTTGCATGGACCAATGCAATAGTTTTACAATTTTAGAATATTTTGAGGACAGATAAGGGGAGCTCCACATGGAAGATATTTTCCAATGATTTTTTTATCTTGGAATGTTTGAGGTCTTACAGAGTCCTTAAAAATATTTTGTGTATGATACCTACCAACAAAGAAGTTCTCTAGATTTTTTTGGTCTTTAAGAAGTTAAAGTTTCAATATTTCTTCTAGATAATTCTTTTTTTTTGTATTTGGCATGATGCCACCCAATTTCTCACTCTACATGAAGATGGGACTATTAACACCAACATCCTAGTTTCTCTTAAGTTTTCACCCTTTATTATTGCTATGGGGGAGGACCCATCACACTAATATGTTTGGATAATTTTAGATATTTATGGTCATTATTAAGGAATACTTAAAATTTACACCCCTAATTATGGTCCTGATATATCTCTACTTTGGTGATCCTTAGCTAACAACCTCTCTTTGTCATGTGGCTAGTATGTAGGGATTTTAATATGGTTGAGCATTCCAAGGATGAATTTGGTGCCTTGCCTATGAGTTGGTGCATAAGAGAACATGAAATATGGTATTAATTAAAGAATAAATATGTCACTCATTTACTACCATGTCTTAGTTTATGTGGTCTAACTGTCATTTCAGGGATCACCATGTACTCAATAGGATCGACTGTTATATGTTGTTAGAATAAAATATTTTCTCCTTATCCAACATTAGTGGTCAAATTTTCGCTATCCATTTTGACTTGGTTATTTTTAATCACTTTTTTACCTTCTATAGAGTAGATTGGGTCATACAAAAATATAATGTTTCACATAATTAGTTCATCCTTAATACTTTTCTCTCAGGCCACATTAGCACCATCTATCTAATTACCCAAATATGGAACCTGGCCTATTGCCATTCATATGCTATAAAATAGATTTAGTGGTGGAATAAGGCCATTATATGTGCCACCATATTCCTCCACCACTACAATAATGTTAGTATAGGTCCATGAAGCAACTGAACATGTTAAAGATGATGATAGCTATGAGAGAATTCATGTGCATATAATAGTTTATCATGAGAATACAAGAATATGGAAGGTAAAAACATATAATACATTAATTATCCCACATTATTGAGGAATTAAGAACAAAAAGCATTATAGAGAAATATAATGCACATAAGGAACGTAATAATAAATTACACATGTAACCATAAATAGATCATCTATATTGATCTCTTATAAAAAGTGGAACCCTTTTCTCATTAAAAATAAGAGTATATATAGACATTTACAATCTATAATTGTTCATCTTCTTCTCATACTTGGCATCAAAATTGGAGTCTCTTCATAGTCTAGCCTATTACAAGTCATGAAGATAGGACAAAATAGACTTATACAATGACAAAATGAGTGCATAATGTATGAATATAGGACAAATATCCTACGTAGATTTATAATACATTTTATTCTACCAACACTTTCCAAGAATTAAAATGTTGTCTCATCCTAATACAATGTCATAAGATCTTTGAGAATGTACAAGTGACCAAAGGCTGAATAAATGGTTAGACTAGTAAGATTTACAGTAATAAGTCAAGGCACCATTTTTGGTTTTCACCTCTTGCACACTACTTAACCTCCCTTTCAGTTTTCAACTAATTAGAATACCAACCTAGCACCCTTTGTGGTTTTTTAATAGGTTATCATAACTAGGTGGCTACCCTTTATGAGTTTGTAATGATCCTAACCCCACTTATCTTACTGAATCATCTCTAATATAAAATTTCCAAAATTTCTACTTTATGTAGTACTTAACTTGATGGTGGTGGTATGGATTTAGATTATGATTGACTAGATGAGTCCTTGGACTAGGATTGTTCATCCATACATCGAATGATGATCTATTATATCTTTGATGATAACCTATATGCATGTGTATTGACAATTTGGGCAACTACCATGGTGAAGGGAGTTAGATCCATTTTGTCATAAGATCTTTGAGGATGCACAAGTGACCAAAAGTTGAATAAATGGTTAGACTAGTAATATTTGTAGTAATCACTCAAGGCATCATTTTTAGTTTTCACCTCTTGCACACTACTTAGCCTCCCTTTTAGTTTTCAACTAAGTAGTAACCAAACTACCACCCTTTATGGTTTTTCAATAGGTTGGCATAACTAGGTGGCTACCCTTTATGATTTTTCAACCCCACTTATCTTACTAAATCATTGCCAATACAAAATTTTCAAAATTTGTACTATGTGTAGTACTTAACTTGATGGTGGTGGTATGAACATAGATGATGATTGATCAGATGAGTCCTTAAACTAGGACTATTCAGCCATACATCAAGTGATGATCCTCTAGAGCTTTGATGATAGCCTATATGTAGGTGTATTAATAATTTGAGAAATCACCATGGTGAAGGGAGTTAGATCCATTTTTTAGGCATTCCAATCTAGCATCACTTTTTGTATCAATCACAATAGGGTGCATAATAGAGCATGATAGTCGATGATTTTCTTGAGATATGCATCATCCATTATGTTTAAGGATTCCTTGGTGTTTGTAACCCTTATTTAGATCTTTCCACTCAATTGATCCATCTTATCTACATGTCATTGAGATTTTAAGTTGATGAAGGAACTACATAAAAGATGACTCTACCAATTCATAAGATTATCATGCACATTATCCTTGGCATTGAGTGACACCTAGAGTGATATGTCCTTATCCTCCCTAGTGGTAGTGTGGCTAGTCGTGGTTGATTTGGTGGTGGTGAACTTTGTAAAGTCTATGCTAGAATTGGCTAAGAAGGTATCTAGTTGTTTCTTCTAATCCATCAAGCTTTGTGTGACCTACTGATCTTGAAGTGTAGCAACATCAATTTTTTATACTTCTAATAGCGTGATGAGAGTGTTAGCTTTAGCCTTCACATCTTGACCCAATATTTTCATTGCATGGAGTTTTTATGCTATAGATAGTCCTTTGATAGATTAGATACAATTGTCTTGCATCTACATTGATCATATATTACTTGGTCCCCCATTGCTCAAGTGACCAACTTGGGATAAGTGTCCTGGATAATCTTGGTATATTTATGCAGGTAAGCATTCAACTAAGTGTTCTCAGCCCTGGATTTAGGGTTCACTTTATGAGGCCATAATGGAAACCCCTTATGTTTGTTTAGGCAAATTAAGTTTGTAGTTTTGTCAAATTAGAGTGTGTAGAGGAGGGGGAAATTTTCCTTGTTTGTTTTTTGCACAAGCACTTGACAACATCCAACTAGATCCTAGCGTGACACTGTATGCAACACTAGAATTATGATGATGGGAAGTAACATGGTGTTGGGTGAATTCATGCCACCATGAAACATTATGTGGCCAAGAAACATTATGCTAGTGGGAAACATTATGTTGTTCAAAATGGGTGATTGCACTCATAACTATGCACCATGGTACTAAGCAAAAACATGGTACTAGGTAGCTTCATACCACTGGGTGACATTATGTTGTTGGGTGATATTATGCCATCAAGTGATATTTTGTCATTGGGAAACATTATGTTACTCACTAGTGACTATGCTACCATGTGATAGCATGTTGGTAGGTGACATTATACTAGTACAATAACATGTTCCTAGGAAGCATTATACTACCTCTTGGTAATACTACCACCAGACACCATGGTGCCACCTGGTATTAGTGATGCCTAGTAACATCATGCCATATAACATCATGTGCATGTGACAACATAATGCCACTCAACAACATGTTGTCATGTGACAACATGGTGCCACCTAACAACATGATATCACACTATGGCATACTTGATAACATGATACTATGATAACATGGTGTCACCATGTTATGCATAGTAACATCTTTTTACACATTACCATATTATTGCCTGATATCATGTTTCTTTGCATAATCATGTTACCATTACCCATCATTATGCTAACACCTAGCAATATGTTATTACATGATACCATGCTACCATGTTATACTATACTACCATGCATCAACATGTTGTTGAATAATCTTGTTTGATCTCGTGATAATCCCCTCTTTGTTGTTGGTCATGACAACTGGTTGATTTGATTCCCCTGATGGCTTATACATTTGCCCTCATTTTCACACTTTGCTCAAAGGTTTTTCTCATTTTGTCTTTTGTTTTCAAGTTCAACTATTACTTCAAAATCTACAATGAATTTTCAATGGCTTCTACATCCATCAAAACTAAAATAGGGATCTAGAACTTGATTTTTAAGAATATATTATGTTTGGAATTCCTCTAGATGGTGGAGTATCTAGCACTTATGTCCACTTGATCAATGTGAACTCAGAGGCTTGGTATAGATGCCTCAATATGACATGATAATCAATAATAACCTATTTTAGTATTTGGTTACATGTTTTAACCATACTAAGATCTATTTATATGACTTTAATAATAAAACAATATAATTTGGCACCTCTCCATTGTGTATCCATAATTTAACAAGCCTTCCACATTGCAATGTAATCCTTGTTAGATGATGGGAAGTAACATGGTGCTGGGTGAATTCATGCCACCATGAAACATTATGTGGCCAAGAAACATTATGCTAGTGGGAAACATTATGTTGTTCAGTGCAACTAGTATGATTATGGGTGATTGCACTCAAAACTATGCACCATGGTACTAAGCAAAAACATGGTACTAGGTAGCTTCATACCACTGGGTGACATTATGTTGTTGGGTGATATTATGCCATCAAGTGATATTTTGTCATTGGGAAACATTGTTGAAAATAAGAGGGGAAGAGGCAACTCCATCAAGGATAATTAAAATGGAAGATACCATCATCTTGACATGTAATAACACATTTGATTTGAATTTGCATTAATTTTATACTTTTGAATTTACTAGTTTTGAATAATTTTTTGTTTTTTAGTCCACCCAACATCTATCAAGAAATATATAAGTATGACACTAACCCCACCACCTATCTAGACTCAAAGAAGAGTAATGAACATCTCCCTCCCTACACAGAGTAGAGGAACCCTACATATTTTTGATTTCCCAAATTTCTCTATTGGTGGCATTTCTAGTGTACAGGGTCTTACATGTTTGCAATGAATTGATCTAGCTAAAGAGTTTATTAGGATTGAAAGTGGGGCCCTGAGTGTTGGTGGATTCAATCCATATGATTTTATTCAAGTTGCTAATGTGCCTACATAAATGCCTTTGACAATGACCTCTTCCCTAGCTACCCCACCCCACAATGATAATTCAAACGTCTCTGATGATTCCATCACTAATTTTTCATTAGAAAATCTATTTTCAGAAAATATGCTTGCTAATCTAAGGGAGGGTGTTATTGATGAATTTAATGATTTAAAATAATAGGAGATAAGGGAAAAATCACTTATCAATGGAATAAATGTCCATTATCACAAACGCTCCCAAAAATTTAATTTATTTTTGCTTATTCGAAATGAACCCTCAAAGATGGATACTTTATTCCATCAAGCTCAATCTGGATTGATTTTTGTTAACAATGTTTACAATTATAGGGTTATAGGGATTATGATAAATAGGTTGGAAAATTTAAATGAATAATCCTAGGCCTATTTCAATAAATGGGCTAGAGATATAAACCTTGTTACCATTGCATAAGAAGAGAAGGATAAAACTGTGGTAAGTTTTCATTATCTATAACGTGTATTTAAGTTATTAAACTTTGTATGTGCTTGACACTTATATATTATTTGTTAATTTTAGGAAAAATATGAAAATTTGAATTCATAGGCACATATTATTAATGTGCATTTAAAAAACACCTATAAAATTATTGCCTTAGTGATTGCATTGAAGGAAAAGCTTGTTCTATTAAATAAATAGAACAACACTTTGAAGAAAATAATTAAAGAGAATGATATGGATCCAAGCATTTTATTGAATCAAAAAATAGATGTATATCTAACTATTCTTTCAACATGTGATGCAGTGAATGAGGAGAGGGTAATTCTTAAAATTATGAATTCTTGTTATAGAGGATCTTTAGAAGGAAGGAGTGATATTAGAGGATACACAGGTAGGTCAAGAGAATGGGGTTTTCCATGGAGGGTGATGCAAAGCAACAAAAGGGTGGAGAGTCTCTTCCAAAAAAATGTTAATTTATTTCAAACATTTTATAATGTTCAAAATGATAGTTTATAATGTTTCAAATAGTTTATTACATGTTTGTTTGAAAAACACTTATTTTATTAAATGATATTTTAGAGTTGTTTCAAATACTCTAGGTATATAATTTTAATATGTTAAATATTTAAAATATATTGTGGTCAAGTTTATATATTGTATAGAGATAAATTATACTGAATATTAAATGTATTGATATATTGTTCGAGTAGTTGTAGCATCAAATTCATTGTTATACTATTATAATATCCTAGTAGTTGTAGCATTGAATACATTGATTATGGTGGAATTCGGAAATATGTGATCCCCAACTTTAGGAAAAATATTTCCTATATATTTGTGTAATGGTTCTAATGTAAATATGCAATGGAATAGTATTGGTGTGATTAAAATATTTGTCTATGTTTTGGTTCAACACTTATGCATGTATTAAATCTATGTATATGCTCTCCAAATTACTATTATAGTCAATTAATATAATGAAAATACCAAATTACTAGTTTAGTGTCTTATGGTGCACTGTGCATGTCTACACATAAGACTTGTATACTTCAATGAATGCTATCATGAAATTCTCTATACAATGTTAATTATAATTATGATTTATTCTTATTGAATGACATACATTGAAAAGATATAGAAGTACTATTTGAAATACACAGAATTGTAATAGGACAAATAAAGTGCTTAATTCCAATGTATTGAATAATATTCATAATTGTAAGATGTAGGAAATAGATTACAAATTTTAATCTATTTGAAGATGAAAGAATATTAAATATTTTAGAAAATATTAATTGATATACTTATCAAACTAAAAGTTAGGTGGCTGAAACAATCCTTAATACACTTGCTCATCATAAGTGTGATTTGCATATACTATGTCAGTGCCATATTCAGTATCGATATTCACATCATCTGCATTTTTAGTTGTATTACTCATGCCTCTTATTTTAACTAGATAAATACATGTTTCCAACACTCTGGCATAAGGAAACTTGTCCACAGAATAATGCAAAACATATAGTCTCAAGCAAAACTCTAGATTTATATCCAATCTATTTTTAAGTTTTGACTTCACAAAGGATAATGGACTAAATACTCACTCATCTTCTATAGAACCCAAAATCATTGTTTGAACAAGTTCATATAATCTGAAGTATTCACTAATACTTTATTTTAATATTATACTTGGATAAAGTTATACATGTAATGGCACCATTTTCTGTTGGGTCACTTAAACACTAAAATTGATCCATCATTGTAATCTCAAACTAGGTTGACTGAGATGTCAATATTTTTTTAATTTAAAAAACCATTAATTTTGAGTCCATTCATATATAAAAATTTATAGAAATGCATAATAATTATTTCCATGTATTTGTGAAATAAATTGTTGATCTATTCTTGACTGTTAACTTTGTTCTCAACAATGAGATTCACAACTCCCATTCCCTCCAACAACTCATCCCTTTGTAAAAAATTTCTAATCTCAATGGATAAATTTGTGAGATTTTGCTTAATCTAATTCATTATTTTTATAAAAAATCATCATATAGGACACGTTTCATAGGTACATCTTCAGGGTCAGCTCCCATAACTTTAAGTATTCTAGAGAATGTGTGTAGTGGAATCTCAATACCATTTACCATGACATAAAGATGATCATGTATATTGAATTTCAAATAATTCTATGGATTCTAAAAATATATAAAAAAATTCTAGGTTCTAAAAACAAGTCCATGAAATCTTTCATTTGATGTGTATAATACATCTAAACAGTGACATACACATTTTCTCAAACGTATGAAGTGAACAATATAGATAGATCTCTCTTGGGCATGTTTTATTAAATAATTGATTTCCTTTAACATTGGAAAAATATCACATAATGTGAGTAATGTGTTGAGATATATTAAATGATGCAACAAATATTTTTCTTTGTCAACTTCCCTACGATATTTATACATAAAACCTGTCAAAGATGGATATTCCTCAAAAAATTTGCATGCAGGTTAATACATGGAAATCCATCTAGTTTCAACATCTTTCAGTAGTTTTTCCCCATCTATCACCCTAATTTAATTTTTTTTGAATTGTATAAATATTTTTAAGCTGCTTGACATGTAAGCATGCAAGTAATGAATAAGCTCTTCCACTTTTATGAAATTACTAAATGTGATAATAATTTTATATGCAAGATTCATCCTATGTGCCATGTAATGAATTGGAATCATAAATGGAGAAACTATTATTTGAAGGTGAACACAAAGACTGATTATATGCCCCTACATCACTGATACACCATCAGTGTCAATATGTACCAACTTCATAGCTATGGTAAAATCATCCATCCCAAATCTCTCTTAAATTGGATATAACCAATTTATAAAGGTTTTCTGCATTGCAATTTTCTAACATTTTATAGATAGTTATAAGATGAGATTACCTTGAATAGTTTTCAAAAGTATACACATGCATGCAAACCCATGATGTGTTGTCAACTATAGTGACCTAATTGATGGATAGAGAGGTAAACAATGATCTCTTAACATTTTATTTAAAATCTTCTTTCTCAAAAATGCCTAGACATTTTACCATTTACCAATCACTATTATCTGACCAATGTGACTATGGAATATCTAAAAACCCATTATGTTGAAACAAAATTTTGTAATCTACAAAATTGCAAATGGGTTTGCCCTTTTTCTAAATGCAAAAAATGGTAGAGAACTGTACATATTTTTCTTTAAGATTGGATTGCATAACTTTTCCAAATTACACTTTGATTATTCCTACTTTCTTAGAAAGATGTTTTTGTCATCTATTATCATTTTTGTATTCATGTGCATATCTTACATACAAGAATTCTTCTCCATTTTTCCATCTATGTGTTATGGTTATCTATCCTTCTAGGTGCTTCATGGATATATATATTTTCCCGCAATTTTTCTCAATTGTATATAATTTAAGTTGCATTCTATGTTCTTTTCTAAGTTTCCAACTATGAGTTGCACATCTACATTTTATTGGAAGCTCATTACCATTTTTTGTTTCTATAAGTTCTATAAATGGACATTTTGTATCCCAATCAGCTTGAAAAGACCTCCCAATTGTCCATGTACTTCTCTTCTTCCATTGAATCTTTTGAGTGGAATTTTTAATAAATTTTGGTTTCTTAAAAGAAATGAAATTCTCTTGTGAAGTGCATAGAGGAATGTCTTTTAGTGAAGTGCCTAGAGGAGTGTCTTCTAGGGGTGGTATGTCATTATTAAAATATTCAAGTGGTGAGAAGTTATTGTGATTAATTATTTCTAATTAAATCATGTCATTATCCATGTTGATTTATGCATTTAAATGGTTTTGTAATTATTCTATAATAAAAAATTAACTATTTTTTTATTTTTTTAAATTACCTATATTTGTAGTGCATGCTATTTGATCACTCTTATTTGTTAGATTTCTAAAATAAGACTTGATGTTGGATATCTCTAGTATTTACTATGGTGTTTTACCCTTAATGTTTCTTCTTGATGTCATAGTTTTATTGCTAGGTAGTTTAGCATTATTGGGTTCCCATTTACTACTTGGTATCAAAATGCTATCATGTGGCATAGTGCCATCAGGTGACAATTTACTATCATGCAGCGCAATACTATAAGGTGTCAAGTTACCATCATATGAAATATTATTATTAGGTGCTAAGTTGTAGTCATGAAACACATTACTTCCAGGCATTGGGTTACCATCACATGACACATTACTACCAAGCATCCGGTTGCCATTGTGTGACACAGTACTACCAGAAGCCATGTTGTGGTCACACAACATAGTGCCACTAGGTGTCAATTTACCATCATGTGACATAGTTCTATCATTCATCTTATTGGTGTCATGTGACATAATGTTGTCAAGTTTTAAGTTGTTTCTAGGTGGTGTCTTGTTACCAAACATCTAGTTTCCATCATGCAATATAGTGCTACCAAAATCCATGTTGCAGTTGCATGACATAGTGCCACTGGGTGTCAAGTTATTGTTATGCAACATATTTCTACTAGTCATTTGATTGGCCACAACATAATGTTATTGAGAATTGGTTTACTATTAGGTGGTGTCTTATTGCTAGTTAGTTTAGTTACTACTAAAATCAGTTGGGCAATGCAATCTGGTCTAAAGTCTCAAGATCTTTGTAATGTGGTGAAGAAATATATTTTAGTGGTAAGTTTATGACCTCTAGAAACATATGTACTATATATATGGGTAATTTCATGGATAACCCCATAAATATTATAAATCATTAGTGATATGACCCCTAAGAATGATATCATAAAATTTTAGGCAAATGAATCCTATGTTGCACCCAAAATAATTGCCAAATTCAAATTCCCCAAACTAGAATATTCATGAATTAACAAATATTTACCACTAAAATTTACCCTACTTAGCTTGGTCAATCTCTTATTTCATAGAGGTGTCCTTCTATGTAATGAACTCTTGGAATGTTGTAGTTCCCTCTAACTATTTCCTTAGTGGTAATCTGGAGACATCCAATGAGGCTTCCTACTAAAGGGGGAGTGTTTCCAATGTTATTATAGTTAATAAAGGGTTGGGTCACAACATGGTCATAAGTGGAAGTGAGAAGGTGGTCTATTGAGAACCAATAGTTATAATTTCTCATAGCCAGACTCTTCCCAAAGGTAATTCTAGTTTCTTCACACCTATTAGAGCTATAGGTTGATCTTCTTATTGCTTTGGTTGCTCTAACCTATCTTGTTATTATGTAGGAACTTATTGTTGTTGTACCATAGTCTCTTTTATAGGCTCCACTTATTATGAAGTATATTCATCTATTTTCTCTTGGATTCTTTTGCTGCCTTCTTATTGAGCTCATCCTTTGCATCTTTCTTTTTACTCTATTCCTCCTCCTATAAATTTTGCACACATTTTTATTTCTTTTTTGTTCTTCAAGCTTCACAACCTTATCTTGTTTGGATTTAACTAATGCATGTATCACTAATTCAATCTTCACCTTGGCTATAATTTCTCATTATTATTGTACTTGAGCCTGTTATTTGCGTAAGGCATAATCTTCTTCTTTAAAAATTTCTCAGCTTGTTGTTGTGTGAGAGTAGCATCCTCTAGAGCCTTTTGTTCATTCATTACTATGTTCTATTATTGCTTATCTTCATCTACCATGGAATTTATAGTGAGTACAACCATTTTGTTCTTTTTTATTCATTCATCTTCTTTTAGTGCCCTCATACACTTTTTTTTCTACATCAATAGCTTATTGCACCTTCTTGGCCCGCTTGATAGCCTTTTTTCAATCAACCTCTATCTTGGGACTTTTTCATGGCCATGACTTCTTTAGCTTGTTGATTTTGCTACTATTGGAACTACTATTTTTGGTGCTTATTTTCCTCTTATCTGAGTCATCATTTTTAAATAAAAGTTATTTCCTCTCATGAAACCTATTATTCTTCAATGATAGGTTGTTATAGCATGAGCTCTTTGACCTCTAGGGCTTGTTGTGAAGGTGGTGAATCACTTAGATAAAACATTGAGCTAAAGACATGTAATTTTTGTGCCCTAAAGTATTTAACCTACATTTAGGTGGTAGTGAAGTCAAAGATAGAAATGGATTCACTTCTTATGCCCTATCTATCTTATAAAATGTGCATTCTTATAATGTAGGAGAAACCCTAGCCTCTTACTGAGTTCTGGGCCTTCACACCAGAGACTCCTATGGACTTTTTGGTATTGTCACTAAGACATTGATGGGTTTTGAAAGTGTTATAAGGTTTATATTATAAGAGGTATGCTATTATTTGCATTTATTCAACATCTTCTTTCATAGTGTTGATCACAATGGACGTAGGTCATGGTGGTAGGTCTACCTAAAGACTTGGCATGACCTTATTATGCACTTGGACCATGTACATTGCCTTATAAAAGAATAAATCAATTTCCTCCTCCCTATCATAAAATTTTCCTACCATATTTGTGACCATCACCTAGTAAACCTCCTACTCATGCATTCACATCTAAGGTAGGTTGCATGAGTTTACAATCTAGGGCACCTTAGGGTCATCTAGCTAGGTGGCAATCCTCATCTTGCACTTAATTAGAGGAGACATTGGTTATTATTCAATATGAAGAGCTTGAAATTTCCTTTTTGCTATTACAATATTATTGATTTAGGTTTTTGTTATACTAAAGGAACTATTATGCTAGGTGGTATAGCTTCAAGAGGTGTTGCATGCCTAGCTACATAAGCTTTTAGGTTGGTAACTTGAGCCTACACCATGGCCATAGTAATAAAGAATGGCAAGGGTTCAGATGGTGACCTCAACAAATCATGAATATGGATGAACACACCTTTCAAGATTAAGGTGATAATAACATGTTGTCCCAAGTATTACATGACATCCAACAACACCCAAGGATGTGTTTTAATCATATCCAAACACTCCTCCCACCATTTCTTAAATTTTCCCTCATGTGTTAGGGCATTGATCTTAAGTGTCTAAATTAGGTTGTAGATTTATTATTCTATACTCCTTTTGGTGCTATTTTTCCTCTTATTTTGCCATCATTTTTCTATAAAAGCTACTTCCTCTCATGAAACCTATTTTTATTTAGTTTTAGGTTGTTCTAATATGAGTTCTTCAACCTCTAGGCCTTGTTGTGAAGGTGGTGAATCACTTGGCTAAACCATGGAGTTGAAGACATGTTTTTTTGTGCTCTAAAGTAACTAGCCTACACTTAGGTGTTAGTGAAGACAAATATGGAGAGGTATTCACTTCTTATGCCATGGTTATCCTGCCAAATGTGCATTCTTATAGGGTAGAAGAAACCCTAGCCTCTCATCAAGTTATGGGCCTTCACAGTAGAGACTCTTATGGAATTTATGGTAGTGGCAAAAAGACATTAATGGGTTGTGAAAGTGTTATAAGGTTTTTATTGGAAGAGGTACACCCTTCTTTGCATTTGTTTGACCTCTTCTCGTATAGTGTTGATCACAATAGATGCAGAGTATGGTGGTAGGTCCTCCCAAAAACTTGGTGGGACTTTATTACACACTTGGGCCATGTACATTACCTTGTAAAAGAAGAAATACTTTTCTTCCTCCCTATCATATAATTTTCCTACCATATTTATGAGCATCACTTAGTAAACCTCTTGCTCATCTATTCCCATCTGAGGTGGTTACAAGAGCTTACAATCTAGGGTACCTTAGGGTCATCTAGCCAAGTGTTAGTTCTCCTCATATTAAACTTAATTAGAGGAGATAATGGTTATTATTCAATGAAGATCTTGATCATTCCTTTTTGCTATTATAATGTTGTGGATTTAGGTTGTTTTTATGCTAAAGGAACTATTGTGATAGGTGGAAGTAACATAGTAGAAAGATGAGAAACTGATACTGGAAGGTCTACCTAGAAGTCATGTGGCACTTGTCAATATTTGTAAACAAATCCTATACAAAGTATTCAAACTAATTAAACTAATTGTTATGGTGTATCATGCAATGCAAAATGTCCACCACCACTTAAAGAATTTTCTTCACTGACTTGGTGGTCTACTGGAATCTTTGCATGATGCAATCGATCAAGATGTACACTGGTTAATCTTTAATTTATTTAATTGGGATTCCTATAGACCCCCAAACATATAATTATCTGGCCTCTTGAAGGATAGGAGGAATTCTATTCTTGTATGGAGCAAGATAATCTCCTTAATTTAGGTATGCCCAAAGCTCAAGCCATTATTTTGGTGTTGGTGACTATAGTGGTATTAGGGATGACATAGATGTTGTCATAATTATAATGGTCAAGCAAGGTTTGTGAAATCTTCCCCAAGTCATCTAAGGTGGGCATGGAAAGTAGGAATTTGACATTTACATTTTATTATCTATTTTGGACTGCAATAACATGTGGGTATGCATCATTGATGGGATCTAGACATAAGAATTTTTTCTTTGCCACTTAGAGGTAATTAAATGGCTCTATATCAATGTATTTTATCTAAGTTTAATTTATATTCCCATTACAAAATTTTGAGTATATTTCAAACTCTTGATGAAGATAATGATCTAAATAGTGAAATTGAAAATCTTTTTACTTTATGTACAGTAAACATTGCTTGGCTCTAGAAACTTCAACTCATGAAAATAGTTACAAAAATGAAATACAGACTTGGTTCAAAACCTTATGACTTTATGGATTTTTCACCTATTGGTTTATACATAAATTTCATAATGAGTTGTCCCTTTGATATCAATGTGAATGTTGATGTGATAAATTTTATCTGATCTGACAATTAAGGTAATCATCATTGGTACATGTGTTGAGATACACTATTATATTATTTTTTTTCCATACTAGAGTACAAATAGATGATATTGACTATAGACATCCAATTCCTAACACCATTTGTGTTTAAATTGTCAATCTTACTCGAATTGCACTCAAATGCACATTTTAGGTCAAAATCCATAAAACACCCTAAATGGTTCAAACTTGTCACTTACAAGTGCCAGTTTAGGTCAAAGTATCCCTAAATAGGGCAATGCATTTTATGGACCAGCTAACTTTGATCAGATCATTTTGATTCAAAATGACCATTTCACTATTTAGTGCTCTGGATCACTCTTTTCTTCTAATTCATTGGTACATGTCACATACCTTTGTTATTTGGTGTTGGTAATATTCTAAATGGGAATATATCTCTAATTCATCTAACATCACCTTCTAGTTCCTATTCAATCAAATTATGACACAATAATATGACTTTCTAATGATTTTGATTAATTGAGGGCCAAGTTTCAAATAATTACACAAATGTTAATTAACCTTGTTTAAGGCTAATTAATCCAAATCAAGAGCTTAAGTGGATTTTCCATGGGAGTTGTTGAATATTTATTTTTGAAAATTTATTCCTATTAACTACATCATTAGGTGACATCATTTCTTGGGGAGACATCCCTAGGCCATAAATTCCACAAATATTAGGATTATGGGTCACCCATGCCTAGTTAATTCCTCCCATGCCTCTTCAATGCCCCTTCTTCCAAGGTCATGATAAAGATAATTATGGATTTAATTCCAAATATTAGGATTATCTATGGACACACATCTCAATCTTGAGATTAATTATCATGGTTGATCCTGACCAATCTCAAAATTTTATAAATAGAGAGTCCATGGACATGAATAAAAAATTTGAATATTGCAAAGTTATAATGTTAAATTATTTCCACAAGGCTTTGCATTTGGTCATTGATTTTGTTTTCAAGCTTCATTGATAGGCTAGTTTAGTGATTTGAAATCAATATCCTAGGTTTTATGGAGTGTTCTTGAGGCATTGGAGGAGCTTAACACCATTGTTGACAAAGACAAGGATGCTTGATTAAGGGATAACATGTTTCTGAGCCACATGGGTATGGTGAATCCATTTGGGAAGGTAATATGGTGTTGCTTTCTTTCATTTATTTCTTCCTATCCTATGTAATTCCCATAAGAATAGATAGGCTTGGTTAGTTAGTTCTTTATGCATGTTTCATTATTTATGGACTAATGCTTGACTAACTTGCTTTGTAATCCTTTATGCATTGACTAGCCACTAATTTGGTGAATATTAGATCAATCAAACTTTGGATCTAGCATTAAATTGTTGGGGATGACTACTATATGCCTAAGATCTTGGCTGATGTGACTTGACCATACATTTTTTTAACTCAATTACTTTCTTTTGCTCCTGATAACATCAATAATAGTGCACCTAAATTATTTTATGCACAAGTGTCACATGCTATTATTCATATCATGGTTCCAAAATCTATTAAAGAGATCATCTGCAGATAATGCACACATTAAAAAAGAAACACATAATAAAACATGAAAAAATGGTAAATCATAATCTACTTGGTGCTACTCAACACCCACTCATTTGGTAGAAAGAGATCAATTAAGACTATTGTGATAGGGTTTAAGCCTACAACCATTCACCTATCGTATAAAAATGATTCCCTATAAATCTCTCAAAAAAGAGGTTCCTTAAAAAAATATTTCATGTATAATGTAAGGCCCTTTCCATCTAATATGTAGTTTACCCAAAAAAGCTTTGAAATTACTATCATATAATAAAATTGGTTGATCTTTGTGAAATTCCTTATGGTGCAGATTCGTATCATGCCATACTTTCTATATCTACTTATGAACTTCCTATATCCAAGATACTTTATATCGATACTCATACATCCTATTTAGTTTGAGAAACCTATTTGTAAGATACGATCCCCTAATCTAATAACCATTAAAATGAATAAAATAGATACCAAATATTCCATCAACATTACTGCTTCAATCCCATAGACCAATTAAAATATATTAAAACCTATAGCCCTCTTATAGTGCACTCGATAGGCCCAAATAATTGTAGGAATGCAATCTTCTGAATCATACCTCTTGACATCATAGATATTTTTTAACATCCTTACCGACACTTTATTAGAAGCCTCATCTATGCCTTTAACTTATGGATTGTATGCAAGCATTTTATGATGAGAAATCATGAATTCTTTTGTAAAAGATTTGATAGTATGGTTTAGGAAGTGTGTCCATTGATTGCTGATGATCTTGATTAGACATCAAAATATTGTTATGATATTCTCGTAAAGGAACTTTGTTGCATGCTTCACCCCAAAATTGGGTGTCTTATCATATTCAATCCATTTGGTAAATTATTATGTTGTAATAATAATATACCAAGCTTGTTGTATTTACTTGGGGAATTAATAGGTCCTACAAAATTGATGCCCCACTATTAAAAAGGTTGGTCAGATAAAAAAATATGTAAGGTAATTTCATATTTCTAAAGTAGATTACCCATTTATTGACATACGTCACAATGATACGCTACTCTATGTGCATCCTAAAAAAGGTTCAACCACCATAATCCACTATGGAATAATTTCCTTGCAATACCTTCTCTAGAAAATGACCTTTTGCTATTCTTTGGTGTGCCTCTTGTAAGATTTGTGGTTGTTCATATTCCATAACTACCCTATGCAATACTTCATCCTTCCCCAAATGAGACATGAGCCTATATATAAGAGTATATGGCACATCTTAGGTGACAAAATACTTCTTGTCTCTTTCTTGGTAGTGCAGAAGGAATATTCTTTATTTTAAGAAATTAACAATTACCTCAAAATTCTTAGGTATCACAGAAACTCAAAATAGATTATCATTATGAGAATTTTCATATAATTCTTCTAGTTTTTTCCCATTTATAAGTTCAATTGAGATGATCCATTTCCTAACATTTTTTTACCTAGTTTAACATTCATGCGAAATAGAAATTCTTGAAATAACATCAACCATATTAAAATGCATCCTCCAATCATAGGATTATTTAATAGGTAGTACAGAGGTTGATGATCTATGAAAAATTCAAATGTGCATCACAAGAAGATAATTTCCTTTTGTAAAGATTTTTTAATGTTTTCAGGGTGCTTGTAACTCTTGTTCTGTGCCAAGTTGCTTATCTATCTTTTATTTCTGCGTTTATTGCTTTCAAGTGTAATCATTGTTGGTACATCCCCAACAAATGGTATCAGAGCTCAGGTTCACTAACAGGTGGTTCAATCTGTGTAGTGTGTATTATTCCAATGCTCACAGGGGTTTCTACAGGGATTTCTGTTAGATGGCATAATCAATGGCAGACACTAAAGTAATGAGAATAGTTTAATGGCAAGCTATCAACATTGGAGAATGCACATGAGGACTATTTGTATCAGAAAGATCTTTACTTACCGTTAGGTGGGATTTGGATGAAGAATGGGAAGTTCTTGATAGGCTCTAGGGTCTATAAGACTGATTCTAGCATCCACAATCTAATTTATCACAGGCAAAAACTATGGTAGAGTTGATGACTATTAACAAAGTATGAAAAACCCTCAGCTTTGTACATCTTATGAAGCAGTTATTTAATTTGCATATGCAAGAAATCTGTATCAAATACCTGCATGATTTCCATATTATTAATCAAATAAGTTCATCAATATTGTATTTGATGATGAAATAGATGCTCTTTTAATATTATGTTCTTTGCCTGAAAGCTAGCATGGCTTGGTAATGGCAATTTCTAATACTGCATCTGCTTTGAATATTTTAAAAGTAGAGGATGTTGTTAGTGTTATCTTGAATGAAGAAATTTGTAGGAAAAGTACAGAGGAAACATCAAGGAACGCTTTAAATCTCGAGAGCAGGGGAAGGCAAAAAGAGAAGAGCAAGAGGAGATCAAGATCTAATGATTTAGATCCAAATCCAAAAATGGCAGAAGGCCAAAATGCTCTGTGGAAAGTTGCACACTAAGCAGAGACCTAGTCAAAGCCCAAGGAGGACAATCAACAAAAGGAAAGGAAGAGGCAAAGGTTGCAGGTATTGCACAAGATGCTCTAAGATAATCTGTAGCATAATAATATAGAATCTTGGGTATTAGATTCATGAGGCATCTTTCCATGCTACCCCTAGACAGAGTGTTATTTCAGTGACTATATCCATGGAGATTTTGGAATAGTGTTCCCAATCATGAGCCTTGTAATATTATTGGCAAAGGTAAAGTGTAGATGAAGATGCAGAATGGCAACACATGGGTGTTGAGAGATGTGATGCATGTTCCTAGCTTGAAGAGAAATTTGATTTCTATAGGAAAGTTAGGGGATGAGGGTTGTACAGTAACTCTCACAGTTGAATCTTGGAAGGTGACCAAGGGTGCATCTTGTTATGGCCAGAGGTAAAGATAGGTACTCTCTATTTATGTAATTGTGTTACTGATATTTCTCCTTCTGTATTATCTACTTCAGATGTGGATGCTAAATTATGGCACTCAAGGCTTGGCCACATGAGTGAGAAGGGGATGTCAATTCTTAAGTCTAAAGGTAAGCTTTTAGATTTGAAAAGTATGGATCTAGAATTTTGTGAGCATTGTGTATTTGGAAAATAGAAAAGGGTTAGTTTTCTCAAGACTGGGTCTACTAAGAAAAGGCATAAGTTACAGCTTGTTCACACAGACATGTGGGGACCGGCTCAGGTAGCTTCTATTGGAGGATGACAGTACTATGTTACGTTCATAGATGATGCTACAAGAAAGGTATGGATCTACTGTATTAAGAATAAATCTGATGTATTTGAGACTTTTAAGATTTGGAAAGCTATGGTTGAGAATGAAACAGGCAGAAGATTAAAGTGCTTGAGATCTGATAATGGTGGTGAGTTCTGCAGCCTTAAGTTCAACTGGTATTGTTATACACATGGAATCCATAGGCAAAGGATGGTTCTAAGGACACCTCATCAGAATGGAATTGCTGAAAGGATGAACAGAACAATCATGGAGCGTGTAAGATGTATGAGATTGCATGCTGGGTTGCCCTTAGAGTTTTGGGCAGAAGCTGTTGACACCACAGTGTACCTGATTAACAGAGGACCTCTACAGCTCTGGATGGTGGAATTCCAGAAGAGGCTTATGGATAGGTAAAAAGGTAGATCTCTCATATCTCAAAGTTTTTGGTTGTGAAGCCTTTGTGCATGTAGATAAGGAAAATAGAAAGAAGCTTGATGCTAAGTCTATGAGGTGCACGTTTATTGGCTATGGCTCAGATATTTTGGTTTCAAACTTTAGAATCTAGGAATAACAAGGTAATTCAGCCGTATATGAAAAAGTGATGTATAGTGATTGAGGAAGCTGAATCAATCTGGGCAGAGCAATAGAATTGGACGATAGTGATTTTCCAAAATGAGCTCATGGGAAAAAGAAATAATTTATAATAAAGACCGATTGAGGGTAGGACCAACATCAGTACAGCACCGATGTCGGTCATACCTTAACGTCGGTAGGATAGGCACTGGCGTCGGTATAGTTCTTTTCGGCCAGTAACAGGTTACATGTCGAGGTCGGTCATAGAGAATTTGGGTGGACAGCGTGTTGAGAATGAGTCTAAGACACCCATCAGGAGGTCAGAAAGAGTAAGTAAGCCTCCAATTAGATATTCTCCTTATTTATACTATTTATTGCTAACTGATGGTGGAGAACCAAAGAGTTTTGAAGAAGCATTATAGGTGGAGTCCAAGAGTCAGTGGGAGTGTGGCATGGTTGAGGAGATGGAGTCCTTAAGAGAGAACCAAACATTAGATTTGGTTGAGTTGCCAGCTGGTAAGAGGACACTGAAGATCAGATAGTTTCCTACAGGTTGAAGGAAGGTGAGAATGGACAGATGAGATATAAGTCCAGGTTGGTAGTGGTAGGATTTGCACAAAAGCTAGGTATTGATTTTGGTGAGATTTTTTCTCCTGTTGTTAAAATGACTTCTATACGAGTTGTATTGTCTTTGGTTGCTTTTGAGGATTTACATCTTGAGTAGCTAGATGTTAAGACAACATTTCTTCATGGAGATTTGGATGAGGAAATATACATGGAACAGCCAGAAGGATTTGAGGTCAAGGGTAAGGAGAAGTTAGTGTGCAGATTGAAGAAAAGCTTGTATGGCCTCAAGTAAGCTCGTAGACAGTGGTATTTGAAATTTGACAGGTTTATGACTGAGCATGGCTAAAGTAGGTGTCAATCTAACCATTGTGTATATTTTAAGAGATTTGATAATGGTAGATATATTATTCTATTGTTGTATGTAGATGATATGCTGGTTGTAGGATCACACATGCAGGATATCTCTGAGCTTAAGGTGAAATTAGATCAAACGTTTGCTATGAAATATTTGGGAGCAGCAAAGAAAATCCTTGGCATGAGCATTAAGAGGGACAGGAAAAATCATAGGTTGATATTGTCTCAAGAGGATTATGTGGACAAGGTGTTGAAATGGTTCAATATGCAGGATGCTAAACTAGTAAGCACACCTTTGGCTGGACATTTTAAGTTGAGTAAAGAACAATGTCCTAATTCACATGATGAGGTAGAGTAAATGAGTAAGGTTCCATATTCTTCTATAGTAGGGATTTTGATGTATGCAATGGTGTGTACTAGACCGGATATTGCCCAAGCAGTGGGAGTTGTAAGTAAGTATATGGCCAATCCAGGGAAGGACCATTGGAAAGCAGTTCAGTGGATCCTTAGATATCTGAGAGGAACCAATAGTAGACACTTGTGCTATGGAGGTTCAGATACTTCTCTACATGTTTATGTAGATTCAGATATGGCAGGTGATTTGGATGGCAGGAGGAGCACCACAGGTTATGTTTTTACTGTAGGTGGAATGGCGGTTAGCTAGATATCTAAGTTACAGAAGGTTGTTGCCTTGTCAACTACAGAAGCAGAGTATATTGCAGCCATAGAAGCTAGCAAATATATGATATGGATGACACGGTTTAGGGAAGAGCTTGGAAGGGAGCATGGGAGTTGCATATTGCATAGTGATAGTCAGAGTGCAATCCATTTGGCTAAGAATTCAGCCTTTCACTCAAGAACCAAGCACATACAACTAAGGTACCATTTCATATGGCAGGTATTGGAAGATTGTGAGTTGAAGCTGGAGAAGATCCATACAGATAGGAATCCTGCTGATATGTTAACCAAGCCGGTTACAAAGGAGAAGTTAAATCTTCATTCAACTTCTATTGGTCTTCATGATTGAGTTGAAGATGGAGGAGCTAGAAGATGTTGCTATACAGGTACTGGTGCAGCTGTTTATCTCCAAGTGGGAGATTTTTAAGGTGTGGAGCCTAAAAGCTTCACATATGAGCACACTATAACAATTTCAGGTTTACACAGTCACTGGCATCGGTCAAGAGCGACCGACGTCGGTCAGGAGCAGTTGGAGGAATGCCAGCGTCGGCAGAGGATCGGCCGACGATGGTCACAGAAAAATAGGCAGGAACCGACGTCGGTTACCTGCGCATCCAGAATGTTATTTCCAAGGACAGAAGCGAGTGTTTGCATGATGAGTTTAAGTCTTAGTCTTAAGTTCGCGTTTCTATTATTAGCAAGATTGTTTTTAGATCCCTTGTTCAAGAGGCTTAACTGTTGGTTGTAAGTGCATGCTCAAGTTTCCTAATTCTATATGTAGGAAAGATCTTCTTAGCTTATTGTGTGAGTATGAGTAGAACATTGTGAATGTTTGAAGGATAGTACAGAGTTGTATCAATCCAAGTTGTTGGAATTGATTGTACTTGAGAGAGAGAGCTCTTGAGGAATAGAGATCTAGAGAGAGATCTTGTGCATCTGAGAGAGGTGTGGAAGAAAGAAGTTTCTTCAATTGTATTCCTTTTGTAAAGAGTTTTAAATACAATTTTTTAGGGTGTTTTCTTGTATCTCTTGTTCTGTGCTATTTATCATTCTAGTTGCTTATCTATCTGATTTATTTCTGCGTTTATTGCTTTCACAAGTGTAATCATTGTTGGTTGATCCCCAACACCTCAAAATTCTTAGGTATCACAGAAACTCAAAATAGATTATCATTATGAGAATTTTCCTATAATTCTTCTAGTTTTTTCCCATTTACAATTCAATTGAGATGATCAACCTAACATTTTTTTACCTAGTTTGACATTCATGCAAAATAGAAATTCTTGAAATAACATCAACCATATTAAAATGCATCCTCCAATCATAGGATCATTTAATAGGTAGTACAGAGGTTGATGATCTATGAAAAATTCAAATGGCATCACAAGAAGATAATTTCAAAATTTGTGTAGTGCAAACACATTAGCCAATGCTTCTATTTTAGCTATCATGTAATTATTTTCTACATCAAACAAATTTTGACTTACAAAATGAATGGGTTATTCCAATCCACCTTCTCCTAGATGCATAATCACAACACTAAATATGATACTATAGCATCAACATGCACATGAAAGGGATTAATCCAATCTGGAAAGATGAGGATAGGTGTAGTGGCCAATATTTTCTTGAGTTCTATGAAATTTTTTTGACACTTGAAAGTCCATACAAACTTCATACCTTTATATAACAAATATTATAATGGAGATGAAATAGATGCATATCCATTGATAAATTTTTTTTTATACCCTATATGGAAAAGAAAGGATCACACTTAAGTGGAGCTAATTGGTGGAGGCATACTAAGAATGACTACAATTTTGTCCTGATCTACCAAAATCTCTTCACTGCACACCACATGACCTAGTAAGACACCAAAAGGTGTAAAGAATATGCATTTTTTCAAATTTAATATAATGTGTAGATATATATATAGTATTATAACATGAGGCATAGCTTAGACAAGTGTTATTTATACAAATAAAATATTTCCCAATCAAGTTGATATACTTCTAGGAATTGATAAATGAAATCCTCAAATGCAATCAAAACTGCTCTAAAAAAAACTACAAGTGCATTCTTGAGGATAAAAGGCATTATCTTGTATGAAAAATATCCCATTATGTGTCAACTTTTATTTTTATCTCTATCTTATTCTACAATGGGTATTTGATGATAGCCACAGAAGCCATCTGTGAAACAGTAAACTTCATGACCTACAATAGATTCCAAAACTTCATCCGTGAAGGGAATCAGAAATGGGTCATTCATGCATGTATCATTCAAAATGTGGTAGTCACCATGTAATATAATATCCCCTATTTTATTAGGCTACACAATTATAGGACTAACTCAATACTCCTCTATGGGATAGATTATACTCGTGTCTTGCATTCTATCCAATTCAGTCTTAACTTTTAACTTAATGTTTAGATTCAGCTTATATGGCTATTTATTTATGGGTTATGAGCACTCATTGAGTTTGATATGAATTCCCTTATGGATGGATCTAATCTTATAACTTCTAAATATTTTGTGGAAAACACATCTTGATAATCCTACAGGAGTTGCATAGCTTTTAAAACTTTAGATTCAATAAGTAATCACCTATATGTGGTAGTTTAAGAATCTCTTAGATTCATATGTTTTCCACATGCTTTTTAATAGGTTGATGATAAATCTTGCACTTTTCCTTAATAATATATTATTTTATAGTTCTTTTCCCTTCTTGTTATGGAATCTATATGTTGTGTAACTTTTCTTCTTCAGTGGGTTCTATGACTAGATCCTTTAATGGATCCATTGGTCCTTTAGGTTCAAACAAATCAATTAGATTGATATCACCATCAGTATCTAGATCTTTAGTTTCCTCATATTCATTTTGTCTTTAATGGTACATCTACATAAGATATTTTTTTCCATATTGTTAGATTTATATCTTTATAATGTTGTATTTAGATCATTGGCTATGTTATTCTATGTAGTAAACTCCATCATGGTACTTAAATCTTTTGTGCACCCATGGCATAAGAACTATTTGATTTTTAGTAGTTCATTATAAATGAAATAATTCTAATATTCAAACATAATTTTTTTTGAAGTTGTTTTGTACCTACACCCAATGCTTTATCTCCCTCTTGAGTTATTGATGCATATACCAGGCTGATGATAAAGGGGAAAGTGTATAATGAAAGATATGAACCCAATTTTTAGGTACCACAAATTCTTCAGTCCAAACCTCAACACATTTATGAACATGAATTTTAGGGCACTCACCTTCCTAAAAGTAAGGATGACTACTTTTGATGACCTATGGTAGTTGAAATATACTAATCAAAAGTTTCCACATATCGTCCTAATCAAGCTAGTCATCTCTATGAATTATCCACCATGTCACTGCAAATCCTTTCAAATCATATTTTAAGGCACTAATCCACTAAATGATCATAGACACATGAGATTTTAGGTATATAATGAAGTAATTGATGTCTTTTTTTACATAATATGAAGGAATTTGTCTTTTCATGGTGAAGACCATTCTCATAGGTTAGATTTCATGATCAGCCTAAGCCTAGTTGAGTAGATGCATATTTGAGTCTCCATTGATAGATGAAGCTATTTCCTAAAGAAAATTTCCTTCTCTAGTTATCTCTATATAATATTTCATATGATAATCTACTTGATAGAGAAAGCCAACTTCCGAATAAGTAAGGTATTTATTAGAAATGGATGCACAATCCTCTATGACAAACTAAGGTGCTAATGGATGAGTAATTACTAGTTTGGGCTTCCATTGTTTAGATGTTTTCAATTTTTGATTAAGGACTATACTTGAGGTTTAATAATCTCATACAATAAATTTCACTTGGTTGCATGTAGATATTTTGGGTTCTCCTTAGATTTTACCTTCATCCAATTGGTTTCTTGTGTGACATAAGGAGAGTCTAGTTTAGCTAAAATTATGTAGGATTTTTGTGCCTTATGTAGAGGAATGAATAAAATATTATCTCTTTGATGTGCCTCTAATTAATTTTACATAGTATTTATAGTCATCTGACCATCATATGCTCATTTCTTGCTAATCAACATAGGGTAATGAGTCACTATTGTATTCATATCAATGACTTCAAAATCACCTCATAAGATTAGTTCTATGACTTTGATCTCAAAATCATATAAATGGATAATAGATTAAAATCTTCCATAGTCTACTAAGCTCATAGTCACTAGAATATAACTTAGAGTTTGCCATCTTATTGTCTCCCATCTAGACCTAGGGATCATGTTGACCATGCTACCAAAGTCAAAGACAACATTTGAAATATAATTTGTAAAATTTCATATCCTGGTATTTTTACTTCAATGTTGATTCATGCATTGTACATTCGATGGATTATTTATTTTTACATACCAAACAAGTTTTATCTGTTTATTTTCCTGCAAGTTTTTGATATTTTGATGAAATGCCTTCATTAGACAATATACTTAGCAGCGTCAATAAATTTGTTAGTGCAGTAACAACTCCATCCTGGTACATAATGCACATAATATGACCATATATTTGGGCATATATTATTTTAAAATATCCTATTAGTAGTGTCTTAGAATCAAATATTTTTCAACATTTGTGCAACTTAATACATGAGCCCCTTTTCTGACAGCTAGGTCTAGGTATTTGAAATGTTGCTTTCTAGATTTCCTAGTCTTAAGGAATTTTTAGAGGAGGTAATCCTCTCTTTACGTGTTGTTCCTAACAAATGGGTATCAAAGCTTCAAATTGTATTTACTAAAGTGTTGAATCACAGGAAGGGTTATTAGTTTAAGTGGGAGTTAGGGCTGATGATAAAAAATCAAAGGTTAAAAATTTCAATAGATAGAACTTTGGTTTATGGAAGATGTAGATGGAGGATTACCTCTATCAAAAGGACCTCCATGCTCCTCTAAGAGGAAAAGTATAGAAACCATTGGGTATGTTAGATGAGGCTTGGGAGCTATTTGATAAGAATGCACTTGGGGCCATTATGTTATGCCTTGCATCTTTAGTTGCATTTAATATATCACAAGAGAAGACCACAAAAGGTCTAAGAAATGTGTTATGGAAATTATATGAGAAACCCTTTGCATCTAATAAAATATTTTTAATGAAAAAGTTATGTAATATAAAGATGTCTAAAAATGGGTTTATTACTGATCATTTGAATTAATTTAGTATGGTTGTGAGTATGTTGAACTCTATAAAAATTGAATTTTATGATGAATTCAAGGCTATACTTATTTTGTGTTCCTTACTAGAGAGTTGTAATGGCCTAGTAATGGTTGTGAGCAACTCAATCTCTAACAATTCCAAGGTGAAGTTTGAGGATGTCATAGGAGAAATATTTAGCAATTAAATATGATGGAAAGCTCTAGGGAAACTTTGAATTTAGGTGATGTTTTGGTAGTAGAGAGTAAAGGGAGATGATATTTTAGAGGAAAAGGAAAGCATGGAAAGTCAAATGGTCAAGGAAGGTCAAAATCAAAGAGCAAGATCGTATGCTAGCACTATGGAAAGATTTGGCATCAAAAGAGGGATTGTTGGGTTATTTAGAACAAGAATACAAATCAAGAATACACAAAGGAGTTGAATGTGAAAATAGGAAATATTTGTCAAGATGCATTAATTCTTTCCATAGATAATATTATTGAGTCTTGGGTTTTAGATTCAATGGCTTCTTTTCATGTTACACCACATAGACATTATTTTTATTGATTATGTTCAAGGGGATTTTGGACATGTTTATCTTGGTGGTGATTAATCTTAAAACATAGTAGGAAAAATAAGTGCTCAAATTAAGATGCAAAATGCAAACACTTGGATACTAAAGGATGCCAGGAATGTGCTTAAGTTGAGACAGAATTTGGTATTTACAAGATAATTAGGCAGTGGAGGTTATATGGTGACATTTATAGTGGATTCCTTGAAGGTGACCAAGGGTGATCTTATGGTATCAAGTGGTAAGAATTTTTTTACCCTATATTTATCAAGTAGTGTTTATTATTGTAATTTAGTTGATGTAGATGTAGATACAACTTTATGGCATAATAGGCTCAATCACATGAGCCAAAAGGGCATGCAAATTTTGAAGGATAGGTTACCTAGGTTGAAAGGGTCTAATTTTTATCTATTTGAAGATTGTGTGTATGAAAAAACATAAAATGGCATATTTTCTCAAGGTTGGACCTATGAAAAAGGTGAATAAGTTAGAGCTAGTTCATTCAGATGTATAAGGGCTGACTCATGTATCTTTTATTGGTGTCTCATCTTATTATGTTACTTTTGTTGATGATACAAATAGGAAAGTTTGGGTGTATGTAATTAGGATAAAATATGATTTGTTTGATACATTTAAAAGATGGAAAGCCTTCGTTGAGAATGAAACAGGTTTCAAGTTAAAATGTCTTAGGTTAGATAATGGTGGGGAATATTGTAGTAATGAATTTTTTTATTACTATTTTAGGAATGGAATTCATAGATATAGGATAGTTTCAAGAACTCCATAGTATAATGGAGTGTCATAAAGGATGAATAAGACTATCATTGAGCATGTTAGGAGCATGAGGTTACATGCAAGATTACCCCTTCATTTTCGGGTAGAAGCCATAAACACGACTGTATATTTGATCAATAGAGGTCCTTCATCTGCTTTGGATGGAGGCATACCCAAGGAAGCTTGGTCTGGTAAGAAGGTTAATTATTCCTTTCTTAGTGTATTTGGCTATGAATCTTTTATTCATATTGATAAAGATGATAGGACCAAGTTAGAGGCTAAGTCTAAAAAATGCACCTTTATTGGTTATGGTGAGGATGCCTTTGGTTTTTGGATTTAGAGTCTTAAGGACAAGAAAATATTTTTGTCTAAGGATGTAGTCTTTAATGAAAAAGTCATGTGTAAATAGTAGTTTTAGGATTATAAAGAGGATTCTAGAAAAGAGTACACAATATTGGAGGACATTACAGATGATAAAGTGTTCAAGCAATTAGTTTAGGCACCTACTCTATATACACATAATATTTTTAACTTTTATTGATTATAGACACTTTACATCTTGTAGGAACCCATTGAGACTCAATCTCTTTGAGTGTACACCCTAAGGGGTGCACTAGGAAAGGGGTGGGTAAAATTTGCTGTTTCATAGGATTTTTGTCCATTTTTTCCATATGATTACCAATCCAACTTGTTCTTAAAAACTTTCCCTACATTATTTCTCCTCCCTTACACAATATTCTAGTATTTTTCCTCTTTCTATCCTTCATTTCCTTATTTGGCACCCTTTTGACCTATTTATCATACTAGGTCAACCTGGTAACCTAGTATGATTTATGGACCTTTTCTCTCTTTTATTTTGTTAGCCTCCTGACTACCCTAGCACAAGCTTAGTGAGATATCCTAAAAACATGCTAGGTCAACTGGGTCGACATAGCACATCCAACATTTTTGAATGATTTTAGGGTAAGTTACAATTATAAATACATTGTCATTTCAATCATTATTAAAACATGTAATGAAGAGTTATTATTCACTCATGTTTCTTCACAATTTGCTCTTCCACCATTCTACTTGAGGAGACTTAGCTTAGTTTTTTAATTTTGGAGAATCTAGTCTTTTGGATAGGTCTTGGATGCTTTGGCCTAAAAAATTGATCCTTATGAACCAGAACAATCTCTTGCAAAGCCCCTTTGGCTAAGGAAGAGATTAAGTCTCGATGGGTTCATATTTAGGTAAGTATATTCTAACTTTGTTCTCCTCTCTTTTAGTAGATAAAAGTAGCATAAGTGTTGGCTCAAATAATATTACTCTTCTTATTCTATGTATTATTGTGTTACTCATACTTACTTTATTTGAAGTTTCCTATACATGTTTTAATTGCTTTACTTTAATAACACCCACTTTATGCCACAAGCTTTGTTGTGCACTAGATTATATTTACTTTTCTTGTTATTAGATTAGTGAAATATTAAATCATAAGAATTTTAGGGTTGTTATGCAATTGTGTTAGACTATAGACTTTAGAACCATATTTCACATGATCTATTGTGACAAGTGATCCCTTAATCAGGTCTAGAAAATCCTCACATTGGTTATGCTTCCACTTAACAATTATGTACTCCCCAATCGAAAGTGTAGGTGCAATTTATCCCATTTCATTCAAGATTGATCTATAGACATGATGCATTTTTGATTGCATACATTTTGGTGAAATTGGAAGGAATCAAACCCTTGCAAGATTTATTTCACTTAATTCATTTATATTTCTCATTATTTTTATCATATCTTTATTGTGTTAGGTCGACCCGGTTGACCTAGTTATTTATCACTGTGTATAGGTTTATAGTAACAAGTAACTGGCTTGACCAACTCAACCTAGTATAGGTTTCAAAATTTGTAGAATTTTGTTTAGACATTGGATCAATTAGCTTGACCTAGTATAACTTTTTTCCAATTTTCAAACTTCTTGTTCAATCTACTAGGTTAACCATGTTGACCTAGTGCATTTTTAGCACTTTTTAGCATGATCTTGTATTGTTTGATCGACCATCTCGAACCAATTTATAGGTTTTTGATAGTTTTCTAAAAGGTTCTTAATCAAGAATATTCTCTTTTTCATATCTAAATTATTTAAGTCACTTTATATTCCTTTGTATCTTTTTGTTTCTATACTTTCCTTTCATAGTTTGTAGTCTTCAAAATTTCCTCTACATAGTCAACTAGGTTGACCTTGTGGACCTAGTTATGTGCTCTGTGTTTTTTGAAATAACTAGGTCAACCTAACCAACCTAATTCACTTTCAGACTTTACTTCCACAGTATAGGTTCAACCCTGTCAACCCTTTTCTATATAATTATCCATATAGTTTCTCAACTATACCTTGTTTCAAAGTTATAATAAACCATATATGTTAATCACATCTTTCTTTTTAGTTGTTTATATGCTTAGAATAGCTCACATGTCTAATTAAGGGATTTTTAATTAGGCATTTAGTTGCACTATTTCTATTCTTTTACACATATGGACAAATCACATAAACATCAATAAGCTTTTAAAAATTTGACTACCCAAGCCAACCTACTTGGATTTCATCACCAAGGGGGAAGCTGACTTGATGCTTTGGTCAAGTATAAAATGTGGTTAATGGTATATTTTGGCTAAGCACCCATTGCCATTATTACTATAGTGTGTGAAGCAAGGGGGTATGACCCAATACCAGTCTTGTATCATTACCACTATAGTTCCTTTCATCCTAAACTTACTTAAAACTATCCTTAGATTACTATCTAATACTTTGCTTGTATCCAATCTCCCTTTACACTTAAAATCATTCTTAATAATCTAATCAACATTCTAGGTTGACCAAGTAGCTAGCTTTACTTTTCAAGTTTTCTTCTTTCTCTTTGATAAATTATGTGTGCAAAATCTTGTATTATCAAATGTTATCTTAATATTTTACTTTGTGTGCATTAATTAGATTGGCTAGTAAATTCATTTGACTGTGTTTCCTTTCTGCACTTACTTTCTTAAATTTGTTGCAAATTATCTTATTTTATTTCCAAACTTGTTATCAATATTTTCCTCTTCCTTATTCATTATACTAGGTCTACTTGGTCAACCCTACAATTTTTTTGGCTTCTATGCACTACACTAGATCATCCTAGTTGACCTACTACAATCTACAAGCCCTATTTCTTGTACTAGGTCAATCTGGTCAACCTAGTTTTATTTCCTATTTTTCTTATTTTTCAATCTAATTTCTCATTTCTCCATTTTTGCATCTTGTTCATCTCCCTTTAGTCAGAATGAGGTCTCCTATCAGAATATTTTTGGACAACCTATATCCATTTAGATACTATATGGGATGTTCATTCCTCCCTCTCATTTCCTCCCAAGAGAACCATCACTCTTGGGGTACCTCTTCCCATCCTTCATCTATGAACTATAACATGGTGAAAATAACATTGCAAGATGAAGTTGATGGATCAAATCCTTTCAAAACTTATCAAGACATTTCTCAAAATATCTAAACTAATGTGTGAGTGATTGATATAAATCTCTTTAACAATCCCACTAATAACCCTTCTAATAATCCTCCCCCTAACACTAATTTTGGGAGTGCTCCAACCAACACTAACTCACCTCCTGATACAACCCAAATCTTAGATCAAGTCATTTAACAAATGAACATCATGCAAAAATCTAATACCAACCAAATGATGTAGCTTTAAAAACACTTAATCAATGTGGCTAATCAACCTCCAACTATTCATCCTTAAGCTAATCCTAATTATATTCTTCCACCTCTTAGGGATGCCTCAAGTAATGTTATTCCTAAACCCATAATGAATAAAAAGATGTTTCAAACCATTAAAAATGAACTTTTATCTCCCTTCATTGTATCTATTGATATTGGTAACATAACTCCAACTATTAAATATGATGGGACTAAAGACCTTTACAAAGAGTGGATCCAAACTAATACATTTTACACAACTAAGCTATTATTCAAAACTTTAACTGGTGATGTATTAAAATGATATAATCAACTTCCTCAACATTCTATTTGGCAACTTGAAGATTTGGTCAATCTTTTGGTTAAAGAGTTTTGACATAATTATCTTCTTGAAAATTGTCTTAGTCACTTCATAAATGCTAAAAAATCTCCTAATGAATTAGCTCATGACTTTATTAAAACATGGAAATATTTATCTCATAAACATGATCATAATATGATGGATGATAATTTATTCAAACTCTTTATTACCACTCTTACTCTCACTCTTCAATACAAGGTTTGAATCTTTGCTCCTTAGACTCATAATGAAGCTCTTGACAAGCTAAGCGTAAAGACTTTATTATGAATAAATTTAAGCCCAATCATAAAATTATTAAAAGATATTTTCAAACATCTAATGTTATCACTAGTAATACTTCCCAAACCAAACTTGGAGTTGTCAAATCTAATGTTCCTTTACCATCTCATACACCTCTTTTGGTTCAACAAATGAAACAATTTTTACCGCCCTCATAACCTTTCATTTATCCCAATGCTCCTCCTAAGTGGTATGATCCCAATCTATTATGTTGGTTCCACACTAACATTGGGATTTCTCATGAATATTGTATAGGGATCACTACGTGTTCCATTTCCTATATTATTGGTGACTAATTCAACCATGAGGCTATGATCAAACTTCATCATCAAGAGTATTTTACTGTTTCTCAAAAGTGAAAAAACTTTAAAGCTTCTACCTATAATAATCTAAAATCTTCTTCAAATAATAACCAATAAAATGTCAAGGATGTTTATTTAATCGATGTCAATTATGACCTATATTATAACAACTCTCAATATGTCAACACTACTAAGATTAATTATCATAAAAAACTGGCTCACAAAGATCCTGTTACCAATCTTAAGAAACCATATTTAGAAGAAAAATTGCTTAAAGATACCACTACCACTCATGATGATTTGAAATCACCTGAGGAACAACTTCCTCCTTCTGATCCTCCCACCACATCTATACCTCCTAAATCTAATTTTCCTTCTAAACCTTATATTATTTCTTCTAAATCACATTGGATTTTTCTTGAAGAAATTATCTCTATGCCTTATAAGGTTCATGTTATGGAGTTGGTTCATACTTCACCTTATCTTCATAAATTTATTATGCAACAACTTTAAGAAATTGAAGAGCCATATTTAATACATTAAGAACTACCTTATATTGATTCTCAACCAACTAATGTCAATAACATTGACACTATGATTCCTTCTTCCAAGCTTTCAATTGAATTTATTGAAGAGGACATGATCAATGATGAATTTTTTTTCACACCAATGATCCACTTTTCTTTATCAAAATATCCATTAATACCACCCTTATCTAAAAAGTTCTACTTGATGAAGGTTATGGTATTAATGTAACATCTTTATGGCTCATTCAACAAATTTTTTATAATAATTATCATCTTAAACAAACCCATCTTACTTGTTGTGGCTTTGACAAGACTTATCAAAAGCCACTTGGTTGCATTTGGCTTCCATTGACCATTATACCTAAGACTATTAGAACCAAGTTTATCATCCTCAATCTTCCTTTATCCTATAACATTCTTCTTGGTCATCTATGGACTCATCAGATGAGGGCCATCACCTCTTCTGGTAGTTAGTGTATAAAATTATTTCACAATCAAAAATGTTATAAACAAGAATTTGATCCCAATCCATGGAGCATCCAACCTCCCAGTCTTAAGCCTTAATATCAAATTTCTACAATTTATAAAATCAATAGTGCTCCTTTACCTGAGTTCATCAAAATGAATCCTAATATTCAAGTTACTCTTGCAGATTCTAATGATGATGAACCCAATTATTTGTAGCACACTTGCAATACTAAGAAGTTACCTCCATATATTGTGGATGGGCTTTCTCCTTCTCTCTTACCTTGAGATCATACTATTCTTATCATGGATGAGATTACTAATTTTTACCCTCTGTGTAAAGCTTAGGAACCATATATACTTGAAGATGCACTCACTTGAAATGATTTTTGAGTAGATAAATTATTTCAAAATATTCTCACCATGTCCCCTCATGAATTTAGCAACATTAGGATTTCACCTTCTAAAACTCTCCCTGATTCTAGAGCATGTATAATTTTTCCAACATATGATGACAACTATATCATGGCCCAAGCTCACTCTAGTGACTTGGATACCTAATAGTATCAAAATATTTTAGCCCAAATTCATGGCTTCAATCAACATGTACAAACCATATCTACACATCATGAGTTAGATCCTAAAGGTCATGTACCTCCCACCAATTCTTCACTTATCAATACTCCTTGGATGGTAAAATAAAGTATACCTTTCAAACCTATTGATGATCCTAAATCTTCTCTACCTCCTATGGATCTTATCATTTCTTCAGTATCTTCTCCCAACATAGAATTGTCAACACTCCCATCTCTTCAAATCAATCCTCTTCATCTACTTCTAAAATTACACTAGATGGCAAGGCAACTATTGTAAGTCAAATTTAATCTAAATATGATAGCTATGGAAATAAAATTATAGATCCTGAAGTAGATGTTGAATATTATGGTCCTCTTCCTACCTTTCCTACTGACAAAGTTATTATTTATTTACTTCATGCCTAGGAATGTCAACTTCCTCTACAACATCATAAACTTGGAAATTTCAAGAATACAACTCCTTACTTCAACAAATTTGTTGCTAGCATTGATCTTAAAACAAATCTAATTACAGCCTTGCCTAACACACCTTACCATTTTCAAGATAGAAATGCTATTCTTTTCAAAGAAATAACTCATATCAAATATGATACCCCATCTTCTCCTCGACCGATCATGATTTTTTGAGAACTCTCACCATTTAAGTATGATAAATTTAGATTATTCTTTGATAAATATCAAGAGGCATTCACTTGGTCCTACCAATAATGCCTAGAATTGACCCTATTATTATGGTTTATAACATTATCACTTATCCTGATGCTAAGCCAGTGCATTAAAGGAAACACAAATTCCCACTTGAAGTTACCAATCTATGTCATAAGGAAATCATTAAATTATTAGATGCTAAATTCATTAAACCAGTGGATTATTCTAAATTGGTTTCTAATGTCGTTCCCATTCAGAATAAGGTCACTATGGTCATTTGAATTTGTATTGATTTATGCAACCATAATCTTTCTTGTCCTAAGGAAAGCTTCCCCTTACCTTCCATAGATTCCACATAGATTCCATAGCTAATTATGAAATGTTATCTCTTATGGATGGCTTCTTGAGATACAATTAGATTCATATTGCTCCTGATGACCAAAATAAGACTACTTTCACCATGGAATGGGGTACCTATTGTTATGTCAAAATGCCCTTTAGACTTAAAAATGATGGAGATACTTACCAATGTGTAATGACTCATAACTTTCATAATCTCATCCATAAAATTATTGAAACTTATGTAGAATCTTATTGCTAAATAGAAAAAATCATAAAAAACATCTTTCTGATATTACTATCATCTTTGATTATATCCTTAAATATAAAGTTAGACTTAATCCTTTCAAATGTGTTTTTGGAGTCACATCTATAAAAATTTTAGGATTCTTAGTCTCTCTCTATGACATTGATGTTGACCTAGCCAAAACTAGTGCTATTGTTAACATGCCCATTCCTCGATCCACGCCTAATATTCATACTTATTTAACCAAAATTGGGGTAATTAGATGATTTGTACTTGAAATGGCTTATCACATTCACTCTGTCAATTCCATTCTCAAAAAAGCTACAACCATAAAATGGATGGATCCATGTCAAAAAGCCTTAAATAATATGAAAGAGTAATTAATTCATCCACCTACACTTCATCCACCTTCCAATGATAATCCTTTGATTATTTATACTTCTTCCACACCTATTTTAGTTGGAGAAATGCTTATCTAATAAGATGATACAGGAAGAGAGTATGTTATTTACTACATTAGCTGAGACCTCCTTGATTGTGAAACACATTATACCCAAACTACTTATGTCATTATGTCATTCTGACCCCCTTTTTTATTTATTCTCCAAGGCATTTCCTTTAGAGATAGAATTGGTAAAAGGATGGTCTTACTTATGGAATTCAATCTCTACATCATCACACAAAAGTTGTTAAAGGTCAAGTCATAACTAACCAACTTGTCATAGCTCCCATTCTATTCACTTTTTCGCTTTAAGATGATCTTCTCGATGAAAACATCCTTGTCATTGAAGGTATTAATCAAGCTATATCCCTTAAAGACTATTTTCATAGCTTTACTTCTGATCTTGAAGCCCATAATCTTGAAGAATCTTCCCCTCCCTCCGGTACTACTAAGTCAAAGGTAGTTATTAAGGAGCTCCCTAAAATTAATGTTGACTTACTTGAGGATAATTATACCCTCCACTTTGATGGTGATAAATTCCTTCAAGTAGATGGGGTAGGTTGCATTCTCACTAGTACTCTTAGTAAAATCATTCCTTTAGATTTTTTTCACCTTTGGTGTCATCAATAATATGGTTGAATACAAATCTCTTATCTTAGGCATGAGATATGCTCTTGATCTAGACATCTAATATCTTCATGATTTAGGAGATTCTCAGCTCATTTTTTGTCAATTTAATGGTGATTATAATTATAAAAGTGAGAGTCTCATTACCTATCATTAAATTATAACCACTCATGCTAAGGACTTTATCTCTTTCACTATCAAGCCTATTCCTTGATTATAAAATTCCATTGTTGATTCTCTTGCCTCTTCAACTTCTCTCTTTCATCCTCATCGAGATATTTTTGATCCTTCCTTTATTATTCAAATAAAAAAATCTCCATCATCTATCCAACCACATGATTCACTTATCTATCACATCAATACTATGACTATTAGATAAAGCCCTTGGTACTAATATATCATTCAATACTTAAAACATCAACCTTATCCTCTTGATCTAGATTCTCATGAAAATACATGCATTCATAAACAAGATGTCAAGTATGTATTTTGACATAACATCCTTTACTATCATAACATTGAAGGTACCTTGCTCCATTATGTTATGCAAGATGAGGTCTCTCCTCTTCTCAAACAATCACATGAGGGCATTTACAGTTGTCACTATAGCAAACATGCTACAACATGTAAATACCTACGTATGGGTTACTTTTAGCCTACTCTTGAAAAGGATGTAATTGAATTTACTAAGAAGTGTAAACCTTGTCAGATTCACAATTGTCTTATTCATTCACTTCTTGCTAAGATTCAAACTATATAATCTCCTTAGACATTTTCCACATCAGGATTTGATCTCATTGGTAAACATTTTTGCTTCCAAAATGGGCACATTTTTATCATCACTACTATCGAGTACTTTACCTAATGGGTAGAATCCATGCCCCTTATTAATGTTACTAGTCCTACCATATCTAAGTTCATCTTTAACTAAATTATTTTCTACTTTGGTGTTCTCCATACCATCATTTCAGACAATGGTGGTAATTTCAAAAATAAACATGTTAAAAAACTTTGTACCAAATTCAAGATCAATCAAAAGTTTTCCACACCTTATCATATATAATGCAATGGTCAAGCTAAGGCCACCAATAAAATTCTCAACACAATTCTCCAAAAGACAATTAATAAAACTTGCATGGATTTTTGCATTCATCTTTACCCTACACTTTGGGCCTATCAGACTATCATTCGTACTGCCACTGGCATAACTCCATTTTCATTAGTCTATGGTTCTAAGTTGATCCTTCCATTAAAATTTTAGCTTCCCTCTCTATGTATATCACTTCATGGAATTATTCTTGGTGAATAATTATGTGAATATCATCTTCATGCCTTTGATCTTCTTGATGAATTCCATCTTTTTGCATTACAACATAACCACCAATATAAGGATCACATTTCCCAACAATATAATAAATGTGTTAAAATCCACACTTTTAATGTTGGTGATTTAATCCTTAAATTAGATTACACCCATGATAAATAAGGAAAATATGACCAAAAATGGTGGGTCCCATATTTAGTTAAAGACATTCTTGGTTTAATCACTTAATGTCTTCAAATTAATGAAGGCCATGTTGTCAAATAGCCCAACAATGCTCAATTCTTTAAAAAATACTTTGCTTAAACATTTCCTTTTTGTCATGTTTTTAATCTATATTTCTATAACATATTTTTATAGGTTACTTAAGCATGGGTCTCTCCTTATACATTAGTTTCCTTCCTTTCTCAAACCTTTAGTCCTCCCTTTTGGTATTTTGGTTTCTTGATGTACCATAATCTGCCTTATTTTCTTGTATTTTTCATCCCTTGGGTTTTCTTTTATGAGTTGCTTTGTAAGATCATGGATAGGACCTGACATCCCTCACAAAATCACCATCTTTTACTTAATTTTCTTTTCTTTTTAATACTTGCCAATGCTATTTTGGCATCTTTTGGATTTTCATTTGTGAGGTACTTTTTTAAAAAGCTCTCTCACTTTCCTTTTATCTTGTTATTATCACCCTCATATGTCTCTCTTTTATGATTTACTTTGTAATACCATGGATAGGACCTAACCCTCCTCATAAAATTACCATTCTTTTCATGTTCTTGATCCTTGTTCTTAAACTTTAGATTTTGTTTCTTTTTCTAGATGGAATTTGCAAACAATCTATGCTAGCATGTTTTATTCCATTTCATTCTTTATTATATTAAGCAATTACACTTTTATGTCACTATATCCCTTTTTTTCCCTTTGTCACATTTTTTACAATTTGAATCAATTAAAATTTTTCCATGTGCATTCCTCATGATTTACCCTTTTTCTCATCTCCATATTGAATAAAACAAGGTCAAAGTCAAGATAACACTTTTATTTTACATAGATTTATGAGAATATTAGACCCCATGCTTTTTTATGTTTCTCTTTCTTAGCCACCTTGCTCCAAGTTTTCAAATGAAAGTCATCTTTAGCACCTATGTTTGATTTTGTAAATCTGTATGGAGGAGGAATATAAAAAGCCATCAAAATAAAGTTAAAAGACAAATAATTTGAAACAAAAGGAAATGATATCTAAAAGGTAACATAAAAATTGCAAAATTCAAATTCACACCAAAAGATGTGATTACAAGCACATATCCTATCTTTGATTGAAGCTTAAAATCCATAGTTGACTTCACATAGAGCCAAAGTCCTTTGGGGTATATTAGAACAATATATTGGAATAGGGGAAATCAAAAACCTCTATGGTGCTACTTACTTTGTCATGCAAGTACCCAATCTTTTTAGTAGATTGATGACTCTATAAGGGGTCCTAAAGAATGGAGAACACATCGTAGGGAGGTAGGTCCATTTTAATTTTCATGCATAAATCCTTCATGTGATGATCTATATACTCCATTTATTTATCCAAGACTTGTGTTACTTAGATAAGTTCTTCATAGTTCTTAAGGTTGAAATTCCTCGTATTTTGATAAACCTAATTGGAGTGTCTTGACTTTGATAAAGTGTTCTCCCTACCTTGGTTTTTCCTTCATTCTCCCCTCCACCCATTTCAATTTACCCCCTTGATAGACAAAATTGTGATTCCAAATCCATTTTCCCTTTTCTTTAATTCCTTCTTCATCTCTTAAAAACATGCTAACACTACTTTATTTTAGTTTTATCTATCCTTAGATCAAAACCACATGTTTGATCAACTATGGATCATTTTATTTACACCATGATTTACATTTACCTAACTTAGTTTACTTTCCTTTTACCAATTATCAATATTTTTTGTCTTATTTTTATGGACACCTTAGTCCGTACCCTTTTTCCATTGTTGAGTGAGATGTGGTTTGAACTGTTCACTTGACAATGTTATTTTCCATTTTATGCATCCTTTTTCCATTGATGATTGAGATGTGGATTGTTACTGCTCACTCATCAATATTGTTTTACCATTTTGTCTATTTAGTTAGTAATTTTTACCATTTTTTTCATTTTTTTTACCATCTTGTTTGACATGTGTCCTTGGTTTGATTTGGTGAGTTTTCCTTTCTTGATTTAGGATAGCTTGTCCGAGTTTTTTGATATTTAGTAGCCTTAGATTTTTGGTTACCCAATTTACTCTTGTTGTTTGACTTGGTCATTTCATCTAACATAACACCTATCACCCCATCTTACCAAATTTCCCAAGTATGTCCCATCCTCATAGCACCAACTATCTTGGCTTTTCTTGCATTTGTTTATTTTTTCTTTTTAGTTTTGAATTCTTGGGTTTATTGAAATTAGTCTATATGCCCTACACAATCAAAACTAACAACACATTAGACAACCATCCTATGATAAAAGTTAATTCAAGGTATGCATCATATTTACTTTTTAGATTAGTTTCCCTTTTCAGTCATTTAATTTTAGTTATTTTATGCTTTCAAAATACTACAAATTTTTTTATCACTAGTGTTATATGTGCCCTTATTTATCTAATCACCATCCCCTTTTACACCTTAGTGACATGTGATGAGCTTCAAGTGGGAATATGTATACACATAATATTTTTAACTTTTATTGATTACTGATGCTTTACATATTATAGGAACCTATCGAGACTCATTCTCTAGGAGTGCATGGCTTAAGGGATGCATTGGGAAAGGGGTGGTTAGACATTTGGCACTTCATATGATTATTGTCCCTTTTTTCCATATTATTACCAATCCAAATAGTTCCTAAAACCTTTCCCTAAGTTGTTTCTCATCCCTTACATAGTATTTTAGTATTTATTTCTATCCTTCATTTTGTTGCTTGGCACCCTTTTGACCTATCCAGCATACTAGGTCAACTTGGTTGACCTAGTATAGTTTTTAGACCTTTTCTCTCTTTTGGTTTGTTATCCTTTTGACTAACCTATCATATACCTAATGAGTTAGCCCAAAAATGTGATAGGTTTACTAGGTCAACCTAGCATAGACAACATTCCTAAATGATTTTAGGGTAAGTTCCACCTATAAATACAAGGTCATTGTGGTCATTATTAGAATATGAAATCAAGAGTTATTATTCACTTGCACTTCTTCACAATATGATCTTCCATCATTGTACTTGATGAGACTTATATTAGGTTTCTTATTTTGGAGAATATAGTCTTATGGATAGGTTTTGGATGCTTTGGCCTAACAAAGTGATCCTTACAAACCACAATAACCTCTTATGAATCCCCTTTGGCCAAGGGAGAGATTGAGTCTCGATGGGTTCACATTTAGGTAATTATATTCAAACTTTGTTCTCCTCTCTTTTAGTAGATAGAAGTAGCATAAGTGTTGACTTTTACTCTTCATATTATATAAATTAGGGTGTTAATGATACTTACTTTATTTGAATTCCCCTATACATTTTTTGATTGCTTTGCTTTACTAACCCCTACTTTATGTCACAAGATTTGGTGTGCACTAGATTATATTTACTATTCCTTTTATTAGATTAGTGAAATATTAAATCATATTACTATTTTAGGGTTATTATGTGATTATGTTAGACTATAGGAATTGGAACCCTATCTCATATGATGTGTTGTGATAAGTGATCCACTAATCGGGTCTAGTGGATCCTCACATTGGTCATGCTCCCACTTAACAATTATACTATCCCTAATTGAAAGTGTAGGTGTGTTCTATCCCATCTGATCTAAGATTGATTTATAGACATGATGCATGTTTTATTGCATACATACTCCACAAGAACCCCAAAATCTTGTGGTGAGAAGGTCTTTTAGGGTAAGAAGGGAACCTAAATGTTTTTCTCCATCTCTTAATTATTTATTATTCATTTACAATGGAGAGATAAAGTGATTTTAAGAATCAATGTAGGTAGATGTTAGGAAGAAGTGGGAACAAGTAATGGATGAGGAACATCAGTATCTCATGGAAAATTAGACTTGGGATTTGGTAAACCCACCTAAAGGTAAGAGAGCGTTGTAGAACAAGTGTGTGTAGAGAATTAAAAGGATGATGGAGGAAATAAAAGGTACAAGGCCCAATTCATGGTAAAGGGGTTTGTATAGAAGAAGGGAATTGATTTCGATGAGATTTTTCCCCCAATGGTAAAGATGACTTCTATTAGGACTATTCTTGAGATAGTGGTAGAAGAAGACTTGCACTTAGAGTAGCTAGATGTGAAGATTGTGTTACTTCATGGTGTTCTAGAGGAGGACTTATATATGGAGTAAACATAAGGATATGAGGTCATAGGGAAGAATAACATGGTGTGTAAACTGAATAAGAGCTTATATGGCCTAAAACAAGCTCTAGAATAGTGGTATAAGAAATTTGATAGTTTTATGATGGAGTAACTATACTCCAAGTGTCATTTATACCATTGTGTATATATAGATAAGTTTGATGATGGTGATTACATTATCATATGTATATACATAGATGACATGTTAGTTGCAAGTAAGAACATGCAAGAAATAAAGGTACTCAAGGAATAGCTTAGTAATTCCTTTGATATGAAGGATTTCAGAGGAACAAAGCAAATCCATGGTATGAGAATAACTCATGATAGGAAGGAATGAAAGTTGAATTTATCCTAGGAAGAGTAAATTAAAAAGGTCTTGGAGAGGTTTAGTATGTAGGATGATAAACTGGTTGGGACTCCTTTGGCAAGCCATTTCAAGTTATTAAAAGATCAATATCTTAAGATAGAGAAGGAGAGAATCTATATGCCCTATGTACCTTACTCATTATTAGTTGGTAGCTTAATGTTGCTATGGTGTGTAATAGGAAAGATATTGGCCATGTAATGTGACTAGTAAGTAGGTACATGAGTGATCCAGGTAGAGAGCACTAGTAGGCAGTGAAGTGGATACTTTGGTACTTAAGAGGGATCATGGGGATAGTTTTAAGATATGGTGAATTTGACACCACTTTGCATGGTTATGTAGATTCAGACATGAATAGAGATTTAAACAACAAGAGGAGTACAATAAGATATATATTTACTATAGGTGACACAATGGTGAGATGGATTTCATGACTACAAAAACTTGTGGCTTTGTCAACCATAGAGGTTGAGTATGTTTTTGCAATAGAGGAAAGCAAAGAGATGATTTGGTTACAATAATTTCTTGAAGAGTTGGGGCATAAGCAGGAAGAAGGGAAGTTGTATAGTGATAGTCAAAGTGTTACACTTAGCAAGAAATCTAGTTTCCATTCTAGGATCATGGATATATAGTTAAGGTACCATTTCATTAGGTTAGCTTTGAAGGAAGAGAAGTTGAAGTTGGAGAAGATTCATACTAGTCAGAATCTTATAAACATGATGACCAAGGTAGTAACAAGGGAAAAGGTTAAGCTATGTTAAGTTTCAGTTGGCCTTCACATATGATAGTGAAGGGTTGAGAAACCTACTCAGAGGAAATCAGTCTCTAAGTGGGAGATTATTATATTGTGGAGCCTATTTCTAAATTATAATGTATTTCAAATACTATACATTTAAAATGTATTGTACACTCTTTATGTATTTTAAAATTTTCTAGACCCCCTTAATGTGGGACTATTTTGGGTTGATTTGGCCCATGGTTTTGGTACCCATTGTTTTGTAAAACCACCATGTGGATAACTATTGATGTAGTAGGTAATACATCAGATTAAGTATAAGGGTTTGAGTAGAAATAAAAAAGTGTGTGAATTCAAGAGATTTTTCTAAGCACAAATCCAAATGATATTTGTGTATTGTAATTATGAGAAGATAGATTTGAGAGTGGATTTTACTCTTTTTGGCTTGTAATAAAATTTGAGCAACTATTTCTTGGTGGATGTAGTTCACATTGGGTGAACCATGTTAAATATGGGCTTCTTGTTATGCATTTTTATTTCTATTCTTTATGCATCTTTATTCATATCTATTATTATTATCATTATATGAGATTATTCCACATTAATTTATGATTTATTTCTAAACACATGCCCTACTACTCTACATATTTCATAGAACTCTATTTTGATCTTAAAACAATCATTCCTATGATGTCCTTCCCACATTCCACGTACCATATATTTAGCTTATGTTTATCTACTTCATGATGTTGTTCCATCCTCTTTATAAAATCTTGTAATATATTTTCAATATTAGAATCCATTATAGGAGATTCCCCATAATCTTTACTTTGTTCCACCTGAAGAGCAACAACTCTAGAATCTACCTTAATAGTATATTAGGTCTACATTATAGCTAACTCAATCCTAGAATGCATTCCTTTGATAAACCACACAACTTTATCTTTATCTATTAAGGTAAAATATACCTTCTTCATAACATCTAAGAACCTGCAATCATAATTTCTAACTGATTCTCTTAAGATCCACCTAATCTCCTTTAGGTCTTGAATAGTTTGACTTGTACATTTTTTTATTTTTAAATTCTATGATGAGCCACTCAACCTATTATAGAGTTACTTGAGCAATTTCTCTATAGTACATAAAATCAAGTGTTGTTATATTTAGTTCCCTTATTAATTCACACTTCTTTATAGCCTCATCAATAATACCCTTAGCCTACCATCTCATCTCACATGTTAGTAAATACTATTCAGGGTCTTTAGACCCATCATATGTCACCAAGTTGATAAATGATCCTACAACACCCGCATTATAAATTAGTGTTGAAGGGTCTACTATGTAAATATTATAGTGGAAGGATATATTTTGTGCTATCCTACTTGTGCACTTCGATAATTTACCTATGTAGTAGGAGAATTAATTTGTGCACTCTATTCCTCTATGTTTATTATTTTTCTCTACTTAGTTTCAAAAGAACCCTATGGCCTTTAAAGCCTTATGAATTGAGTTTGTTTCAATTTTAGTACCCCAATGATGCACTTGTAATAAAAAAAGACCTTCTCAACTATTGTCTTCTTATTATTTTGGTTGAAAAATTCTACTATAATATAACAAAGTGGGCTATTGGAATGTGTGCTCTTCTGGTGATTGATCCCTTCCTACTTCTTCTTCATATTTTAAGCTTTAACCTATGATTACTCTATAACTTTATTCTGATTATTTTCTCAATGCTTTCTATCCTTATTCTGATAATACTAATTTTTGTAGCTACACACTACATTTATCATCTAATTGATCTACTTTTATACTATTCTCACCTTCATCTTTGAACATCTCTTCTTCCTCTTATTCTTTGTCACTTTTTTATTTCTGTCAGCATTCATCTTCTTATTTTATCTGATATTTCTTAGTCCTTCATAATTCATCTCTTTATTCTCATTTATTAGGTCTTCCTACTCATTCTTCATTTATCTACTTCTACTCTTAACACTACTCGTAGCTACCTAGGTATTTTTATATTTACTCAATATATTCTATTATTGTACCTCATGTTCTAAATTTAGACTCTTCTTCCCTCATGTCTCCATTCTAGATTTAGGTCCAAGCATTCTTTTCTCATTTAATCATCATTCATGATCAGGTCACACACACCCCCATACACCCAAAGTGACTACTCCATATTGATTGGAGTAGGCACCATGGTCTTATCTATATCTAACATCTTCACAAGGATAGGTAGTCACTACAAAAATTTCCCTCAAATTCCTCTAATGATCATGTCCTTAATAGTTTTAAAATCTATATACCCTTGTAACACAAACTCAATTATATATCCATCTACTATAGTAGTAATCGAATGATATATTTCTCTTATCTAGTCAATTTATAATCTCTATAATTGGTCTATTTTTTCTTTTGTCTAGATTATATTTTCTTCTATCCTTGGGTTAAAATAATAATATTCCAATGGTGCTAACCATTTATCTATCAATTGAGGCAAATTTCACCATAAAATTTCATAAATATATCTATAAATATGCTCTTGAATGATCTCCTGAATGGTAAGACTAGTCCTTTTTAATTCTTCTTCTACAAAATTACATATCCTTTGGTCTAACCACATCTCAATATCTCTCTGAACTAGTAACCATCTTAGCATAATTCCCTCTAAAAATAGTTCCACACTCATTGTACCATTATTAGTAGAGGCTACTAAAGCATCATAACATGTTAAGAATGAGGATAGCCATGAGATAATTCATGTGCATAGAATAATTTATCATGAGAATACAAGAATTTGGAAGGTAGAAACATATAGTGCATTAATTATCCTATGTTATTAAGGAGTTAAGAACAACTATCATTACATATAAATAATACATTCAGATTAATTAGATAGAAAGTAACCAAATAATTACATATGATAATGCATGAAAGGAACATAATAATAAATTACACAAGTAACCATAACTAAATAATCTATATTGATCTCTTTTAACCATAACCCTCTTCTTCTTACAAACAAAAGTATATATAGATGTTTTCGATCTATGATTATTCATGTTCTTCTCATACTTGGTGCCAAAAGTGGAGCCTCTTCATATTATAGCCTATTAAAAGTCATGAATATAGGACAAAATAGATTTATACAATGATACAATGAGTGCATAATGCATGAATATAAGATAAATATCCTATGTATCTTTACAATCTATGTTTTTATACCAATAGGGAAACAAGTTATGCACATTAAAAAGTGTTGTGAGGATACTATGCTTAATGAATTCTTGAGGGTTTCCTCACTTATTGAGTTTGATCATTTTAATAATCATCTTCAGCATATGTTTTCCTTGATCAAATACCACATCAAGGTGGTGGATAGCCATGCTACCATAGGGGTGCAATTGCATGCTTGACTACATTAGCTTAAGGTTGGATACAAATATCCCAAAAAAAATTTCAAGTCCTTCAAGGCCAAGTAGGCTCATGACCATATCAAATCCATCAAATCAGCCCAATCTAGGTTTACCTCCCTCCTAACATCTCCTTAGCCTTCATAAATCACTAAAAACTAGTCTTTCAATCCTAGGAGGTAACGAAAGAAGGATATCAAGATTTTTAATAATACCTCAATGTGGTTCCTCATAAATTTAAATTACCTAACTAATGACTCTATGACTCAAATTTAACCCTTCGAAAACTCACAAAATCTCTCCAATGTATGAGTAATGATACATATATGTCCTTAATGGATTTCTATGTGAATTATATAAAGCTACTATTATGAACTTAATTTTCACCCTTGGAGAGGGTTCTTTAGGCTCTCTCTAATTGAGCCTATAAAATTAAGACAATCATAGGATATGGCTCACCTATGTTGGGACTAAACCTCTGAAGTAGGCTGGATTCCTCTTTGATGTTCACCTAAAACTAAAATTAAGCCTAATGCTTCATGGGAAAAGGGTTAGAAAGAGAGTAAGGGATCCTAAGAAAACTAAAAGGGTGATACACTAAAGTTAAGTGGATAGTCCCATAAGTTTCAACCCACACTAGATCAATAAAAGATAATTGTGACTTATTCAATCTCATAATCTCACCAATTGCATAAATATTTCATAGAAGAGGTCCCCAAAAAAACACTAATCTAGACCTTAAAATTGGATTGAGAACATATTCAAAGATGAAAACAAAAAGACAATAAACTAGGAATAATATCCTTCACAAAATTACCATACACAAGCATACTAAACACTGGTTAAAGATAAGAGACAGGCAAAGAGTTGATATTATTACTTTAAAAGGTAATTCTTACAATATTTTTATATGGTTTAACCTTATCAAACAAGCATACTCTTAAAAGTGTCTTGATGAGTATCCTTGTCTTAGAAAGAAAATTTTAAAACTTCTATAAGCTGAAGAACCCCTATAAAGGAATGAGACTAGGATATATGGAAGAAGAGAGACCACAAGGAATAATGGATGAGCTTTTTATTATAAATAACACCTATTCTAGGTCATTAAATGAACTCGAGCCATAAACTTTTACTCCTTAGCCAATGAAACATTACCACCCTTTTGAATAATCAGAATGCAGTGTATGGCTTATTGAGTGAGAAGGTACCCAAAGGATTTTGAGGATGAATTAAGTTCTCCAAACCATATTTCCCAATACTAGATATTTTCCCTAATAATTCACACCAACACTTACTTGAAGATGAAAATTTATGATCATAGACTTGACTGAAACATAATTTGGGGCCTTTAGGCAGCTTCTTATTGAGATATGACCATGCTAAATAATGAAGATATTTTGTGTTATTGGATCATAGGTCTATCTAAAAGTGGAAAACCAATTTAAGACCATTAGTTTTCCTATAGTTTTTATATTAGTATAGACATATAGAGAATATAACACTTTTCTATATTATAATAGGTCTAAAAGACCCATCCTTTCCTTGTAATAACCCAAACCTATATGGGCATGCATGGATCTGCCTGAAAACATCAAATACCATTATAAGAACAACTTTAACCAAGCAAAAATATGAACTATAGGTCCATATTCTAACCTTAATGGTGATCCATATGTTTTCCTTGCATCCCACTCCATTACCTAGACCATTCCATAACATTTGAACTAGATCTAATAGCATTGAAAGACCCTGTATAACCCTATGTTTCATGGTAAAAAATATCTTCCCAAACTTCATTGAGATTCTTGGGCCTACCTTTAATCTAATTGGTTGTCAAAAATTGACTCAACACTTTAACAAGTTGACTCAACTCACTCCATCAATTTCAATTTGTACAAAGGCCCACAAATCATTGATCTCCTATTAGTTGAATACACCCTTGACACTTGTCACGTATACTTTTGCATTTGAGATTTATGGACTCTTTGACCATCACTTTCCATCAAATCCAAATGTATGATGTAGTGTGGACCATCGATCTATCAAGACCCATAGTTTAAAAACTAATGGCTAGTTCATATTCTTAAATTTGACATCCTCACTCCCATAAAATGACTCATGTGACCATCATTTATGGTTGTGTGATCATCAAATTTAAGCTTAGTAGGTTTTTCCCCTTTTGTCCTTAAATTTGGCATTGGTACGAATGTCTCATGATGTAGGTCCATATACAAAGGATCATAATTTGAAGAGCAAAAGTCTTGAAAGCCTCAAATTTTTAGGAGAGTATCCTAAGGTTAATAATAACAAACCCATTTGATGCACTAGTCTAGTGATTTTTCTAGGTGAAGATATTAAAGGCCTGAGCTGATGGATCCATATATGTTCCATGTGACATCTTGGCTATGATCAAGATTTTTTAGATAAGTATGGGAAACTTAATGAAAACCAATTGAAGGATCATATTTTCACATGCATAACTTCATTTGTGCTTTGATGGAGGACCTAATATTTGGCACATATGATCTTGGCATAAAAGTGAAAAAACTCATATGACCAATTCTTCTTGACTCATCCATACGTGTGGGATCTAGCTTCATCAAACTGCTTACTTGTATCTTTTATGTGCTTCATCAAGCCATGCAAGAATTTTCTATGTGGGCTTCAAATGGCCAACATATTTGGTGACTCATGGGGATGCATGACTATTATGTTTTAAGAACCTAGACTATTGTCTTATATAGTCCATTCGGTATGGAATCATTAGCTTTTGTAATTGAGCTAAACCTCTCTTTTGAAGAAATAAGGATCAAAAGAAACAAAAATGACAAAATGCCTGAGGCACTTTGGAAAATAAAATAATAGAATAGAAAATAAAAGTGCACAAGGCACTTACGAGAAAGCAAAATCTAGTCTAATATGTACAATATGTTACAATGGATGTAATGTTATTCAATAATAGGGCTTCAAATGAATACCATTGACTAGGATGGGTAGTGCTTGTCTATCTAGTTGGGAAATTTGATAAGCATTGTGTTTTTTGTATCCATGGATCAAATAAGGACCACTCCCTAAGCTGTCAAACTTAGTATGGTTATCTGGTTTGGCCTTATTTGAATCCCATTTGAGGACTAGGTCCCCTTCCTTCAAGCTCCTTACTTTAACTCTTTTGTCAAAAGCCTTTTTTACCTAAACTTGATGTGATTCTAAATTTTTCATAGCAAGGTCCCTTGTTTCTTATAACTTCATAAGTTATACCATCCCCACATTCATGGGCTCATCCTCCATTAACTCAAACTAATGGGCTAATTTTAATATAGGCATCTCAACAGAGATAGGCAATTTGGCTTCCCTTCCATAATAAGAACATATGGATAATTACCAATGGAAATTTTAGGATTCACCCTATCATCCCACAAGGTTTTCTTTATCTTGGTGTGCCATGTTCTATGATTTTCTTCCATGGTTCTCCTGATGATCCTTAGTAAACTCTTATTTGTAGACTCTGATAGTCCATTTCCTTAAGGAAAGTAATTGAAAAAAGTGTTGAGGTAGATGCCTAGCTTGAGATCCCATTCACTTATATTCATACCAAGGAATGCTAATCCATTATCATAAATTATGGTGGCTAGGATACCAAACCTAGTTACAAGGTTGTCATAGAAATCCAAGACTGTAATCTCACTAGCTTCCTTCAACATAATGGCTTCCACCCACCTGGTGAAGTAATTAGTTGTAGTGAATACCCATTTATGCCCTTCACTTTATGGTGGATTGATAATTCTTATGAATTTTAACCCCTATTTCATGAAGGGTTGTTCCACCTAAATAAGATTGAGTGTAAGGGCTACTATTTTTTACTTTCCTATAAAAAGGGTACACTTTTGGCACTTTCTGTCATAGAAATCCAAGACTACAACCTCACTAGCTTCCTTCAACATAATGGCTTCCAACCACTTGGTGAAGTAATTAGTTATAGTGAGTACCCATTTATTCCCTTCACTTTATGGTGGATTGATCATTCTTATGAAGTCTAACCCCTATTGCATGAAGGGTTACTCCACTTGAATAGCATTGAGTGGAAGGTTTACTAGTTTTTACTTTATAACCCATGTATGAACATCTTTGAAAAGGCTAGGCTAGTAATAACCATCCCTCATTGTTTTTGATGTAGTGGTTTTGGGTGTAAAATGGCCTCCTGTAGGTCCATTATGGTACTCCTCTAAGAGTTTGGTTTACTTATTCATCATCTATGCATCTAAAGAGTGCCCCATTGAGGTCATTTTAAAAAAAGACACCATAAATTAGTGCATACTATATAAATTTAATCTTGAAATACCTTTTTTAGCTCTATCCAAACCTTGGGGGCATTCTTCTATTGCCAAGAAGTGAGCCATATCTTAAATCTAGCTCTTCTGAGGTGGGAATGTACCTACTTGTGAGTTGTCTTGGGTCACCAAAATAGCTTCCTTATCTTCATGGAGGTAATTCACCATGTGCTCACATAATCCCTTTCCCCTGACTAGCTTGGTGACCTTGATTTCTATGTCATATTCTATGACCTTTGTAATCTAGCTTACTCTCTTCTCACTTATATCTTTGTTAAGGAAGAAATCCCTAACTCTAGGATGGGACACCATTAGATGGATCCTACTATTAGAGAGCATGGTCCTAAATTTATTGAGGCTTCTCAAGTTGTAAATAACTTTTTTCTTAATGAAAATGTACCTCACCTCATATCCTTCTAGCCCTTGATTTAAAAAGTCAATTGGTTGCTCCATTGCTTCAGTATTCTTCTGCATCAACATAGCTGATATGTTATTAATGTTAGAAAAGGTGTATAGAATGAAGTATTTGGAGAAAATAATATTTAAAAGTAAGGGTACTTTGGTAATGGACTAATTGATGGCTTTAAAAGTTGTCTTAATTTCATCAGACCAAGCAAACACTTGGGTTTTTTTTAGGATAGTGGTGAGAGGCTTGACTAGGTTTACAAAACTAGGTATGAACCTTCTCACAAAGTTGATCTTCCCAAGAAATATTTGGATCCCATTTATATGATTTTAAAAGGATAAGGATAAGATAAAACTTACTATATCATGGTTAATAAATAACCCCTCTTTTGAAATAATATGCCCCAATAATTTGCCTTTATGCACAAAGAACACACATTTTTTGGGGTTTAAAGAGATTCCATACTCTTTGCATATTTTGAAAACTAGCCTTAGATGGTCTGTGTGATCATTATCATTATTGGAGAAGACCATAATTTCATCCAAGTATACCAACATCATTTTATTTATAAATATTTAGAAGGCCATGTCTATTACCCTTGAAAAGGTTGACCCAGTATTAGATAATCCAAAAGGCATCTTATGATAAGCAAAAGTCCCCCACTTGGTAGTGAAGCCAATTTTGTATTGGATCTCTTCTCTCGCTAGTAATTGGTTATAGCCTAAGTATCCATATAGGAGAGAGAAATGTTTTGAACCAACAACTACTTGTAAGAGTTACTTCATGGATGGTATAATGTAATGGTCTTTCAAAGAGACCCTATTAAAATCTATAAATAACACACATAGTCTAATATCCCCACTCTTATTTATGATAAGTACTAGATTAGCTACCCATGAGGAGTGTTTGATGGGGAATAGATCCTAGAATCCACAAGCTTGGTTAACTCCTTTCTCATGAGATCTTCGATCTTGTAATTTATGGGCCTATACTTCTACCTGACAGGCTTGACATCAGACTCTACCTCTATTGTGTACTAGGATAGATTAGGATCAAATCAATTTAAGTCACTATATTTACAATAAAATATATCTTCATATTATTTATATATCTCTATGAAATCATGCCTTTCAGCTTTAGTGTTTACCTTTCCAAGCTTGAGAAGCTTATCCTCAAAGATGAGAAATCTTTCATAGTTTTCCTCGTTAGTTGACATCACCAATTTATCCTTCCTTATATAGTCCCCTTCATGAAAGAGGATTTCTAGGGTGACTATCCCTTTAGGAATATTATTGGACCTTAATTATATAATGTGTACCCCATACTGGTGTTGTAGTTTTACTTAATTGATGGAAGAGAATTCTAATTCTTGCTACAAGAAACATGCAATCTATTTATAATTTTCAAAGACATGCTAGTGAGCTTTGTTGTTTAGAATTGATGGTATTATTAAAACTTTGATGTGTGGTTGAAACTTTGTTCTTTTAAGTGAACTAAGGACGTCAAAATGAGCCCCCACAACTACTAGCCTATCAACGTGTTGGTTTTGGCATCTTAACACCGATTAGATGTTGAAAGCCTCAAAGTACTCAATAAGGTCCCATAATTTGTGTTTTTAGGATCTCATTAAAGGTTTATTAGTGGAATTATAACCTTTAACTTAGTGTACAACCAATTCACTATCCCCATAGACTTAAAACTACTTAATCTTTCTCTTATTTTCCCATTGAAGGCCATGGATGAGACCCTTGTATTATGTTGCATTGTAGGAGCAACTAGATTGGAACTTTTCTGAAGAGAAGTACCTATTATTTAAAGGTGAAATTAGCATGACACCTACACCAAACCCATGCTTTCTCCTTGAACCATCAAAAAATAACATCCATAGACCACTAGGATCTTCTTGAGGCCTTACGTAGGATGGCATAGGTTGGTCTTCTTCATGCAAATAAAAAACACCCAAGTTTCTTTCTTTAAAACATTCTAAAGGGTCTACCAAATGGTTATCATTCCAAAAATCATCTAGGAACATTTTTGGTACCTCTTTTGGATGATTTTTTATATCTTTCCCCATTACAAATTCATCCTCATCAATGATAATGAAATTAATGTTGACCATATCTGGCCCATAGGTTTCTATATGGAATTATGCAATGGGCTCAACCTTGATTAACACCTTGGTCCCATAACTTATCCTAAAGGCCATATAGGACCATTTTTTTTTAAGATATCCCCTATCTTTACTATGAATTCTCTGGATAAGTAAAGTGCAAATCAAGGAGGTATGCCCAAGACTAATACATCTTAGGCTATCAAGACACTAAGATAAGCTTGTAAGGTCATATTGAGGTCTCTGATTAGACTAGATGGTTTAGGAGAAGAATAATTAAGTTAAAACACTCCTTTAGACTATGGCTCATATTTCAGACCAAGCTAATCAACTATGGACTTTGTCATCACTGAGGTACTAGTCCCACTATCCACTAAACAATTATGCACCAAAGAGATACCAATGATAACTAAAATATAGAAGGGAGGGGGATTGAAGATTTTACTTGATTACCCTTCCTTTAGCCCTTTAGTTGCATTAGTAATAAATTTATTCACCTTGATTGATAGATTTTCTACAACCTTTGTAATATTAACCTTGGAAAAACCCTCTTGAAGAATGTCCACCTAGCCAGGCATGGAGAGCATATCCCATAAGGGCACACTCACATTTGACTTCTTCATATGTTCAATAATGTTGATAGGTGAACCACTAACCTTTAATTATACTTTGGGAGCCACCACTATTGTTTGTTGAACTTGTGAGCCTTGGGGAATAAAAATATTCCTTTGGCTTTGATATATTAGAGGTATTGGAACCTTTGAAATGATACTTGGTTCCCTGGGCCTTGTTAGTGGAGTAGTAATGGTTGGAATCTCTTTTACTACTTCCCAGTCACCATACATATTCCTTCTTTTAAATATTGTGTTTACTACCAATAGAATATAGGCCTAGATATAAATAGCCTCCTATCTGGTTGTGTAGCACTTTCTTTGTTCATAGTTCACATTATAGCATCCAACTATTTTGGGCCCCTGTGGAGGTTCTTCTATTCTGGTCATCATAGGCACCTCTATGTTTTGGGCCATAAGAGCATAGTTGTACCTAATTTTAGCATCTTGATGCCATTTATCATTGAAGGATTGCTTAAGGTAAATATTTGGGACCATATATTGGCCAAAGGATTGGTTCCAAAGCATGGTACCCTCTGACTCTTGGGCCATGTTATTTTGAACTAGGACCAAGGAGTTGGAAGTACTATAAATACTAAGTTTGAAGTTACCTTTCCTATTGTAGATATGTTGTCCTTGCCCTTGGCTCTAACCTTGGCCCTGGTAGTTTCCCTTATATATAGGTCTATTTGATTGAAAAGCCTGATAGTGAGGCTAATATGAACTTTGATAAGGCATGTTGAAGGCCTATTGTTTTTTGACATTTACTAGATCATTCCCTAAAGAACTGTAACATGCTTTTGAGCTCTTGAAAGTTCTTTTGTTTTAGTGAATCACTATATCCACTAGTATAGTATTTTTCTTTCTTTGGTGAAGTTTTTACAATATTAATTAGTGTAGGGATAATGAAATCTAATGGGGGATAAAAATTAGAGATTGTCTAATCTTAGGAAATATGGGCATCAATGGTCTAGGTGTAAGTTTGCTAGGTTAAAATAGATAATTATTTGCCTCAATGGCCACCTCATATTCACCTATAAGTATATTTCCTCCCATAGATTGGATCATCATCACTATGTCACTATTTAAATCCTTTAAATAATATAAGGAAGCAAAGTTTGGGGTTGATCTAACTATGACTGGGATTCTATTTGAATTTTTTGGAACCTTGTGTTGAATTCTTACATGAATTCATGAGGAGATCTTTTAATTGTAGTTAGTTATTATACAAGTGATAAATTGCCACTTTTTTCCTCAAATATTTTACAAAAGGCTTCCCCTAATTGGTCCCATGTCTAAATAGTATATGTAATAAGTCGCTATACCAATCTAGAGTTTTTCCTTTGAAAGAGGTAGCTAGTAGCCTACTAATTATATTCTCCTCTATGATATTATGTATATTTAAAAAAAAATCTATGTCTATGAGGTGTTTAGAATGTGTTATGTCTTGGTATTTAGTGTAATAAGGAACACTTTTGAGGGTTATAATTGGGATAAGATCATAGCGAGCAAGGGCTACAGAGCTTTGGCCATTAAAATCCACAAAATCTCTAGGGGCTACCATGGTTTTGTAAGCGGTTAGTAAGGTTCCTCTTGTAGGGATAGGCCTTGGAGATGACCTAAGAGAAAATATTCCCTAATATGGAGGAGTAATTGCAAACCTTAGTATTTTTTATGAATTTAAAGGTAGTTCAACAAAATCAAAATGAATACCTATTGAAGCTAACCTTGTTATCACCTTTGGCATGAGATGAAGCTACTATTATATAACAAAGAATTTATTCCTCCTTTAAAAGTAACCAGATGCTATTGTTTGGAGATTAACTAGTATAAATTTGATCAAATCAACATCAACTTTGATCAATCTTTATATTTGAAAGAAGTGTGTCCCATCGAGCATGCTAGAAACTATTATAGACTCAATTTTCACCCTTAGAGAGGGTTTTTTAGGCTTTTTCCAATCAATCCTATAAAATTAGGGCAATTATAGGTTGTGGTTCACCTATTTTTGGACCAAACATTTAGAATAGGATGGATTCCTCTTTAATGCTCATCTAAAACTAAAAATAAGCCTAATGTTTCATAGGAAAAGGGTTAGAAATAGAGTAAGGGCTCTTACGAAAAATAAAAGGGTGATGCATCAAAGTTATGTGGACACTCACATAAGTTTTAACCCACACTAGTTTAGCAAAAGATAACTGTAACTTACTCAATCTCACAATCTCACCAATTGCATAAATATTTCATAGAAGAAGTCCAAAATAGAACATTGATCTAGACCTACAAATTGGCTTGAGAACATCTTCAAAGAGGTAAGAAAAAGGATAACAAAATAGGAAGAATATCTTTCATGAATTTACCATACACAAGCATAGTAAACACTGCTTAAAGATAAGATACAGGTAAAGAGTTGATCTTATTACCTCAAAAGGTAAATCTTATAATATTTTTATAGGGTTTAACCTTATCAAATGAGAACACTATTACAAGAGTCTCGATGAGTATCCTTGTCTCGGAAAGAAAATGCTAAAATTTATAGAAAGCTAAGAACCCCTATAAAGGGAATGAGACTAGGTATATATATATATATACATATACATATATATATATATATATATATATATATATATATATATATATATATATATGAATGAGACTAGGATACATATATATATATAAATAAGAAGAGAGACCACCAAGAATAATGGGTGAGCATGTTATCAAAAAAGAGCACCTATCCTAGGTCATTAAATGAACTTGAGATACCACCTTTTTCTCCTTATCCAATGGAAAAATACCACCCTTTTGAATAATCAGAATCTGATGTATGGATTATTGAGTGATAAGGTCCCCTACAGATTTTGAGGATGCATTAAATGATCCTAGCCATATTTCCTAATACTATATCTTTTCCTTGATACTTCACACCAAATTCTAATTGAAGATGAACTTTATGATCATGGACTTGATTGAAACATGATTTGGGTCCTCTAGGTGACCACTTGTCAAGATACATCCATGTTGAAGAATGAATATCTTTTGCATTAATTTCAGCTCTAATTTATCTTCATGCTTGGATCATAGGTCTATCTATAGGTGGAAAACCAATTCAAGACTATTGGTTTTCCTATATATTCCATATTAGTATAAACCTATAGAAAATATAACACTTTTATATATTATAATAGGTCTAAAAGACCCATCTTTTATTTGTAGGAACCCAAACCTATATGTGCATGCATAGATCCTCCTAAAAATGTTGAATACCATTGTAATTACAACTATTCCTAAGAAAAAATATGAATGGGAGTTTCCATATTCTAACATTAATGGTGATCCATACATTTTCCTTGCATCCCACTGCATTATATGGGCCATTCTACAAAATTTGAACCATCTCTAATGGTATCAGAAGACCCTATAGAACCCTATGTTTCATAGTTAAAAATATCTTCCCAACCTTATTTAATAATAATGGGCATACATTTAATCTAATTGGTTCTCTAAAATCAACTCGACTCTTTGATAAGTTTACTCAACTCACTTCATCAATTTCAATTTATATGAAGGTCCATAGATCATTGATCTCCTACCTGTTAAACTCACCCTTGATGCTTATCATGTATACATTCATCTTTGAGATTCAATGAGTCTTTTACCATCACTTACCATCATATCCAAATGTATGATGCAACATGAACCATTGATCTGTTGGGACCCATAGTTTAAAAACCAATGGCTATTTCATAGTCTTAAAATTGACATCCTCATTCCTATCAAATGACACTCATGTGATAAGAGGCCCATAACTACATGGGAATTTTTGGGCTATACTTACTTCAGGTCTATAAATAATCCCTACAAAACCATTCTTTGGGATAATTAATTATTCAAGTTATGAATAGTTTTGTACCCAAAGTAGGTGATGCAAATCTCAGTATCAATTATTGGTGCATCACCTTGTTGAATGTATCCTGGAATAACATTGCCAAAGCTCTTACCAATCATCTCCATTTTATTCTCCCTATAATTTTTAGAGTTGAGAAAATTGGTTTCATGAGAGGGAGGTATATTATTGATAATCTTTTTCCTATCTAGGAGGGCATGGAATGGGCTAGTGTCTCTCATTAACAAACCATTTTTCTCAATATCAAATTTGAAAAATCTTATGATATAATTGAATGGCCTTTTATCCTAGCTATGTTAAAGGTTCTTGGTTTGGGCTAATACTATATTTTGTTAGTTTAAAATTTAATTTTATATGACTCAATATACCTCACCATTAATGCCTTCAAGTCTAATTGAATTTTCCTATAGTGTTCCATTAGGTAAGGTTTCCATCTTGCTTCTATGTTATATATTCTTATGCATAAGCTTTATGATATTTTATTGCCTTTAAAGTTGATTGAGGTCTGGTTCAAGGTATATTTTTACTTTAATACAATTCTTAGATCATTAAAGGGCACATTGAGGATGCCACCTTCATTACACTCAAATAATAATAACACACCTTCCTAGAGGCTATGAGTTGTATTGATATTTTTTCTTGTATTCTATGTCTAATTTGTAATGGATCAAGATTTAGTGTTTCAAAAAAAGTATGATTTATATTCTCAAATGGATTCTATAATTTAATTCAAAATGGATTGAATAGGAGAATGAATCAAATTTAATTACATCCCTTTTTCCTTTTATAGTTCTCTAGATGCATTGTGGTAGTATTTAATTAGTAGAGTGGAGAAGAACGTTGAATGTTGAATTAGCAAGCTATTATCCTTAGCATGAAAATTCAAAATTTACACTAACATTATGGCTTCCAACCATGTTTACTATCCTCATAATGGGAAACCTCCAAAGCATCTTATGACAACTTAGATAAAATTATTTGATCTAATTCAAATCAAACCAAGGGTTTCCATTGTGTATCCTAGAATATTTGTTGCCTTCCTCAAGATAAAGGAGTCATGGAGATTATTGACCTTGATAGATATAATGCAATATTATGTGCAAAATAACTATTTTGTTCCATTTAAGGTAATGAGACCTATAAAATCCTAATAAGGTATTATATTTATTTTGGGTAACCCTATGGTAAACCTAATTAGAATAATTTAGGTTTCCACTCCATTCTCATAACTATGACCCCTGTCAAAATTGAAGGGTCTGTTGTTTCCAAAAGTAGATGGAAAGCCCTTAAGGATGTCAAACCACACATGACATATATGAGGGATGGTTTCCATATAGGTTTATATTTAAATTATTAGAAAATTTTATGGTATCTTATTATGACAATAACTAATGTTTTTTTGGTTGAATTACTGTAAATCAAAACCCTTAGACTCTTTCAAAAAGGTATCTGTACCATTTAGGATTTGGTTGATGCTAGGGATTGGATTACTTGGTTGAATTTAAAAATTAAATTTAAATTGAATAATGTTGACTTAAATTATATTATTCTCATTCAAGATCTTCTTCTTGATGTTATGCTTTACAAGCTAGGATTACATCCACCTTATGCTTTGTGGAAGGACTGGTAATTGAATTGTACCACCCACTTTAAAAAATATTCTCCAAGACTTTTGTATCGAGTCATGATACCCTTATCCCATAATATTTGTAAGCTCAATAGGAAATAGGGTATTAAATCCTCCCTCATAACTTGGATTTATAAACTTTATAAAATTATGAATTTTGGTATGGAACCAAAATTTAACCCACTTCTTTTGGTTCCTTGTTTATCAATGTCTCCCACTTGAGGAATGGATCTTTCATATGAGTGTTGTTCCACACAAGTGTCTTGAATACCAATAGGATAAGTATTTAAAATGAATATTATGGCTCTACCCATAAGTACAATTATCTTGGAATTGGGTCCATAACTTATTATAGCCTTATCACCCTGAGCTTTTCTCTTGGTAGCTTGTTCTTTTGGGAGACTCAACCATATGGCCAACTTCTATTGATTTTATATGTATTTTTTTATAGTGAAATCATTATTTTATAGTTATGGAAGGATATAAATAATGTTATGTTATAATTTATGAATGTTATTATGAATTTTTATTGACAAAAATGTTTTTCTTAAATCTTTGACCTGTATGCAAATTCAATCCCAAATAGATAAGGCTATAATGGAATTTTGCCACTTCAAAGAGTTTTTAGTTCACTAGGGAGTGATCCCTACACCATGTTTCATGTTACATTATATATTATACCCTATGGAATGACACAACCACCTCCCAAGAGGTGTATAATATAAGCACACAGTTATGGTCACTTCTCCCCTCAATTTCATATGGGGTTGGGGTTCATTGCCATCAAGTCGTAAACATGATAAAACTCCATCTCCTAGAGGATATCCTATTGGAATGGTTACTAAAACACAAATGGTTGATGGTTAGACAATTGATATGATCATATGCCCCCAAATGGTTTGGTGGCATCATATATTCTTACTATAAATCCTTTTGTTTTGGTGACTCTTGCACCCAAGGGTGATCCTCTGTCACCTCCCTTGGGTGTTGTAGATTATGATTAAAATTTGTGATGTAGTTTATTTTTTAATGTCATGTCATATTTGTACTTTTTTTATGTTCCCTACTTTTCACTCTTATTTTGATATGGGACTTTTCTTCCAATGTGTTGTTTTATTTATACATACCAACCAATTACTTTTCTATGTAACCTTCATGGATTATTAATTTTTTTTATTATATGATATCTTTAATTATTACAATAATAAATCCCACATATATAATAATTGATTTTTTGAACCTTATATTTCTTTAAAATTCTTCTTTTCATGATAATTTGTTTGAGTTTTTAGAGGTAGCATTAGCAACCAATAAAAGTTAGTCTAGAATGGACAAATGAAGGTCATGTGAGAATCACTTAACCCTTTATGATATCCAATTATAGGATATGGTTTTAGAATTTCATTTCATGTGTAAATAAACTTTAAAACTTAATTCATGAGTAAAACATGGTGTTGGTAAATTATTTTGAACCAATTGTTAGTTTTGAGCAGTGGAATGACAGTTGTAGCTATTATCACTATAATGTAAAAATTTCTCCAAGATAAGTAGTTTTTTTGTGTGATGTGAGTTAGATAAATATGAGTTATGGGAGGAAAATAATATGATTTCCACATGATGTATGTTTTTTTTATGAATTCAAGATAATGATCCAAGGGTCTGAGCATGGTTTGTGTATTAAAACCATATTAATCTTGGAGGATTAATTAAACTATAGAGGATTTTCATTTTATATTTTTTATATAAAAAACATATTTGGGAGGGTGTTTTAGGTATAATTATGAAGGTTGTTGTAGTGTAATAATCTCTAAATTAAGGTTTGAATGAGGTGATGATCAAATAAATAGTATGCCTCACGTTATTCATGATATGATGAAATTAAGATCTCTTTCCGAATCAAGGTTACAAAATTGAGAGTTTATATATAACTATGACTTATTAAATTAGTACTTCAACTTTTTTATAATTGATGAAGAATTAGAATTTATAAAATTAAGATCTGATGTAAAACTAGGGCTTACGAAATTAATGTTTTATATATAATTATGACTTATGAAATTAAGGTTTACCAAAAATATTTAAATTAAAAAATTATGATTTTTTACATAATTAACATTTAGAAAATATCAATATTAATATTTAATGAAAAATTATGGTTTCATAATTCTAAAAATAATAGGATTTACTAATATTTAAATATCTTTATAATTTTAAATTTAAGTTTTATTACTTAATAAAATTAAAACATAGAAAATCATGTTATTATGTATAGTTAGGCTTGTGAAATTCCTAATTTCCATATAATTAAGGCTGGAAAATCTTATTTTATGTAATTATAAAAAAGATTTTATAAAGTCAAATTATATTCATAATTACAACCTACAAAATTGGGTTTTAATTTCTAATTAAGGCTTATAAAGTAAGGGATTGCATCATAATTAGGGATTAAGAATTAGGGTTTATTAAATAAATATGTATGAAATTAAGGTTTCCAAAATTATTTATTAAAAAGTACATTATATGAAATTATGGATTATGTCAAAATTATGGGGTTTACCATAATATGGGATTACAAAAATAAGGATTATTTTAAAATTATGGCTAGCAAAATGAGACCTTGTTGTATAATTAGGGTTTTTTTTTTTAAAATAAGGGTTTTATAAATTAACACTCCTAAAATTAGGACTTACAAAATTAAGTGATTAGAATAATTAAGTATTAATAATTTAGGGTTTATAAAATTAACAATTAGAACAAAATTAGGTCTTATGAAAAATAGTTTTTCCAACATAATTAGGGTTTATAAAGGGTAAGTGCACAAATTTGGGGGAGAAAAAGGGGTCTACTCATGGACATGATTTTCTTGAAATTTCATAAATCTAAACTTATGTAGATAATTTGAGATATATACACTCCAAATTTGAAGATGGTGTAAAAACATGAAATGTATCATTTTGAGTCTAGTTTCCAAAACAATTTTTTTTAAAAAAAATGGTTAAGCATAACTAGGTCAACCATCTAAATTTTGAAGAGGAACTCCTATTTTTAAATAAAATAGAGTAGATATATGGTTGTTTGATGCACCATTTTTAAGCAACATTTAACATTGTTTGAAACCCTTTGGTGAAAATTTATATAAGATATTCTAGTTTGTGACCTATATATTTTTTTCAATGAGTTTTACAAGTAAATATATCTTGAAAAATAACAAAAAATGGATAGCCACCCATGTGGTGTGCCTAACTACTTCAAAAAAAATGAAAATTTGGTTTTTCTATATGTATGTAGATTTAGGCCTAGTTTGTGACCATATAACTTATTTTGCACTTAGATCAATGAAATAAAAATTACATTAACATGTACAGGCATGTATATTTATAGCATGTAGTGGCCTAAAAAAGGTATAGTTAGAAATCAACATAATTTCAAACCTTAAATTATTCCAAAAATTATTAAAAAAATTATTTTTGGAAAGAAGAGAGCATGTTTGTCATGATGTTATTAAGTTTTTGAATTTTACTGGTGAAATTCATAGTGTATTTTGTGATCAAAGTTCAATTCTATTATTTTTTGTCAATACTCTCTGACTCGACTGTAGATTGATAGGTCCAAGCTTTGGCTTACGAATCCAAGCCATTATTGAGCCAAAAGGCTTATTTTTTGAACTCAATTTCAAATACCACAATTGCATTAATAACATAATCATATTAGTTAATAAAGTGATTACATTATATATTCATAACAAATAAAACTAAAAGTTTTCTTTTGATCTCAAATTATATATACATGTTCATGTATGTTATTGAGCTTCCTAATAGTGGTGTTATTTCATGTGATATGGGAAATGTCCCTAACCTTGGATAGTGAATTAAGGTGTCATGGTATCACATTAGACTTCAAATTTTTTATAAACATTTTAATATGTTGACTTGGCTACTTATAATTACTTGGTTTTAAGGGGTAAATCATTATACATTTTATGATAAAACTGATTTTATCAAGAGATGTCATAAAATGCATTTTTTAAACCTATGGTAAAAACTTAGCCTTTGGTTTACCAATCTAGATGTGCATCTGAATTAAATTGGGAATATTTTGATCACCTTCAACCTAATTACATGACTATAAAATGTGATCTTTAGGGGTTGATCAAATCTAATTTCATTATTTTTATTGAAGCAAAGAAACATTATTCATTTATATGTAAGTTTTACATGGATAAAATGTTATTTTGAGATTAATAAACTTGAATTCATTAGCTAATGAATGCAAATGTTGATTAGTTCAATTATGGAGGTAATTAGGGTCAAAATGAGCCACATAAACCTATTTTAAATAGTATATGATGTGATTTGGAGTGAAATTAACCCTACTATCATGTCATATATAATTAACCAGATAGTTGATTCATTTAATCAAAGAGGCATTTGAGGCTAATTTGAATCCCTTTGAGAGTAAGATATGATTTGGGGAAAAATTAAGTTTGATTTTATCATGAATTGATCCAATTAGTCAGTTTTTGTAATTAGGGGCATGATTTGATCAAAATTGATCCCCTAAACCAAATTTATGGCTCAATCAATTGTATAATGTATACAACATGTATGTCTTAACAAACTATACTTTTATTAGAAATGCAAACATGAAGGCAATTTTCACAAATAGTTAAAAAAGTAGATGAATTTTTCTTCAATTACCTTAGTGATTTACCCCTATATCCAATATCTTAAACCTTAACCCTATACCATTTACATTAAACCCTAAACTTTATACCATTTACCTCAAACCTTAATACATAAGCCTAAACCCCAAACCTTTTAAATTATAGACCCTAAACCCTAAACTAATCAATTTATCCCCAATTAATAATATTTCATATACTAATAATTAGGTTCACAAGGATCAACTTGGTCAAAATTGCATCACTCATTACCATAATTGACTTAATTAACTCAAACTATGGTGATGTGAGAGGTAATTGAGTCCAAAATAATATTCTTTACTCATAGATTTAAGTTTAAGGAACTTAAATTTACCCTAATTGCCTTCATTATTGTACCTTATATACCCTAAAACCTATACCCTAAGACCTTAATCCCTAAACTCTAAACCATAGATATAAACCCTTTAAACACTGAACTAATCATTTTAGCCCAAATTAACATCATTTAAACTAAGAATTAAGTTTACAGGGCTTAGTTTGGCCTAAATAAGAAGATTGATTACCCCATTTGACTAATTCACTCAATTTTCATGATAACATGGTGTATAATGACAACCCAAAAACACATTCTATAGTCACAAATAGGTCCAAGTGATTCAAATTATCCTTAATTATCTTTGTAATTGGACCCTATGTGCCTTTAACCCTAAACCTTATAAGTCTTAAACCCCAAGATCTAAATTTTAAACATTATATTTTAAACCCTAAACCAATTAATTTAGTACTAATTAACATCATTTAGATTAATAATTAGGTATTACTTAAATTGGCTCAAATTGCATTACTCATTGCCCAATTGACTAATTGGCTTAATCTATGATTATGTGGGGGATGATTGAGACCAAAAACATAGTGGACCCTATGTATACCCTAAAACATACATACATTAAACCCTAAGACCTAAACCATAAACCCTAAAATCTATGCCCTAAATTATAAACCATAAACTTTCCCTATTTACCAATTGATTTATCCCCAATTAACATCCTGTGTAGTAAGAATTAGGTTAACATGGCATAGATAAATTAAACCTTATATACACCCTTAAAATTTAACCCTATGGCCTAATCCCTAAACCCTAAAACATAAATTGTAAGCCCTATGACCTAACCCCCTAATCCCTAAACCCTAAACCCTATACACTAATACCTAATCCCTAATTAGGGTCAAAATGATCCACATAAACCTATTTTAAATCATATATGATGTGATTTGGAGTGAAATTAACCTTAATTTCTAACCATTTTTAGATTTGATTGATGTAATTGTGGAGGCATTTGAGGCCAACTTGAACACCTTCAAGAGCAAGTTATGATTTGGGTAAAATTAAGTTTGATTTTGTCATGCATTAACCCAATTAGTCAATTTATGTAATTAAGGGCATGATTTGGGCAAAATTGAGACCCTAAACCAAATTTATGGCTTAATCAATTGTATAATGTATGCACCATGTATGGTATAACTGACCCTAATTTTATAAAAAAAATGTAAATAGGAAAATAATTGTCATAAATAGGTGAACAAATAGATCAAATTTTCTTCAAATACCTTAACAATTCAACCCTATATCCTATACCTTAAGTCCTAAACCTTGTACAATTTAAATTAAACCCTAAATCATAATCCATAAACCCCAAAACCCTTTAAATTTTAGATCATAAACCCTAAATCAATCAATTTATCCCCAATTAACATCCTTCATAGTAAGAATTAGGTTTATAGGGATCATCTTGGTCAAAATCACATCACCCATTACCATAATTAACTTAATTTGTTCAATTTGAGATGATATATGGGATAATTGGGGCTAAAATCACATTCTTTACTCATATATCTAGGTTTATAGATCTCAAATTTTCCCCAATTGCCTTCATGATTGTACCTTATATACCCTAAACCTTAATCCCTAAATTTCCTAATCTCTAAAATTGACACTATAAATATAAACTCTTTAAACCCTGAACCAATCATTTTAGCCTAAATTAACATAATTTACACTAAGAATTAAGCTCACATGGCTCAGTTTGGCCTAAATCACATGAATGATTATCCCATTTGAATAATTCACTCAATCTACATGATTACATGGGGTATGATGACAACCTAAAAAAACATTATATATAGTCACAAATAGGTCCAAGTAATTTAAATTATCCTCAATTATCTTTGTGATTAGACCTTGTGTATAGACATTATAAGTATCAAACCCTAAGACCTAAACCATAAACCCTATACTCTATATTTTAAACCCTAAACCAATTAGTTCAACACTAATTAACATCATTTAGATTAATAATTAGGTATATTCATTACTTAATTTGGCCTGAATTGCATTACTCATTACCCCAATTGACTAATTGGCTCACTACATGATGATGTGGGGGTTAATTGAGATCAAAAACATAGTGGAACCTATGTATACCTTAAACCATATATACATTAAACCCTAATCCCTAAACTTTAAACCCTAAACAATATACCCTAAATTATAAACCATAAACTGTTCCTATTTACCAATTGATTTATCCCCAATTAACATCCTTTATAGTAATAATTAGGTTCACATGGCATAAATAAAATAGAACTTATATACTCCCTTAAAATTGGAACCTATGCCCTAATCCCTAAACCCTAAAACGTAAATTGTAAGCCCTGTGTTTTAATACCCTAATCCCTAATCCCTATGCACTAATGGCCTAATCCCTAACCCCTACTATATATTAATATAATGTAATCACATTATTAAATAACATGATTTCATCATTCTTAATATAGATAAAATTCACTTTTCAAAGTTTATGTTTAACTTGAATAGAGTTTCAATAATAATGTGATCACATTATTCAATAACGAGGTCACATTATTCAATAATGTGATCACATTATATAATTAAATTTCATTATTACATAACATGATCATGCTATTCTTAATATAGACAAATGTCACTTTTCAACATTTATTTTTAACCCAATTTTATATTTATGTCCCCACAAACATTATCTATGTACTTTTATGGGACCTACAAGACCTATGTACTTTTGATGCCACCTTTGAAAATCTCTCAATTGTCCTTGATGGGTGATAGATCATGTTAGAGTAAGAGGAATGTGTTGAAGAATAAAAAACTAGAGGAATTATAAGAGTTAAGAGAGAAACATAAGATACAAATGCAAAAACTTTGTGGTAGACAAGGTACAAACCCTAATCTTGTTGAACCAAATGCCATAGATAATGAGCCAATTGACAATAGTGAATTAAAAAAATATGAAAATGAACATAATGAATTGAATAATGTTGAAATTGAACATAATTAAATGAATAATAATGAAATTTACAATAATGAATTAGATAATATTGGAAGTTTACATCCAAAGTTCCAATTTTTTTTATTTTGTTGATGATGAGTCTATATATGATGCTTCACCCCGCATTAATGAATAAAATTTGATGGAAAGAAATAATGATGAAATTAAAAATCAATAAAATTTCATGGAAAAATATAATGAATAAATAAATAATGAATAAAATGTCATCCCACCTCTAAACAATGAATGTAATAACAATTTTGAAACACCCTCTCATCAAATTCAACCATTAATAACACCTCAAAGAATTGTGCATAAAAAATACAAGTATTTAATTGAATTTGATGAAAATATTTTAGAATAAATGCATAAAAAAATGTCTTATTTCCATTTAAGAAGACTAGATCAATAAATTTGGGATAGTTTCTTTCAAAATTTGGACTATGATAGTCAAAGATGTCAATTATTTGTTTCATTGATAAAATTGATTAAGTGAGACTTATAATGTACACATTAGTACTAATAAAATATAACATGGATGATGAAAAGAAAGATTTTTTTTGAAAATATAGATGATTCTTATCATACTCTAGGCCCAAAATCAAACATCCAATATTGTAATATTACATGTCATATACTTACAACTTGTGCAGTAAGTGGCAAAATAAAGAAAAAATGAATGCTTTCAAAAACAAGCCAAATACTGAATATAAACAAAAAACATTAATGAAATAATTTGAAATATGTGAAATAATTAATTAACTTAATAACAAAGATCTCTAGGAATTTTATGTTAGACTTCTATGAAAGGACAAGGATATAATTGATGCTCTCAAAGAGTTACTTGCTCATTTTTAGAAAGACAATAAAAGAGCTTCACCCAATGCAAGAGATGTAGTGTAAATAAAATTTGGTTATTGTAACCATGAACCATATCTAAAATATTTCTAGGAGATGACTCAAACATAATTATACTCTATTTTTTTGTAAAAATATCCACAAACTTCCATTTGTCAAAGATATTTTGAGCTGGCCAAACCTTTTTTTGTAAAAATAAATCACATATGCACTACTTATTATTATAGGAAACATGTTGAAATTTTATTTTACTATGATTTTTTTCACCTTATTCATTGTAATTTGCATACTAACTATTGGCCAAATTTGGTCCACATATAAAGCTTTTACATGGTTTGATGGAATGAGTGGATCAAAGGCTTGAAATAGGCCTAGACTTACAAAGAGGAGGATCCAAGAAGGTTCTCATATGTTTTGATAAATTGGGAGCACAAACCAAGTTAAAAAAAATCCTAATTACCATCATAAGCTTTAAATATTGATCAAAAGATGAATTTAGCAATCTTTGGAAGGCTAGACCATCACTAAGATGTCATGAGGAAAAAATGGACTAGTTCATTTGTACATTTAATAAATGCACCTTACAAAGTTTCATGAACTAGGAGTTATTCATGGCAAGAACATGCTCTAAAAATTTCAATTTTGCATGAGCTTCCTAGCTCAAGTTATGAGCATTCAAAGTTGGACCTATAACATAAGAAGTTTTCACTAATGTCAAGTTTGAGCTCCATAAAATAGTCATTTAGGTTCAAATTATTAGTGATGGGCATGTGGGAATCGATAAAAATTAGAGAGGTTATCTCATTTGAAAACTTTGTAAACACACTTATAAATCTCTTGGTAACAGTAGATCAAGTGCACACAATCCTTTATCAAGAACATCTCCTATAAATTTGGTGCATCCATGACCTTTTCACTTCTAAATCCAAGCTTTTAAATTTGGTCAAATAATGGGAGATGTCCACATAGATGTCAAATTTAAGCTATGACAAAAAACCATTAGGTTCTTAAATTTGACTTTCACATAGATGTCAATGATAGTCTTGTGGACATCAAATTATGGTTGTACGAACTTTAAATTTAAACAATGGTAAATAGCCATTTGTTTTCAAATATAACTAGATCCAATGATTGAAATTCATTTGTACCAAGGGAGAATGATTGTGTGAGATGAGTCAAACGGTTAAGGAGCTTGAGAGGCCACCACATGGCATAAGGGTGCAAGGCAAGTAGATTGATAATGGATCCTGAGTGCAAATATGGGACTACCAAGTGGTACCAGCTTGGATAGAGTTGATAGGTCAAGGATAGATCAAAGGGCTTATGTTAACCCCTACCATGGAGATAAGATATGTGAGCAAAGTTAATGAGGCAATTATTTGAGTCATAGTCAACAACTAATTAAATAAAGGTGAACCCAAGACTTTTGATGAAAGTTGACAAAGCCATTTTTGATCAAATAAAATAGGTCCTATAGAGATCATCCTATCACTATTAAAACTTATTTGAACACCATGAAGTGGGTATAACCATGTATTTAGGTATAAAGAACATAAAGGGATGCCATTAAATCCAAATATGGACTTTTGGTTTAGCATTTTATAACATATAGGGTTTGTTTTATGACTATGTTTGCTATCTTTTAAAAGTGTACCTATGTATAAGATGACCTCTTGGTTCCTACAAGAAAAAAATGGATCTATGTGGACCTAATAGGATCAAGAAAGAAGATATGTCATTTATAGGTATGCATCAACATAATGACCATAGGAAAACTAATAATCTTAGATTGGTTTTCCATCTATAGAATAGACCTATGATCTGGATATGGAGATGAAGTAGATATGTGATTAATACAAAGAGTCTCATTTGTCCACCTAACTCCATCCTCAAAAAATTAGGTACTAACCATCATTCATGGCATGACACTATTAGTTTCTAGATTTGAGGATTTTATCCTCATGAATAAGTCAAGTGGGCTTAGGGACCCAAGGTGGTGAACTGGTAGTTAGAGAAGTATTTAAGGGCATTGATTCTATTCAAATAGACTTTGTCATCATGTTAAACAAGCTCTTTTCCTCTAGTGAATCTCTTGGAAAATGAAAGGATCTCAAAGGTTATTAGAGAAAAAAAGGCTATTTGGTTGGAAGAAGATATGTAAGTATTAAAAAAATTAAAGAAATGCTACCACATGATGACTAGGATCCTTTCTCCACTCTCCTACACATTGTTCCCATCTCTCTATCTCTCTCTTTTATACTATATATAGAGTCTTTGGAGCCTAAAAAATGATCCCTCTATTCCCTGTCTTGGGCATGACTAGACTTTACCAAGATTGAGCCTATAACCTCTTGAAATGAATAAAATATTGTGTTTGAGATTTCATTATACTTATCTAGTGTGTTCATATCAATTGATTTGCATATGTGGTAGATATTTTTTCCTTGTCAAGTCTTGATCTCACCTAATTAGTAGTTATCTTGTTATGCAACTCATGTTTAATGTTTAAATATATTTTGATTAAAGCTCACATGTAGATATTTATTAGTTAATTTATTGCATTAAACCTCTCCATCACTTCCCTCAGCTCTTGATCATTTGGTGAACCTTTGCATGAAATATTGATGTATGACAGATAATTAGAGCCCTAGATCTAGTCTTTTGCTCATCTCATTAGTTTTTAATAAGAGCTAAAATGGAGTTGATCAACCATCATTTAGGTACATCACCATTGTTAACTTAGGTTTACCTTTCATTTTATCTCTCTCTCTCTCCCTTTTTCCTGGTTAACAATAGGTTTTAGTAGTGGAAATGGGCTAAAATGATGCATTAGAGGAGATAGACTTGTTAAAAATACTAGAGGTCTAACCCCATTATAAGATACCCATAGCCTAGGGTCAGTCCTATATTAAGTTATATTTGGAAGTAGGACCTAAACACTTTTGCTTCTATATAAGACACAATCTATACCTCTAATAGTTTAGTTCATACCCGATGGGACTCAGGTCCAAAAGAGTGTGAATATCTTGGTGTGTCTTTCCTCTAATCAGACTTTTGGAAGTAAGAAATTTAGCACCAATGGTGAATCTGAATCAAATATTTTGGTTGTGAGAAAACTAGGTATGTCTCATTGAAAATTTTAGTCAACTCTTGCACCTCATTTGACATATGAGGTTAATATGACCATTTATGGTTAATATCCCTATTATCCACCTCCTTATCAATAACCCTAATTTTGTCCTCATGATCCATATGAGCATAATCATCCCTAATAATATTTATGTCAAAGTTATGAGGAGCCTTGTCGAGTTTATCATTATAATTATTATCAAGGGAATGGCTCTTACTGTATACACATAATATTTTTAACTTTGATTGATTATTGACACTTCATATCTTATAGGAACCTATTGAGTCTCAATCTCTCTGAGTGCATGACTTAAGGGGTTCACTAGGAAAAGGTTGGGTAGACCATCGATGCTTCATAAGATTAATTGTTCCCTTTTCCACTTAACATCCACACTCTAGCCTCTTGAAACCATAGAGCACAAGTTTATTCTTATTAGTTCTACCTATTCCTATCACTGTCTATGTTTTATCCTTCATTTTTTTGCCTTAGTACCCTTTTGACTTGTCAATTGTTCTAGGTTGACCAGGTCGACCTAGCATAGTTTAGGGACTTTTTCTCTCTTTTGGTTTGTTGGTCTCTCAGCTAACCTAGCACAAACCTAGAGAGTTAGCCCTAAAAACATGCTAGGTCAACCAGGTCAACTTAGTATAGCTAACATTCCTAAACTATTTTAGGGTAAGATACTACTATATATACAAGGTCATTTACCACAATTTCATAAGGTTAAATAATTAAGCCAAGAAGTATGAACAAACATTTTCTTATTGATCATTCTACTTGGGGAATAAATATTTAGGGTTTAATACTTTCTTTAGAGCTTTGATCTCATATTTTGGATAAGTATCTTGGATGATTGGATAGGTTGTGTAAAATAGAGTTGATTTATATTATTTATCCTTACATACCATGACAATGTCTTGTAAAACACCTTGGCCAAGGGGGAGATTGAGGCTTGGTAGATTCACCTTCAAAGGTAAGTATTCCTAACTTTATTCCTCTTTTGTAAGAGTTGATAGATAGTGACTTTGTACTCTTATCTTCCATGTATTAGGATTTTATATACATTGACATGAGTGTATATATTTTATACATGTTTAGTCTAGTTATTTATTTGTTTTATTTCTAACCCCCAATTTAAGCCACAAGCTTTGGTGCACACTAGATTAGATTTAATTTTCTTGTTATTAGATTAGTAAAATATTAAATCATAAGGCTCTTTTAGGGTTGTTATGCAATTGTGTTAGACTATAGGTGTTATAACCCTATCTCACATGGTGTGTTATGAAAATGATCCCCTAATTGGGTCTAGTGGATCTTTGCATTGGTCATGCTCTTGCTTAACAATTGTATGCCCCGCAATCAAAAGTGTAGGTGTAATATATCCCATCCAATCTAGGATTGATTTATGGACATAATGCATTTTCAATTGCATACATTCTATTGAACTTGATGTGGAACTAACCCTTATAGGATTTCTTTCACTTATTTCATTTTTTTCATTATTATTTTTATCATATATTTACTATTGTTGGATTGACCTTATTGACCTAATTTATTTATGTGCAAAAGTTTTCAAGAATAGGTAACTAGCTCGACTAGCTTGACCCATTATAGGTTTCCAAAACTTGTAAAATTATGTTCAGACAATTATATTGAACATGTCGACCTAGTACAAGATTTCAAGTTTTCAGACTTCTTGTTTAGCCTACTAGGTCGGCCTAGTGCATTTTCAACACTTTTTTAGTAGGTTCCTATATATCTTGATCAACTAACTCAATTTAGTTTATAATATTACTTATAGTTTTCTCTAAGGTCTCAGATCAACAATCTTCTCCTTTTCATCTCTAAACCATTCGGGTTAGATTCTATTCCTCTGTATCTTTATTTTTCTATACTTTCCTTTCATAATTTTTAGTCTTTAAAACTACCCCTACACAGTCAACTAGGTCAACCCTGTGGACCTAGTTCTATGTTCTATGTTTTATAAAATTAATAGGTCAACCTGACCAACCTAGTTCATTTTCAAACTTTGCTTCTGCATTATAGGTTCAACCTTGTTGACCTTGTTCTATATGATTGTCTATATAGTTTCTTAACTATTCCTTATTTCAAAGTTGGAATTAACCATATATGTTAATCACATCTTTATTTTTAGTTTTTTGCATGCTTAGAATATTTCACATAGTCTAAATAGGTGGTTTTCTATTAGTCATTTAGTTGTACTATTTATATTCTTTTACACACATGGCCAAACCACATAAAAATCAACAATTATTTAAACACTTGACTACCTAGGTATACCTACTTAGATTTCATCACCAAGGGGGAAGCCAAATTGATGCTCTGGTCAAGTATAAAGCATGGCTAATGGTATATTTTGGCTAAGCACCCATTACTCTTATTGTTACGATGTGTGAATTGAGGGGGTAGGCCCCAATATAAGCTTATATCATTACCACTACAATCCCTTTCATCCTAAACTTACCTGAAACTATCCATAGATTACTATTTAGTACCTTGCTTATAACCAATCTCCCTTTCACACTTAAAATCATTCTAAATAATCTTAATCAACATTCTAGGGTGACCAAGTAGTTATCTTTACTTTCAAGTTGTTTGCTTGCTCTCTATTTAATTATGTGTGTAAAAGTGTACATTAACCAACATTAGTACAAGAATTTGCTTTATGTGCATTAGATGAATTGGCCAGCATCAATTCAATTAACTATCTATTTCCCTTTCAGTACTTACTACTTTCTTACATTACTTGAAATTATCTTTCTTCAATTCATAGCTTGTTCAACTTTCTTTTCTTCCCTATCTACTATGCTAGGTCGACCCTATCAACCATGTATCTTTCTTAGCCCCAATACATTGTTATAGGTTGACCTAGTTAATCTAGTACTATTTACATCATTTATACCTATATATACTAGTCACTATTCACTAAATTGGGTCAATCCTGTGGACCTTGTATAGTTTTACAATCCCTATTTTACACTAGGTTGACCAAGTCAACCTATTACTTTTTTAGTGACTTTATAATTCTTTGATTTCTCATATTTATTCTCTTTCTTTCATCATGGACTTTCTATTTGGTGACAACAATGAAGTTTAGTTAATAGACATGATCGAATTCACCAATCCTGATAGGGTCTCCCATAGACAAAGTAGGGCTCCTTTCATGAATGCTAGTAATGTTCATATTGAAAACCACATGATGAACTATGGGACCCCTATTTATACCACTTTATATCAAACCCCTCCTCTTCTCTTAGAGGATCAGATTGAGTTAGATTATACTCCTAAATTGATTTTATTTATCACAAAATTCCTTTGACATAGAGGGAAGGATCCTTCCACCACATATAACCTCATGATTATCCATCAAGTTGAAGAACCTCATTCTCCTACTCCCATTTTCTCAAGTAGATTTGGGGGTACCAATTTCTTTTCTTTTCAACCTCTTTCTTTAATATTGAATCCTTATGCCATGACATCTTCTTCTTTAACTTCTTCCACCTCCATGCTTAGTATATCAACTAACATGATAAGTTCTGAATCTATTGGGCCTCTCATAAGATCCACTATCCTTAATCCATCCACTAGTTCATCATTTTCTACCCAAGGTACTCATGATTAAGGTGCTTCTTCCTCTCAACCATTTACTAGTTGATCTTTTACTTCAGAAGCAAATTTTTCCACTAGTACCTCAAATTCTCATATCTCTTCTCAAGCTCACATCAACACTAATAGTGGTATCCAAGCCACTAACACTAACACATATACCAATACTACTTTTTCTAATAACACTAATCAAACTCATCAACTATTGTTACAAAATCTCAATCAAATGAACACATTCTAAGCTCATAATATGAATCAAATGATGCGAATGCAAAACCACCTTCTTAATATTAAATCCAATCCTCAACCAATGACTTGGGGCATACATAACCAAAGTGTTCCTCCTACTCCTCCTCTTCAATATTCTCAAGGTAATGTCATTCTTCAACCTCCATTAGTCAAAAAATTCATCAAGCATTTAAAAAATAATCCTCTTACCACCCAAATTACTAACATTAACATTGGAGGTATAACACAAACAATTTATTATAATGGATCAACTAATCCTACCCTTCACCTCAAGACATTTGGAAATATTTACAAGGATTGGGTCAAGTTAAATACCTTTGCCACTACCATAATCTTAGCCAAAAATCTCATGGGTGATGCTTTGGATTGGTATAATAAACCTAGACCACACTCTATCCCTAGTTTGGAAGAATTAGTAAATGCTTTAGTGCAATAATTTCAAACTAGTGATCTTCTAGAAAACACTTTGGCCCATTTCATCAATTGAAAACAAAATGAAAATGAAACTACCCAATCCTTTGTCAAGTGATGGAAGACTTTGTCAAATAAAAGTGAACATAACATGGTAGATGATAATCTCTTTCATCTATTTACAAATGTTTTATTCCCTAAAGTATAATATCGAGTCCATATCTTATTTCCTTGTACCTTGGAGAAATCTATTGATTAAGGCAAAAGATAAGATTTCCTCATGCATCAATTTGAGCTTCCCTAACCTTATGTGGGCACTCACCTATTAGTAAAGAAAAAAAAAACTATAATATTATGAATGATGATGTTACTGATTCATATGACACCATTCACAATGTTCAAGCTTTCATTCCTACCCATTTTTAGAACCAACTCCTTAACAATTCACTAGTCTTCATTTCTCAACAAATAACATTAATGTCCATAATCCTTTATCCATAGCTAAATTTATTAAATGTCTACCTAGGCCTCTTCCATGAGATATTGATGCTACTTGACCTATGAAATCATGGTATGATCCTAGTAATTTTTATTGGTTTCATGCTAGCTGGGGTCATTCTCACAAGACTTGTAGATAGCTTCATAATTCATCCATGGAATTTGTTCTTGTCCAAAATTTTGATCATGATTATATTATCCATATGCATCAAAAAGCCTATGATATTGTGTTTAAAGAATATAAATCACATGGTAAAACTCAATCCTTCAATCAAGTAAACACTCATTTATCTATCTATAAAGACCCCTTACCTAATCATCAACCAATCCAAGAAAGTCAAGATAATACCACTTCTTCCACCAATAACGTAGAAATTTTTGTTGAACCAAATTTTGAAGAGAATATGGTTAGCATTACCAATATGTGAAGAGTAGTGGCTTTCATTGATTCATAACCTATCTACACTCCTTCCCATTAGACATATTGTGTTATAAAGGATTCTTTTCCAACTCATTTAAATGAGTTGGGGCAAGAAGATCTTATTTATTTTGACAATCTAATTTATGATTTTCCTTTGTATGACACATCTCATACTATTTATACTTTTCTTCCATCATCTTCTAATACTAAAGATAATCCAATTTATACTAACACTTATTTTTATAAACTTCAAGATCAATCTATACCAACTACTTCTTCATCACTAAATGATTTACATCCTTCTTCTCAACCTTCTCATTCTTATCAACATAAATTTTAATGCTCTTTAGATCTACCTTCAGAATACCTTCTTAATCATTACACATTTATATATAACAATATCCTTATGGGTTATGATGAGTGGGATCCTATTGTGGAGCTTACTAATCTTCCATCATAGATTCCTTTTTTTGAACTCATGAGGACATATCCACATCATAAAAACTACCTCATGTAAATATTACTCAAGGTGAATATCCATTACCATCGTCTAGAAGGATGGGAGGCTACTTTATCTAGATCTAAGGATAGTATCTTACAACAATGTGAAGAGATATCCATTAATGTTGATTAAACTATAGACACTTCTCTTTCTTTATGATTTCCTATTGCATTTATGGTTCTAAATGAGATTTTGCTTCATGTAGATGGTCCTTCATTATTTACTAGCATCCAAATAGGTGATATCCAAGTTAATTGAGCCTTGATCAATGAGGTTTTTAGAACTTGTGTTGCTTCCCTTAATTTAATTAAGACTCTTAGGTATTCCTAATGTAATCTCAAGTCTACACACAACACATGCCAAGGATACAATAGAAGGCAAATGCCTCCCTTAGGGTGTGTGTGGCTTCCCATTACCATCCCACCTATCACCATTCATATGAAGGTGATGATATTCAACCTTACCCTTTTGTATAACATCTTGCTTGGTAGATCGTGGACTCATCATATACGAGTTGTCACATCTTCCACTTGCCAATTTGTAAAATTTCCTTATAATGGATCCATTTATAGGATTCAAGGAGACACTAACCCTTAGAATTTTAAACAATTCCAAGATCAAGGTGTCTTTAAGATTATTACTCTTGAGCCTTTGCCTAGTGTTCCATTCTATGAGTCACATCATCTCAACTTTCTTGTCAACTCAAATAGAGGTTATAATGGGAATCCTGAGCTTATTGGTAACATTCCTCACAACCTTTTAGACTCTGATGATGGTGAACCCGATGAGATTAACTTAAAGATCAAAAATTCTAATCTCTTACCTCATCTTATCTTGTAGATTCATGATTATTTGTATCCTCATTCTCATAAGGCTCCTTATGATGACATTCCCATAGTCTTAAACAAGAATAGGCACTCTATTCACAAAGCTTCTTCTGATGATAAGGTCATCCCAACCTATGTCATCGATCTTCATACTCTAGATTATGATGATGGCTATTTATTAGATGATCCTCTTTTAGTAAACCTTGTATAAGCTCATGATGCCAAGATTTTTCATTATAACTCTTCTTTACTTTAGTCTTTTCATGCATCTCATCATTATCTTTCATTTATAGTTCTTGATTCTTATATTTTTCCTCTTTATCATAGGGTAGAGATGGTACCGATACCTCTAGTTTCTAGGGAACCACTTAGGACCATACTCTTGGATCATTATATTATTATACCTTATCACTTTACCACACCTAGGATAGTTCTCTTTAGACTTTATAAAAATCCCACCCCTCCTTTAGTAGGACTAGTTATAGTTAAGCCTATTCCTTTTCCACTCTAGCTAAACCTGTTTCCTCTCTTAATGTTGTTGAGCCTCAACTTGCTTCTTATCCTAGAGATCTTCCTATTGATCCTAGTTCCACTCCTTCCCCATCATTACCCTCCCTTGATGATGGTTTGCTTCCACTCCCTAAGATGGTTCCTTTGCCCACCAAATGGGTCAATGAGTCCTCTTCAACTTCTTCCATTCCTATTTCACCTCCTTCTATGAGTGTTCCTAAAACCACTCACAAGTGTATTTATTACTTCCATGGGATAGATAATCACTCTTCCACCCATTATTACAAGTTAAGACAATAAATTGATACCTTATATCCTTCTTCCCCATAATCAAACAAAGCCATACCTCCCCTGAAGGTATTTCCTAAATATTTACCTAAGTATGGTGAGGTATATTATTTATGATACCTTATGTGGTATGCATCATACTGATCATTACCATATTCTTCAACAACATATTAAAGATCATATTTTATCCATCCCTAGACCTTCTACCATTCCTCCCATAGGTCCTGTTCTCAAGAAGGATCCTCCTTCTCCCATGGCTCTACCTCGAGTGGTTCTATAACCTCTTATGGTCCCTTCACCACCTTTTATGCCTCCACTTATGATTTCTTCACTTTTGGACCTTCCCTCACCTATGGATCCTTCTCTACCTATGAGTCCACCCATGGATATTTCTCCACCTGTGATTCCTTATTCTCCTATAGATCTTATTTCCATGCATTCTCTTGACTAGCCTTTGGCTGACTTTCCTCCTTAGCATGATCCTTTAATCATTCCTAATTTTTTAGTTGAGGAGATCATAAAACAAGTATCTACCTAATATTCACTAAACATTGATGAGACCTTAGCAATAGTTTAATTATAGCTTAATAGAGACTTATCTGATGTACTAGATAATGTGTGTGGATAGATTTACTAGTATTTATGAAACACACACATGGTGCTTTCTCATTTATTTTTGGATTGGACGTATGATCTAATTTTATTTCTATTTTGATTATATCATTTGACACTATGTCAAATTATTTCTTATCTTATGTCATATTTATCCATCTTGTTGTACTATAGTTAGCTTATGCTACCATTTTACATTTCACATATACTTGTCTTTTCCTTATCATTATTATTTTTCCCTTATCATTGCTTTCTTTTCCATCAAATTTTTTATCAAAACTCTTCCCTTGTATCTTCATTATTTTTTTCTTTCTTATCTTTATTTTTCATACACAGTTATCATGGTGACTTAGTTATATTTACCCTCTTTCCTTTGATTACTATCTCTTATTACAATGTGATCAATTTGCAATTAATATTTCTCATTACTCTTTACTCTTATTGGTCCATTTTGGATCTCATTTTTCCCTCTTCCTTTTTTTGAAAACTAAGAATATGCACAGTTGAGACTTGAAATCACATGCTAAGTTTATTGTCAAGCCTGCGTGTTTCATTTAGTCTTTTATCTTGGGTCACTTAACTTCCTTTAGCCTTAGCCTATAGCTCATTCATGTGTATCACTATCTCTTTCATGATTGGTAATTCCAAATCCATATGGAGGAGTAATATTAAAAAAGCCTTCAAAATAAAGATAAAATCCAAATCATTTAAACAAAAGGCATTGATATCAAAAGGCAAAAATAGTGAATATTCTTAAAAGTCTAATCACACTAAAAGATGTGATTCAAAGTACATCTCCTTCTTCTATTTGAAGCTCAAACTCTATAGTTGGCCTTATGGTAGAGTTAAGGTCCTTTGAGGTGTGGTAGGCAAGTAGATTAGAAGAGGATAATAAAAAAAATCTTTTAGTGCTAACTAATTTCTCATGCAAGTACCCAATCTTCATAGTAGACCAATGGCTCTGTAAGGGGTCCTGAGGAGTAGGGAACATGTCATGGGAAGGTAGGTCCATTTTATTTTTCCTTGTATCAATATACCATAATGAGTTGATCTTAGTAGCACACCTATTTGCCTACAAATCTTTATGTTTATATCAAGTAGGTTTCCTTTGTACATAGACAACCACTAGTCATTTAATGTCTTTTCATGTCCTTAGTATGTCTCTTGCCTCCTAAGGTCTTCTCATAAGATGCATAAGTATTGATTATTACACTCTTTTTTTCATTCCTTTTCCTTCATATTTCCTCTTGGGAAATATTATTTTGCTTACTGATCACTCCCTATAATATTTCATTTGTGATTTGCTTTATAAGACTATGAATAAGACTCGATATCCCTCATAAATCACCTTCTTTTCCATCCTATTATCCACATCATTGGTTTACCATTACTTATCCTTCTGATTACCAATCTTGACTTGGTACCCCTTGGGTTTTTATTTTGTGAGTTACAATGTAAGACCATGGATAGGACCCGACCCTCCTCACAAAAATTTTCAATAATCAAGTCACCATCCAAAATTATATGTGTCCAATATGAGATAAGATTTAATTGATTATGAGGTTAACATCATTGACATACTTCTAAGCTTGATATTTAGTATTTTTTATGCTTACTTTATTTTTATTTCACCTTTTATTTTCTAATTTTTAAAGTGCATGTAAAATTATAACCATTTCTTGAATTTATCATACTTCCCAACTTGAATTAGTATGATATATTTAAGATCAATTTTTTACAAATTTATTTTAATTTTATACTTCCCATCATGATATAGTATAATTGATTGACTTAATTTTTATTTGTTTGTATTACCATTTGTGACCTTTTACATACTTCCATTTTATTACATTACTTTTCATACTTCCTAACTTGATTTTTAGTATGATTTTAATTATTTTAATTTGGTGTAAAAATATTTTACATCAGTTTAAAAACAAATCCCCTTTTACCATTTTGATTGCCATTTTCTTGGATTTTTATACTTAAGTCATTTTTTTTGTTATTACACATTTCCCAACTTGAACTAGTGTGTAGAGCATTTTTGATTGATTATACTTTTCCAAGTCCTTTTTTGCCTATTTATTTTTAACCATGTATGTGCACTCCATAATGCTAGAAAATAAACCACACCACATATATTTCCTATAGCATATATAATAAATTTAAATATAGGTGCTAGACAAAATATATCTAAAAGCATCCACAAACACAATCATCATAAAGAAAACATACACAACTAACACCAATAATACAACATGATACATCATATATATACCATGAATTTGATACAATATATACAACCATATACAAAGCCTCAACACTAAGTCTGGGCTCCATCCTATATATCTTGTGGCCTAGCCATGCTACCTATTGAGGCCTCAATCTAACTCTTTTGAAAAGTACATTATAACAAGGTATTTTAATATCTTAATACCTCTACCTATCCTTGTAGGTGTGTTATTTGTACATGTGCCTACACCAAGTTAGCTTGGGTTACTGTATGTGCCTATGTCAGATGAGTCTACATCATTGTATATGCCTACATCATATATTTTACTATCTCCAAATACACAACTCTCTCATCTACCAAAGCCTATCAATCTTGTCTCTCACATATACCCACCTATATTAGTGGTTTCACCCTCTCTCTCTACACCTGTATATACCTTGTTGCCCCGCCAACTAATCTAAACTAGCTCACTTGAGCTTGGGTAGATGATACACTCAGATCCTCTAGTGCCATGGGGTTTTTTCGCGATAGAGTCTCATATAAGATGTCATGGAGTGTTTCCCTCAACAAGGACCCCCATCTCTCCTCCTCATCCTCATGTATATCTATAAAATCACATCAAATGGATATTAGATCACTGTCATATCTCATAATATCTATCTATATCTCTCTACTACCAAATAAAAACTTAAGAAATAATTAAACCATCTTCATACCTATATATCTCTTGGATCTTATGATATCATCATCTTCATGATCACCTATCATAGTATCCCTATCTATGCAGCCTCTTTGTACCTCCTTGATAGGTCACCTCCTCAACTTGAACCTAGTTTTCATGGTCTGTGTCCATCTCAGCCTCTATCTGAGTAGTCTCTATATTATCTCCTTTGGCTCATCTATGGGATCATTTAGGATGTCTATAATCTCCATTATCTCTTATCTCCATCACCTTAATATCCTTGGTGGTGTTTTCTCATCTTGTTATGGGGTTGGTAATAGTACACCTAGTATCTCTACCTCCTCTACCTCCTCCTCTACCACTTGTCATGCCTGACCAGTCCATGGTCACTCCCAACATGGCCTCAATATTAGCCTCACTATCAATAGTCCAAGTCCCCTCTTACCTCATGGCTCCCTCACATGACAATCCCACTAGTTGGGCATCAATATTAGTGTCACTAAATGAAGTAGGCCCATCTAAACTAGCACCCATGCCATTAGATGTGGCTCTATCCACCATGTTTAGTATCCAATCACCTCTCTCCTCCTTAATGCTAGTGTAAATATTTGCCAACTCACCTATGTAGTTGATATGTTCCCTTATAGATACCACATGATGTCTGCATGACTCACCAACTATAACAATAGCATGTGGGACATAGCCTATACTACTTGGTCATCCCTCCATCTCTGCACTTGAGGTAACCAATCATCGACCAAATGGGGAAACCCAACTAATGAATACATGGGGAATCTCTCATATATCTATACTATCAGTAGTATGATTAGTCTCATAGTCTTCTACCCTCTAACTAGCATCTCAAATAGATCATGAATAAGGTAGACCTAGATTATAGAACCTAGATCATATAATACTCCCTCCTCTAGCATCATCCTACTCAAGGCTACCATGAATAATGGTACCTTGCTATCCAACTTGTTATAGATCACTCACTATATCACAAGGCATATCACCACATTCCATATGTCTAGAATCTATGATATATATGCATCATCTATACTAACCCCCCATCCTCCCAATATCATATTTGAGCATGTAACCCACATGGCTAAGGTTCTCCTCTCTTCTAAGCTATATGATATCCCTATGGTCACTGGTGATCCTACTATGGGAATATCAAGGATGTAATGGACATCCTCTATGACCACATGGATTCTACCTTATTTCATCCTATTAGGTTGACCTGGTCGGCCTAGTACATTATGTGTGTCGACCCAGTACATATTTCCCAAAATGTACCTTTTCACTAACTTTATTCCTAAACCCTTTAAACCCATTTCCTATATTCCTATTTGATACACTTAAAATCTAAGTTTAATGAATTTTGACATATATAAATGCTTAAAATCAAATTTTATAAAAAAATCACTTAATTCAATATAAATTTCAAAAACTAGTTTGAGATCCATAGTTGCATACCTGTAGTGCACTTGTTGCTACCTTTGGGTATCCTCCTCATCTAACATGGAATTACCTCACCATCCTAGCATTATTTTGTATTAAATCTCTCTTTTCTCTCTATCAAAATTCAAAATTCCAAACGAATTCTCTTTTTCCCTATTTAAAAACACTTTTTAGCAACTCGATTCTCTCATTTATTTTTAGACATATTCCTTGTTTTGCCTCTATCTTTATTTTTCTCATCCATTTTGTAAATTGTAAAATGCATTAGAATCATGATGGTTTAGAGATTATTTTCCACTATCATATGTCTATCTTCCAAAATTTTTAATTTTTGTCTATATTTTGCACTAACTTCTATAGGTTCACCTAATATACTCTACATTGGACACTTTCACATTTCTTATAGTCTAATTCTTTATCTAAGATACTAAGGTAAGTTAAAGGTATGTGTTTTTCAATAAAATTATTTAATTTATCTTTTTTTATTACTACACCATACTTAGCATCAACATTTTTTTTAGCGGGTTTTCTTTTGAAGCACCATCCCATGTTGCACTTATGTGACACATGATGATCTTCAACTAGGGCATATATATACACATAATTTTTCTAAATTTGATTGATTACTGACACTTCATATATTATAAAAACTTATTAAGTCTAAACCTCTTTGATTTCATGCCTTAAGGGGTGCACTGAGATTGGGATGGGTATATCATTAGTGCTTTATAAGATTCATGTTCCTTTTACCACTTGCCATATACATTTTAGCCTCCTAAAACCATTTAACCCATGCTTATTCCTCTTATTTATACCTATTCCTATCATTGGATATGTTTTATCCCTCATTTATTACCTTACCACCATTTTTACCTATCGATTATGCTAAGTTGACCAAGTTGACATAGCACAATTTAGGGACTTTTTCTCTCTTTTAGTTTGTTGGCCTCTCAGCCTACTTAGCACAAACCTAGAGAGTTAGCCTTGAAAACATGATAGGTTAACCTAGCACAACCAAAATTTCCAAAATATTTTAGGGTAAGATGCTACTATATATAAAAGGTCATTTAACACCATTTCATAAGAGTGAAGAATTAAGTAAATAAGTATGAATAAACATTTATGTATTGACCATTCTACTTGGGGAATAAATCTTTATGGTTCAATAATTTCTTTAGAGATTCAATCTTGTCTTATGGATAAGTATTTTGGATGGTTGGATAGGTTGTTTATCATAGAGCTAATTTATCTTAGTTATCTTTACATATCATAACAATCTCTTACGAAGCACCTTGGCCAAGGGGAGATTGAGGCCTAATGGTTTCACCTTCAAAGGTAAGTATTCCTAAATTTATTCCTCTTTTTTAAGAGTAGATAGATAGTGCATTTTAAATCTTATCTTCCATGTATTAGGATTCCATATACATTGACATGATTATATGTATTCTAGACATGTTTAGTTTAGTTTAGTTTAGTTGTTTATTTATTTTATTTCTAACCCCCACTTTTTTCCACAAGCTTTAGTGCACACTAGATTAGATTTGCTTTTCTTGTTATTATATTAGTGAAATATTAAATCATAGGACTCTTTAGGGTTTTTATGTGATTATGTTAGAATATAGGAATTGGAACCCTATCTCACATGGCATGTTATGACAAGTTATCCCCTCATCAGTTCTAACAGATCCTCATGCTGGTCATGCTCTCGCCTAATAATTGTATGCCCTTAATCAAAAGTGTAGGTGTATTCTATCCCATCTGATCCAAGATTGATTTATGGACATGGTGATTTATGATTTCAAACACTTACCTTCCTCATGATCCTCACCATCAATATGAGGACCTATATTAGTCATACATGTAAGAGTATTTTCTTGGTTCTCCATATGAACAATAACCCCATCATAATAATACTTACTAGCACTATCATGATCCATCCATATCAGCACTTAAGTAGACTTTAGTGAGCCTTGACAAAAATACAATGGAATTGTGCTCACAAAAGTATTATGGCCAAGATGTCCCTACATACCTTATTATTCATGTGAGAGAGTCATTACATCAAGTAAAATAAGTATGGAAACCTTTTGAGAGAGTCAATTAGAAAAATCTCACGGGTGAGATGATGGATGTAGGTGTTTAAATTCAAATCATTAAGGATAAGCTAAAAGGCCTTGAAGATTAGTAGATCCAACCTCACTAATCTTATGTGCCTTCATATAAACCACCTCAACCTTCTTATGTATAACCCATTCCTTCCCAAGATACCATCCAAGTGACCCTTTGAGTATTCTAAGTTCTTCATATGTTTCTCAAACCTTTCCTTCTCAAAAATCTATCCAATAAATTTGTCAAATAAAGGAGGAGATTGTTATGAAATAACATGTTGTTGAGATCCAAGACCCCATCCTTCCTCAAGAACCCCTTAAGAAGTGCTTCAAGGTTACAATCTAGAATCAAGTCATGGGTAAGGCAAAGTGAGATAAATCTAGATTTGAGAGCCCAAGTCAAAGGAGGATATGAACTTATGAAAGCCTCTCTCATCCCTTCTTAGGAATATTTTTGTGTTCCTTATCTTCATGAATCCACTTACCACCTTAAAGAGAATCTATTTTAAGATAACATTGATAAATAGATCAAAGAGTTAGAGCTAAAGATAAGGAAGGAAGAGGATAACTAAAATAAAAAGGTTAAATAAAAACCTCTAGCTTTCCCATATTAGAGGTATATCTAAAGATGTTCACGAAACAAGAAGGAGATTTCAGTTGTGAAGGTTGAAGAGAAGTTTGAAATGGTTGAAGATTTTAAAGGAGACCATCAGGAAAATGAATGTTTGGTAGAAGAAGGTACTCCTTATGTTGCCCAACTTAAATTTATTTCCCTACCAAAGTTTTTTTAAGAGTTAACCATTCCCAAGATTCCAAGTTTCAAAAAATTTCCCTCCATTCTCAAATCCATCCATGCACCATCCATCACATATCATGATCCATCTCTAGATTATCATCCCCCATCACATCTTACCCTTCACCTCAAACCCATGAACCTATCCATCAACCTCCTAACCCACCCTTTCTTGAGAATGAGCCTATCTTTAAATAATTAAGTGAATAGGAGCATATCCAAGCTATAATTGATCAAGAAGATGTCATAAGTTATTATGAGGAAGAGATCACCATAGGGACTCTCCTTGGTGAACATGAGGAAAAATTAAACTTCTTGAATAAACAAAAACATATTGTAGAATCTTTTACAACTATCCATGAGGAATATGACCAAGACTTGAAGAAGAAGCCATATGAATAATACTCCATATCTAATCATGAAGTATTGGATGACCATATCAATTATGAAATGGAGTATAGTATAGAGGATGAAATTCAATCCACTCTCCAAGAAGTTTCATTCTTAAAAGAGTCTCATAAAACCAAGGTAGAAGGCATAGTTCTTGGAGGTGACTCAATACCTCTATCTAATTTTGAATCACCCTTAGATGCATTGAATCATGAAGAACACTAGCTTGATGACCTCATACATCAAGAAGATAAGACTAAGGATGTAGTGGTTCTATATATCAGAGAGGACAAAGATGAGTGGTAACTACAAATGAAGATCTTTCAAGAACTTGAATATCTATACCAAATTGAGGATCAAGTACCTAAGAATGTGGACAAAGAGTTTCCCATAGAGGATAATTACCAACATTGGGTAGAATATGTAGAAATACTTCATGAGCTTGAAGAGCTTGCAACCAAGAAGAAACCCAATATTATTAAGATCACCATGGGAATAAAATAGCTATGTCTTAATGGACCACCATTATAGGTCATATTTGATGAGCCATATGAAGAATCTAAGGCTGTTTAGATACACATAGTTGACTTATTTGGATCTGTTTGGTTCTCATTAAATATCATGCCAATGAAGTTGGCATATACAGTAAATAAAAAGGAGGCATCAAGGCTAATGGTTAAGTAGTTAAATTCCTCATTAAATTCCTCATTCCATAATGAAAAAAGGTTTTCAAACTTTCTTTTTGATCTATACATATAGTTTTAAGTTGTACATATTAGGATAGTTTTGTTAAAATTCATCCAAGTGCAGTCTCTAGCACATTTATTTATTTTCCTTATTTTGTTTAGGATAGGTTCCCTTTATATTATTTTTACTTTATATAAGTGCCTTGGTCACCCTATTTTGTTTTGATCTTTCTTTTTATCCTCATTTATCTCAAGAGAAGTTAAAGCAATATTGGTAGCTAGTGTTGGATCCAGGTCAATATGTTAGACCCAAGTAAAGACCTCATGCCTAATAGACTAGACAAGGCTATATTGTTTGGGTTATTTTGAATAGATAGACACGTAACCCCTGTGATTCACCAATATGTTGACCAACTTTGACACACATATAAAGCTCGTGCATGGTTTGATTGAATGAGTGGACCAAAGGCTTGAAATAGGTCTAGAGTTATAAAGAGGAGGATCCAAAAAGGTTATCATATGTTTAAATCATTCAATAACATGAATGAGGTTGAATAGAACTTAAAAACCCATTATAACCTTGAAATATTAATCAAAAGATGAATTTAGCAAGCTTTAGAAGGCTAGACCATCACCAAGATGTCATGCAAAAAAGAAACAAACTAGTTCATTTGTATATTTAATAAATGCACCTTAAAAATCCTCATGAGATAAAATATTATAGTGTCATAGAGTTATTCATGGTAGGAACATGATCTACAAATTTTAAGTCTACATGAGCTTCCTAGGTCAAGTTATGAGCATTCAAAGTTGGACCTAAAGCATAATATATTCACACTAATGTCAAGTTTAAGCTCCATAAAACAACCATTTAGGTTCAAATGATCAGTGGTAGGTGCATCGACATCATAAAAAATCACATAATTTATCTCACTTGAACACTTTGTAAACACACATAGAAAGCTCTTAGGACCAGTGGATCATGTGGGTATAATCCTTTTAATATCAAGAACATCTCTTGCAAATTTGTTGCCTCCATGACCCTTTTGCTTCCAGATCTAAGATTTTAAAGTTGGTCAAATAATGGGAGACATTCATGTAAACTTAAACTTTAAGCTATGACAAAAAAAACATTAGGGTCTTAAGTTTGATGTTCATATGAACATCAACGATGGTCTCACAGATGTCAAATGATGGTTGCATAGATGTCAAATTTATATCATGGTAGATAATCATTTGTTTTCAAATGCAAATAGATCTAATGGTTGGAATTCATTCATACCAATGGAGATTGATAGTGAAAGATGAGTCAAAATTTCAAGGAGATCAAGAGGCCACCACATGGTGTAAACATGTAAATTAGGTAGACTCGTAGTGTATCCTAAGTGCAAATGAGATACTGCTAAGTGGCACCAGCTCAGATAGATTTGATAGGTCAGGGATAGATATAAGGGCTTACATTAATTTATACCATGGAAATTAGATGGTGAGAGAAAAGGTTAATAGTTCAATGATTTGAGTTATGGTAAATAGCCAATTAAATAAAGGTGAGCCTAGGACTTTTGATGAAAGTCAACAAAGCCATTATTGACCAAATCAACCAAGTCTTATAGAGTGTGTCCCATCACTATTAAAGCTCATTTGAAAAACATAGAGTGGGCATAGCCATGAATTTTGGTATTAAAAACATAAAAGGATTCCATTAAAGATAAATATGGACTTCTAGTTTGGCATTTTATAGCCTATAGGATTTGTTCTGTGATTGTGTTCACCATATTTTAAAGGACCTATGTATTTAAATGAGCTCTTGGTTCTTAAAAGGACATAATAGATCTATGTGGACCTAATAGGATCAAGAAAGAGGATATATAGTTTATAGGTCTACATTGACATAATGAATATAAGAAAACCAATAATCTTATATTGGTTTTATGTCTATAGAATAGACATATGATCCAGATATGAAGATGGAGTAGATATGTGATTAATGAAAAGGGTCTAATCTATCCACCTAGTTCCATCCTCAAAAAAGTAGGTAATAACCACCATTCATGGCATGGCATTGTTAGTTTCAATATTTGAGGATTTGATATTTATGAACAAGTCAAGTGGGCTTAGGGCCCCAAGGTGGTGAACTAGTAGTTGGAGAAGCAGTTAAGGACATTGATTTTATTCAAATAAACTTTGTCATCATGATAAACAAGCTCTTCTACTCTATTGCATATATTTTCCAATGAAAGGATCTCAAAGGTTGTTGGATAAAGAAAAAGATAGTTGGTTGGAAGAAGATATGTAATAAAATATCAATCAATGAGCTGCCACCACATGATGACTAGGATCCTTTCTCCACCCTCTTATGCATTGTTCACATGTCACTCTATTTTCTTCTATATATAGAGGATTTGGATCCTAAAAAATGATCCCTCTATTCCCTCTCTTGGGCATGACTAGACTCTTCCAAGACTAGGCCTGTAACCTCTTGAAATGAATAAAAGACTATGTTTTAGGTTTCATTATGCTTATCTAGTGTGTTCATATCAATTGATTTGCATATGTGATATAGATTTCTCCCTTGTCAAGTCTTGATCTCACCTAGTTGGTAGCTATCTTGTTATGTATCTCATGTTTAATGTTATAATATCTTTTGATTAAGGCTTACATGTGGATACTTTGACTAGTTAGTGTCTTAGATTAGACCTCTCCATCACTTCCCTTAGCTCTTGATCATTTGGTGAACCTCTACATGAAACACTAATATATGATAGATACTTGGAGTCCTAGATCTATTATTTTTCTCATCTCATTAGTGTTTAATAGGAGATAAAATGGAGTAGATCAACCATCATTTAGGTGCATCATCATTGTTAGCTTAAGTTTCCCTTTAATGTTACTCTCTCTCCCTTTCCCCTAATCATCATTAGATTTTAGTAGCGAAATGGGCAAAAATGATGCATCTAAGGAGTTATCCTCACTAAAAATCTTAGAGGTTTGACCCCATTATAGGATACCCATAGCCTAGGGTTAGTCCCATTTTGAGCTAACTTTTGAAGTAGGACCTGAATACTTCTGTTTCCAACTAGGGTGCAATCTAGACCTCTAACACTAACAACATTTTATCAGAGCGTGGAATTTAATTTCCACTAAAATAAACTAGTGAATTTATTATAAATATTTTTTTCAAAAGACTAAATGGATAATTATTTTATAATAAATCATGTTTAGATAGAAATTGATGCATTTGTGGTATATTCCCAAAATTACAAAATTATATCCATGAGGAGAGTACAAGTGCAATTGAATAAGAATTTGTTGGTTTAAGCAAATATAAATCAGTGACTTATCAAGTTAAATATGTCAAAGAATCTAAAAGGTGTGATCTTGTTACAAAAAACATACTTGTTTCTAAAATTTTGGTCAAATTTAGGGATAAAATTATTTGAGTATGCAAGGCACACACATAGGGATATATGGTTAAATGAACATTTTAAGATAAGCAAGGATACATTCCCACTTGGTTTGATTGTTTTAGTAGATGAATTTGCTAAAAATTACACATTCAAACCAAAAATGAAAGTTCAATCACAGTTTCCATATTCGTGCATATAACATTCATGTATGCACCTAATAGTATAGAAAAATAACATAAAATATTAAAAGACTACCATTTACATATCAACAATTATGAATCACATTTTTTAGAGTATGTGCAAGGTTGTTTTTAGAAGTTCTATGAATATTTGAGTCAATGAAACATTACTTTCAAACAACATTACATTTGGTCATACAATTACACATCATAATACAAAAATGCATGAATGTTTTATTGGTTAAATAGGATTCATGTTACCACTAGTGTATAAAAAATTTAGACTTTTACTAAGGCTAGAAATGGAAAAGGGAATCATGATGGTATTGGATCATGTGTAAAAAGAGTTACTTTAAGGGAGGAGTTGAAATTTGAAGAGGGTGTTGATTTTATAGATGTAAAAACCATGGTTGAATGGTGTAATGAGAACATGTGTCATGGTGCTCAACAAAATTATATTTTTGGAAGATATTTATGTATAATGGAGGAATAACACTTGGAAAAATATAAGGATTATATGAATCTAATGGGTTTAAGTAATCTCCACTCATTTCATAGATCAAATATAAGTTTTTGGACTATTCATATGAGACACTTATCATGTTTTTGTTCTATATGTGCAGACTTTGTTTAGAATAAGTGTGAATCAAAAAAGTGGGTGGGTGATTGGAGTTCAAAAACTATAATTCCAATAAAAAAAATATCAAGTTCTACCATCATTTCAAATTATAGATATGACATTATTAGATGACTTTGACCATGTATCTGATCCAATGTAGCTAGGTAGAATATTTTTCATTATGTATAATTTATTCTCTTTACATATCTTCATAGTGTCACAAAAAATGGTTTTTTGTGATACATGACATGTTTTTGTAGTTATTATAGATGAGGACAATGAATAGGTCATAAATTAATACTTATTTTAATATGTATAGAGATAAAAAATTAACTTCCCTAGTTATGGAGGGAGAAAACATTGACTATCCCACTAGGTCGATGGTAGTCATTGGAACTTGGTTTTGATAATATCTTATAAAATAACTTGATCAATGGTTGTTTGAAGAATTTGAAATGCATACAAAGATATTTCATTATTCAAATTTGATTCTTGTATTTAATATTCAATTAAAAAGATATCATGGGATGCCATTAAATAAGAAATTATGGAAAGCTTAGGAGTTAGACCATGAATATATTTTTGATATTATCAAGGTTAGAGCAGATCCTAGTGGTTCATTAGATTGAAATACATAGGTATGTTGACTTTTCAATTGTAGATGTAATAAATTTTACCAAAGGTTTTCTATTTTCTAGGTAATACATATGAATTTCTTTCTTAATTAGTTACTAATAATGTTTTATAGGTTAGTGGTACCATATAATCTTTCACCTTCATGTGGTTGGCACTATAAGTAAAGAATTTCATATTATTGATGTTAAAAGAAGCTTTCTAAAAGTAATTATCTTTTTTCCATGAAATGAGGTTACCTTGAATGAAGGAAGGAATAAAAGGAGCATCATGGCTATTTAAAGTGTTTTATGTTGTCAAATGCCTTCATGAGTTCACCTATATTTTTGGATGGCAGTCTCCTTGATTCCATTTTGATCTTAACACACCATGTCTTTACCTTCAATTCTTCACTTTTTTTTCAACAAAATTGTTTTCAACTCTCATGAAGTATTTCCATTACTATAGGGTAGTTTGAAAGATCTTCAATGCTTCTCTAAATCCATCAAATGAATATTAACTTACTCAAGGCATAGGGGTAGCATGTTTGACATTATTGAAATCTTATTTCCTAAGAAATCATGGTCTAACTATCTCCTCGTTCAAAACTTATTCCTTCCTACTTGCATGTAACTAATTTTCAACTCTCAAGTTGTCACTCTCTCATTACATTCACTTACATCTTCATGATATTTCATGATTTTCAATGTAGCATCCACACTTATGGCCATTAATCCACCTTAAGAATGGAAATTAAGTATAGGAATCATTTAAATCTTATTACATCTCAAAATATAATAAAAAACCTCAAATTAAAGACCTCTTTCTTTGGAGAGGCAAACTAGCTCCTCTTGATTCTTGACTACACCAATCCACTTCATTAGTGTAGCCAAGGTGGATATCATATAGATCAATATTATCTTGATTCTTGACCTTCACATGGTTTTTTTTTACGTGTGTTTGAACTTAGGCTAAATAATTAATTTCTTGTATTGGGAAGAGTGCTTTTGATGTTGGAATGGGAGGTGGGTTTGTTGATCAGGACTGATGAGAGTCTAAGAACCTAGTCCTAGACCTTTTCACCCTTAGAACATGCTAGTAGTACAATTTTTGGGTTATAAAGCATAAAAATGAGAGTTCTACAACCATAAGTTAAACTTGACAACATTTATTGTCAGTGTTTTTATGCTCTTGAATGATAGTGAAAATGCACTTTTGAGTAGATTTAAATGTCATGGTAGTGTGTGTTAATGCTTAAAATTGCACTGTTTTTGACACCAACAATGGGAAGTTTTAGGAATGTGGGACTTGTGACTTGAAATGACCTCTAGATTTTAAAGAAGCTGACTCTTCTTTATCTCAAAAGTATTTTGGGAAAAAGGATAGAAATTAAATAGAAACACTAATGCAACGAAAGAAAATCTAACTATGGTGATGCACCTGAATTTAATTCAATCCTTAATACTAATCACAGTGAATCTATATTTAGGATTTAATTAAATTAAATAGCAAATAATGCATGATCAATGTAAAAGATGAAAACAATAGAATCAAAGGCTCATAACTTAGACTATTTTTACAATAACACATAAAATATCAACAAAGGCATAAAACTCAGTCTTCTTATTAATTTTATAGTCACATAAAAGGTACAAATACATGCACAGTTATACAAATTTTCTAAATCAAGAAAATATAACAAAGGCAAATGATATTACTAGCCATAAAAAGAAAGTCGAAAACTTCTTGATAACAATCTCTCATAGAGAATTCTCTCTATCTTTTGATCCTCCTCTTAAGATAATCTCTGCACCCATATTTATAGCATTGGACTAGCTCTAGATTGCCTACATGTTCCCAACCCAACAGTCTAACTAAACTCTAACTAAACTAGAAGTGTTTAACAAAAGATATTATTTCGATCTGAAATGTTTTAGTCTCCTACACAATCAAATTCCAATGGCCTAACTGAACTCTAACTAAACTAGAAGTGTCTAACAAAAGATACTCTTTGGATCTAAAACATTTAGTCTCCTTGCAAGTTCATTGGCTGAATTAGACACATGTGACACTTTTCACTATGAAATGGATAAGGACTCTCAGCATGCTCCACTTACTCTACTTGAGAGCCATCTCATTATTCAGGATGCACCAGAAAATGACACTTGGAAATTTTTGCGGCACTTAAAAGAGACACACAACACTTTATACATAACTTATACTCTTTACTATGTCTTTGTATTGGGAGTGCTCCATCTTTGACATTTGTCACAATCTGCTACTCCAAAACTTTATCAAATTAGAGAAAATGGGACCCACAACACTTCTTGCCTGAGTAGCTTCAAAAGAGGAATGAAGATAGGTGTCGCTTTCCACATATCTTTAACAAGGGATAAGTGGTAGCCTCCACTTATCTATAGAAGTTTTTAGATACCTTTTGAGAGTCTTGTAGAAGGTGACACGTCGCAGTCTCCACTAAGCTTTAACTACACTGTAGAAACATTCGAGACTCATTTTAGATTCATATGGATGGTGACACTTGGCAGCTTCCACTAACTTTAGAAACAAAACCTGGGGCCTACCATAATCTTTACTTAATAATGAAACAAAATGAATAAATTGTGGATCTTGATACTTGGTAGCTTCTACTGAACTTTAGCTAAGGACATGTGGCAGCTTCCATTGAGCTTTAGCTAGGGACACATGGCAGATTCTACTATTTTTAAAAATCCATATTTTAACCTTCCAAAGTTTCCACTTGGTTCCCTCCATATGCACTAAGAAAAGCTTATCGAAAGAAGCTTTTGAAACTCATAAGAAACTTGAAAATGCGGATGCTGACACTTATCACATTTCGCTAGATTATAACGGGACATGTGGCATGTTTTGTGCAACTTATATCAATTATAAAATGTGTCTCAGCTAATGACACTTGTTAGCTTCCACTCGACTTTGATACCTAGACAAATTTTAGGCAAAAATGAAACTTGCACCCATGCTCTGTGTCAAAAACTTCATTGCTTCGAAACCAAAACGCGTAGGGACAAAACTTGGAGTGCACAACTGAAACTCAAAAAATAAAATGTAGAGTATTTTACTCTATTATGTGTTCACATGTGATTTTCCTATCCAAACATGATCAAATTGATATATTATCAATTTTAGGTCCTATAAGTAGAAATTGTAGTTCAATCTCAAGACGTTGCCTTTTGAATGAGAAAAAGTTACATTTTAGGACCCATCACTACAACTTGTCCAATAGATTAATATGAAATGTTACAACTAAGTGATACAAGGTGTGATTATATGGTTTAAAGAGGAAATTAATGAATTTGATTTTTCATGGAAATGACTTAAAGATTTTTTATGCATGTCTAAACTTAGGCTAAAAACTTGCATTTTTCTTATATTGGAAAGGGCATTCTTGAGGCTAGAATGGGTGGTGGGTTTGTCATTTGGGCCTGATGGGAGGAAAATAAAATAATAATAGACATTAACCACCTCATTAAACATGTTATAAGTGCCATTTTTTGGTCAGGAAGCATCATAATGAGGGTTCTATAACCACAACTTAAACTTTAACAATATTTGTTGTCAGTATTTCTATGCTCCTAAATTTTAATGAAAATGCACTTAAAAGTGGATTTGAACATCATGGTATTGTGATAACATGTAATTTTACTATATATATGTGTGATAAAAGTGATATATTCTCAAGTGGAGGTCTCGAAGGCAAAAATGGTAGTTGGAGCTCAAGAAGTTACCTATTTAATTACAAAAAATTTGCATTTTAGGACCCATCACTGTAACTTATCCAATGGATTGATCTTGAAGGTTAAAATTTAGTGATATAGGGTATGATTATAGGGATTAAATATTTATGATATGGATCTAATAGTTCACATAAATGACTTATAGGTTTTTTGTGTGTGCTTGAACTTAGGTTAAAAAACTGCATTTTTCTTATATTAGAAAGGACATTATTAAGGCTAGAATGGGTGGTGGGTTTGTCATTCAATCCTAATGGGAGGAAAATAACCTATTATTATATTTTATCCACCCCATGGATATGTTTACAATGCCAATTTTTGGTCAGGAGGCATTTAAATGAGAGTTTTGTAACCACAATTTCAACTTTGACAACATTTGTTATCAATGTTTTTGTACTCCTGAACAATAGTGAAAATGATCTTCCAGGTTGATTTGAATGTCATGGAAGTTTTGTCATGTGTAATTTTCCTATCCAAATGTTATCAAATTTATATATTCTCAATTGGAGGTCCCAGAGGTAGAAATGGTAGTTGGAGCTCAAGAAGTTGCTTATTTAATGCCAAAAAGTTACATTTTAGGAACTGTCACTACAACTTATCCAAGAGATTGATCTTGAAGGTTATAGTTAAGTGATCTGAGGTGAAATTATAGGGATTAAATATGTATGGTATGGATCTAATAGTTCATTTAAATGACTTATAGGTTTCATTTTACACATGTTTTAACTTAGGTTAAAATTTTACAATTTTCTTGTATTAGGAAGGGCATTCTTGAAGTGGAATGGGTGGTGGGTTTGTCATTCAAGCCTGATGAGAGGATAATAACCTATTACTAGACACTATATTCCCCCTAGATTTGTTTTTAGTTCTAATTTTTGGTCAAGAAGCATCAAAATGAGAGTTATTCAACCATAACTTAAACTTTGACAACATTTATTATCAGTGTTTCTGCACTCCTAAATGATATTGAAAATGCACTTTTGGTTAGATTTGAACATTATGGCAGTGTGGTTCTCAAGTGGAGGTATTAGAGGTAGAAATGACAGTTGGAGCTCAAGAAGTTTCCTATTCAATGCCAAAAAGTTATTTTTTAGGACTTTTCACTGTAACATATCTAATGGATTGTTATCAAAGTTTCAACCTAAGTGATTCAAGGTGAGATTAGAGGGATTAAATATGTATGGTATGGATTTGATAGTTCACATTAATGATTTACATGTTTCATTTTATGCATGTTTTAACTTTGGCTAAAAAATCACATTATTCTTATATTGGGAAGGGCATTCTTGAAACCAGAATCGGTGGTGGGGTTGTCATTTGGTCCTAATGAGAGACTGAGAACATGTTCCTATATGTTATATTCCCCCATAATATGTGTTATAGATTCCATTTTTTTGTTAACAAGCATGAAAATGAGATTTTTACAATCACAACTTAAACTTTGACAACATTTGCTATCAATGTTTTTGCATTCCTAAATATTAGTGATAATGAACTTTTAGATGGATTTAAATGTCATGGTAATGTGATAATGTGTAATTGTCCTATCCAAGTGTGATATAATTGATATATTACAACGTGGAGATCTTAGAGGTAAAAATGGAAGTTAGAGCTCAAGAAATTATCTATTTAATGATAAAAAGTTGTATTTTAAGACCTGTCACTACAACTTATCCAATAAATTACTATGAAAGGTTAACATAAGTGATTTGGGGAGTGATTATAGGGATTAAATAGGTAGGAGAGGGATATTATGGTTTGAATAAATTAATTATAGGTTTCATTTTATGTGTTCTTAAACTTAGGCTTAAAAACTACATTTTTTTTTGTATTGGGAAGGGCCTTCTTGAGGCTAGAATGGGTGGTGGGTTTGTCGATCGGGCCTAATGGGAAGCCAAGAACCTATTCCTAAACATCATCAACCCCCACCAAATATGTGTTGGTATTTCTAGTTCTTAGTCAAGATGATGTGTTTACATATTGACACTTTACTTGGAACTAATATTTTTTGCTTACACTCATTATTAATCTTTGTATGGTTGAATGGAAATTAATTATTATTTTTGAATGATGCAGAGAATATGTGGGTATCATATTTAATTTTATATTTTAGAGTTTATATAAAAGTTTTGAATTCTAAAAACTCAATTAAAATATTTCCATAGGACTGTAGTAAACTGTATCTCCATGATTTCTATTCCTCAAACCACTTTTACTTGAGGGTGAAAGTACCCCTCTATCTGCTTGTAACCACTTAATCATCCACATAGTTTTCCATATTATTTATCAATATATTTATCTTTCCTAAACCTCCTAACTACTCTACTAACTCATACTACTTCCCCCTAGTCTCCTAAACCACACACCACCATGAAACTCTCTCTCTCTCTCTCCCCCCTTTTCTCACCCACTTTTGCATGAAAGTGTAATTTTAATTGTTCAAGGTGATTTAGAGGATAGAATAGGTTTGTGATATTGTCAAATATTAGTTATCAGATATAAGTTTTAGGGGGCTTATCACACTTAAGGGATAGGCCTTAAAATCAATAGAACTATTAATGGGTGTTGACTTGTGTCTAGAGATCTCAATGGGGAGTTGAAGCACATCTGGAATGAGGTGTTAAAGGTGCTAAAGGAGTGAGGTGTTGAAGGGTAATAAACTAATCTTAAGAATGTGCATTAGGCCTATTAGGCCAAATATCCCTTGAAGGGAAAATATTATAATAAAGTGTAAAGGAATGTGGAGGCCTTTTAAAGTATATTGAGTGGGTTGAATGAAGGTTGGATAGGTGGGTATAAGAGCTAGAGGAAGTTTTCTTTAAAGTATTAGAGAAGAGGAAGGAATCTAGGCATAGCCAATCCTAGGGAATGTATAGTGAGAGAGTGTGAAGAGTGATTGATAAAAGGAGTAGGTTTTAGGATATTAAAGGTGATGAAGTAGCATCACCAAATATGTGTATAATCTATGTTGATAATAGTCTTAGGTAATTATTAAGGATTATAAACTAGGTCAATTTAGTATGTTTAATTTAAACAAGAGAGAATATGAACAAGTTTAATAAATTGATAAGAGTGGTTTATATTATAAAAAATTTACAATCCTCACTCCTAATGAGGAGGAACTGTACAATACCACCGAAGAGATTAAAAGGACAAAAGATATCAGTTTTGAAGAGGTTAGAGCATATGTTGTAGGTCTGTCTCAATGGAGAAGGACTGCGTAAATAATTTCTTGTTGAAAATAAAAAATATTTGAGTTTTATTTCATGTTTTCCATTTTATTATCCTTTTATAATATGATTATAATCCTTTCATATTGATTTCAAGCTTTAATCTCAATTATATTCATGAAACCCTTAATAATTCTATATTGTTACTATTATAGTCATTTTTAGAGGTTTATTTGCATGTGAAAACTATTATATGAACATAATTGGGGTATTGGAATATTTTAATAGGTTTAAAAATGCAAATATACATGTGTTATATCATATTAAATATTTATTTGTATGAACTATCAAAAATTAACTCTTAGCCTACATAAATTTTGAGTAAATCCGAATTAAGGGTTTCATGAGTAAAACACCTCTAAAGCTCGAAAAAATGAACAGTAAGGTCTATTTTTTTTAATAATATTGGGAATGGATATTATAACTTATTTCAAGTATCATTTTGTTGAAAATAGGTTTTAAATTACAAGTACATAGGACTAACTTTTTATAAACCAGTAGAAGACCATTTTTGACAAAGCTGTGCATAAGGTAAGATGAGTTTTTGGTTGATTTGAGTATATAAACTTGGATAATGATTAGAACATTTTATAATTTATAAAATAATAATATAAATATAATTTTTAATATCTATAAAATCTATTTTAATAAATTGAACTATTGGAGCAACAACTAGGTCTAGAGACCTAGAAACTTAAAAAGAGAATTTGAGAATGCAAGCTAAATCTCTTAGAGACCTATATTTGGTTGATTTATTATAAATTTTTAAACATAAATAAATAATATTTTTTTCATAAAACCTATCCAAAGTGTCTTAAATAATAATTGTTCAAAATAAGGAGAGCAAATCTGAGAGATTAGTGACTAGTTAAGAGTAGACCTAATGAGTAATTGATTAGTTTAAAAGAAGATTGTTTGAGAGTCAAATTTGAATCAATTTGGGAACAAGAGTGGATAAGTGAGGTTGTAATTATTCATGATCTTATATAATATTAATAGTGATTTCATATCCTTATTAAACATAGAAGAACGAATTGTTCATTAGGTGGTATTAAGGGATGATAAAGGGTTTTAGCCAATGATGGATCATTGTATCATGAGTGAATAATCTATTTAAAGTCATTAATATTGAATTTTATCAGACTAAAGATATTATAGTCAAGGTCAGACATAATTTCATCTCTGCATTATACAAGTATGAACATGATTGGGTATGGGCCTTAAGTGAAATAAATTTGCATGTTAATGATCAATTGAAAAGTTGTAAATGGGTGATGACAAATGCAAAATAGATAAGAGTGTCATAAATTATTTACACTATACACAATCAAATAAAAACATTAATTTAAAAAAGAATTCAAAATCAGATATTTATAGCATTGAAAAGAATATTTTTTTATTCCTCATTTATGTACAACATTTAATACAATATCCAATAGATAATAGTTTTTTAGATCAAAACAACAATATAAATAAAATTTTAAATTAAAAATAAATATAAATTAGATAAATTAACATAATTTAGATGAAAACTCAAAAAAAAAAACATATAGGCACATATACAATGCCAATAATATATAGATTTTCATGATAGGCATACAAAAAATTACATCTACCAACATAGTATCTAATGTCAGGTGAATGTCATATATTCATATACAATTCCAAAATTCATACATTTACATATAGGAATACAAGAAATCACATCTCATGTAAGACATCCTAATCATCAAATAGCCTCCCTCTCTTTACCTTCCTTGAAGAAGACTCTCTCTGGGATGCCCTATTGGTAGATGAAGATACCTCTAATGCCTTGGATTGATCCAATGTCTGATTATGGGTCCTACAATCATATATTAATTTTATTTTAACATGTTCAAATACAATTATTATTACAAAATTAACATAAATTACATTCAACCACTTGTTAAGAAATTAATTTTAAAATAGAATAAAAAATCATTTAAACATGCACTTATTGCAAGCTCACAATCTTGCTCAATCTATATTTGATGTTCTAATGAGTCAGTGATAGGCTTAGATATTTAAGTAGGTGTTTGAAATAGGGAATAAACACGATTTTCCCTGCTAATCATCTAACTAGGACTATCAGATGTCATGGGATAACCCTACATGCAAAATACATTCACATAAGTTATATTTGCCCAAAGTATCTAGTAAAATTATTAAAACAAGTCTATTTTTACAATTCAAAATTATAGGTTTATATATATATCAGTGCCTATGTGGATGACATTACAACAATAATGTCTATGTTTATCTCAGCCTAATGATGGAGGAGTGTCTACTTGAGCCATCAACTAAATGTAAACAAGGTCTCACTTACATTTCTATAAAGTATCAAAGATATATATGGAAATTTTTTCTTCTTTACTAAACCAAGAGTGTATTTACTAGTAATGTACTTGAATTTTGAGATCCTTGATAAATAAATTTTACTTAAACTTACAAGGAAAATATAAATAGACTAAATATACATAAAGCATATGATTAATGTAATATTTTACCTTTGTATAAGTAAAAAGTATCATCCTAACAAATACCGATGCAATAATGGATGGGCCAATAGCTGGATCTAAAAAATGTAAATAATGGCTACATCAAATTAAATGCTACAAATGTCAATTGTGATAATGAAGGCACCATCACCTCTTAGGACATAAAAAATTACATATATCATTTAATTTATATGTAAATTAATTATTAGTTGAATTAAATTTTCAATTATAAATTTAATTTAGTATGAAATTTATATAAAATATACCTACATCTGTGTAGTAATTGATCTTTGCACACCAAATTATGTGCTAAAAACTCATCACTCATAAGTATATTATCCAATCACTTTGAACCACCAACATCATCATCATCATAAGGTCTAATGCATATAGCTCCACAAGATATACAAGGGTGGGGTCAAGTATGCACACTAGGTGGTGTGTCTCTAGAATTAGTATATGTGAGCCTACTCATATGTTGAATGAGTGTATCCATGATAAAACTAAGTTCATGAAGAGTGTCGATCTCTATGACCTAATGAACTGCATAGGGGATCTCAGGTTGAAGTGGCTTTTGGATATGGATCCATGTAGGCTAATTAGGTGCATGACATTTACTTGGTCAATCCTATATAGATCCTTTCCCTTGGCATCTCACTATAAACAAAATAGTTTGTAATCTCATTGAGGACAAACTCACAATAGAGTTTCCTAAAAAAATACAATGGAACCTCATGGTTATTACATGGTGGATAATCAAACACCATCCACCATCAATCCCATAAATTGGCTATGATTAAATTATGTTGATAATTATGGATTGGAAAACATCTATAAATTACTAGAAATGGTGCATAGGTGGCTGGGTCAATGAGTATGGTACAAATGGAGGTTTTTGATATGTCTTTATTCTTGAACTCATGTGTTAACAATTTTTCATCATAATAAGCCCTAAAACTATCTTGATATGAATGCCATATGTCAATTTGACTCATTATAGATCAATTTGACCTAATAATGTCTCTATGGAATTAGATAGATAGGTGTGGTGGGTGTTGGAAGTGGGATCCCTCATTTTCCCAATTAATTCTTTAATTTCAATTTTATTTTCCATAATGTTGTCAACTAGACTCTCTTGATTGCCTAGGGGATTTTTTGGAACTATAGGAGGGTTAGAAGGAGAGTTAGGTGGAAGGTTAGGTTGAGGAACAAGAGGGTTAGGAAGAACAAGAGGGTTAGAAGGGTTAGGCTAAAGAACAAGAGGGTTAAGTGGAGGGTTAGGCAGAGGAAAAAGAGTGTTATTAGGATGGGCTATTCAAAACAAATAGATTACAAATTAAATAATGAAAATAAAAAAAAATTACTAAAATTAATAAACAATGAATAGATTTTTAGCACTTACCTCTTCTACATGGTAGCATAATCAATTAGTGGATTCTTAGGATAAATTATGACAAGGTTTAGCCTCACAAGGGTAAAACATGATCGCAGAGTGGAAGAGAGTGAGGGAAAATATGGAAAGTGAATGTAAAATGAGGAAAATTTTCATTTGGTTAAGTTATTATTTTTTGGTGACACATGGAATGTGATAATGTTTTTGATAAATTAAGGTGGCAAACCAGGGTTCGAACCCTATACAGTAAAAAAAGACAAGAAGGAAAACAAACAAAAAATGCCTTCAGAGAGACGACAACACAGTCAAGAACAATAGATAGAAAAAAAACACAAGCAATGGAAAGACTAGAGTCAGAGAGGTCTCCCCTTACATAACTATTGATTTGATAAGATCATTAAGTTTCTCATTCTCTACATTGTTAGCATGCCTAGTATTACCCACCACTTCTAGCATAGACATGTTCAGTAGAATTGTATTTCAAAGCCCTTTGGTGAAGACCTTCTCTAGCTTCTGAATGTGGTCCTTCAAGGCCATAATTTTATTTTTCCAATTAGTCTCATTCTTAGTGCCCTCACCAGCTTCCTCAACATAGATTTTCCCCTTATTGTTAGCAGTTCCCATAGTGTCAGTACCCTGCTCCCCAGTAACCTCAAAATCCCTAGTAGCTTGCTTCCCTCCAGTGTCCTTCAAAATTTCTTGGATTTCCAGCTCCTCAGACTCTTCCTCCTGGGTTGCTTCTTCCAAAGCACTTTTTGAATAATCAATCAATCTAGACTTTAGGGCTGGTTTACCAGCAATCTGCCCTAACCTTCACACTTTGGAGGGGAATCCTTCCTTATTAATTTTGGAAGGCTTGTGAGATTTGCCACCTTGGCCCCCCATGGCCCTACCCAAATTCCTATGGGTCCCTTCTATAGTCTCTTTAATATTTTCTTCCTCTTCATCAACCTTTCTCTTCTTTCCCTTCTTACTCACAAAGGATCTAGGTGTATCAATAGGGGTCTTTTCAGGGGTGGATAAAGAGACATCTTTTGTTTTGGTAGGAGCAAGGGAAACCCAGGACTCATCAATAGCATCACCAGACACCATGTTGGAAGGAATGTCTTCACTATCAACTCTAATATTCCTAGTTGGCTCGAGGGCATGGTGAAAGTTGTATAGGAAGAAAATTAGCCCTTGGTGTAGGGGAATAGGGTTTATATCTAGCTTCTTAGCCATTTTAGCTCTCACCCTCAAGACAGAGTGTTCTAAAGAGGAGAGCAGGTAAAAAGGAAAGCTAATAATAACATTACACCTAAAATTATTTGACAAAGGAAGGTGGCAATTGTAAAACCTAGTAAATCACCCCTTGAGAGTGAAGTACTTCATGAGAATGAATCACACTCCATCCCATGGCTCCAGAAGTTTAGCACACTCAAACCCTCCTTGATACGGGATGAGTTCTTTTCCCTCACCCAGAAATAATTTATGGCTAGCCATATCCATGATTTTGGTTTTCCTTTGGAGTTTTATACCCTGCATGGTCATTCTCATGGCCATATAAATCACCTTTTTAGAGATTTCAAAACTAATACCACCCACTGTGACCTACCTATTCAACTAGGATCTTGCAAACTACTCAGACAAGTTTTCGTCATAACCATTTAGCCTTTCCAAATATGGGTTGATACCCCATTCTTTACAATAATGCCAAACCAATGGATTATCTTTAAATTCACAATAAGAGACAGGTTTAGCTCAAATATGATCTCCCCCCATTCTATAATTGTAGACTCAGACAGTGGAGTTCCTAAGTTTTGCCTTCAGCTTTGAACTGGTAGCTAACCCTTGCTTCCGTTTATGTAGAATGGAGATGTGATAGCTCATTTCATGAAATGCCCTACAGTGATGACATTGTCTACTCCCATGCTTGAAAATAATTTCCCCTTGATTTTCATGATGAGACCCATGTGCCTCAACCTCATGATACAATGAATTATTAATGATTACCATGAAAGTACTAAGGTTATCAAGTTTTGAGATCCCTGATGGCCCTTTCCACGTGGATCATCTCTGAAAGCTATCCTTATCATCAATGCACCTCATTCCTGACAAGTCATCTCTTTTTGAATGATCTCCCTAATGTTTAAGGGAATATGAACACCTTGTCACCACACCCTCCAACCTGAAAATTGCTGACCAAGGTTGGCACAAGCATCAGCGACCCTGTTGTCTTCTCTATAGGTATGGGAAATCTCAACTTTGAAAAACTTTTGTAAAAGAAATTGGATATCAGTAATGATGTCTTTTAGCTTGATTCCCACATTTTATGATTTATTAATGGCATCTATGACCATCTTAGAGTCTCCTTGTATATTCAAGTTTCTTATTCCTTGGGATATAGCTAACTTTAATCCCCATAGTAAAGCCATTGCTTCAGCATATTTGTTGCTCTAGCATCTAATTCCACCAGCATAGATAGCAAACATCCATCCTTTATCATTCTTTATAATTCTTCCTCCACTAGCTTTACCATCCAACTTGGATGCCCCATCAAAGTTGAGTTTCATCTAGTTAGTTTTAGGGGGGGATCCATTTAGTATTAAGTCTCTATAGTGTTTTAGAGTTATTATACCTAGGGATCTAGTTTAAAACCTTCCATTTGGCTACAATTTGGCTTTCAATTTAATATAGGGGTTTTTACACAACATGAATATGAGCTATTGTAACACTTTCCATAATGGTCTTAGTAAAGGAGTTAAACACCTGTGAAGCATTTCTAGCAGTGTCCCTAAAATTTGTGTGATTGTGCTCTTTCCATAAAGACCAACTCAAGCATGGCAGAGCTTGCTTCCATAATTCCATAAGCTAGGGATGTGTGAAGGTTGGGTTCCAGCTGAGAATTACTTATTTAAGGTTAGAATTATAGACCCATTCAATACCAAAGTTTTTAAGTATTGTGCCCCATAATTCCTAGGCAAACTCACAGTGGATAAAGAGGTGTGAAATTGATTCCTCTTTTAAACCACGTAGGAAATATCTGTTAACCAGAGTAAACCCTCTCTTTTGAAGGTTATCCTAAGTAAGGATTTTTTTATGAGTAGAAACCCACCAAATCATGTTAACTTTTGGAATAAATCTATTATTCCACACCTTTTTCCATACATCTTTATTCTAAGCTTCAAGAATGAGCAGATGGTAAGCACATTTGACAGAGAATGATCCATTCTTATTTGGCCACCAGTATTGTTCATCCTCTCAGGAGAAGAGAGGGATTCTGATCTCCTGAATGCATTTTTGGATCTCCCAAACTCTTGAGAAAAGCTCAGGTTGGTGCACACAACAATCCAAAAGATTTTCCCAACTCCTCATCCCATTGTTATTTTCCATATAATCACTGACCCTATTTCCAAAAAACTAGTTAGTCAAGTCAATAATCTCTCCATAGTTTCCCTGTGTGATGAGAGCCTTATCCTTTAACCAGATATCATCCCAAAATTTAATATGCTAGCCATTTCCAAGATTCCATCTAATTCCCTGTTTGAGAAGGCTTTTAATTTTTAGCATTTTATTCCATATCACAGATCCCTGGGGTAAACCTGTATGTTGAAGAAAGTTGGAATCATCAATGCTATACATGTATTTGGCATACATTATTCCCCCCTAATCATTGTTTTTTATGGATTAGGTTCCAAATAAATTTTGAGAGAAGGGCTTTGTTCATGTTCCTGATGGACCTAATATTAAGTCCACCATGAGATTTTGGAAGACACACTTTTTTCCATCTAACTAAAGACATTCTTTGTTTGTCTTCCACTCCCATCCATAAAAATTTCATTTGGATCTATTCCAATTTCTTAGCAAAATACGTAGGAATTTTAAAAAGAGAGACGAAGTATGTAGGAATACCTTGCAACGAAGCTCAAAGAAGTTGTAGTTTACCAGCACTGCTGAGTAGTTTCCCCTTCCAACCAAGAAGTTTCCTCTATGTTCTTTCCACAATTCCATTCCAAAATCCAAGAGATACCTCTTTGACTAAGAGTGGGAGACCCAAGTAGGTAGCTGGTAGGCCAGCTTAAGCACATTCTAATATATCAATGATTATATGTCTAAGTTCATTAGGAGTGTTGAAGAAATACACATAACTTTTTTGGAAATTTATCCTTTGTCCCAACTCTCTGGCATAATTATTTAAGATATTATTCCATCTTCTAGCTTCAATCACCAATGAGATGACAAATAAGATGGTATCATCCACAAACTATTGTACTACCATAGGATGAAGGGAAGAGGCAGGTTTGATGCCCACTAGTTTTTTTGAGGCTATATCTGCTTGTATGTATCTTCCCAGTGCCTCAGCCATAATGATGAATAAGTACGGAGAGAGAGAGTCTCCCTAAAAAATTCCTCTTGAGGATGAGAAAAACCCCCTAGGAACATCATTAACCAATAATGTGATAATGTTATTAACATGATCATGTTCCTTATTTTAAATAACATGATCACTTTATTAACACAATCACATTATTAATGTGATCATGTTATTTATTTTAAATAATGTAATCATGTTTGAGCCCTAATTTAAATAAATAAATCATGTTATTTAAATAATGTAATCACATTATGGGAAATGTTCATGGAATTATCCCCCAACTCCGTGCACATACACAAAACTAGTAAATTTATGGATTATGAAAATAGGGTTTATTGAAAATTTGTAGTTTCATATTTTTTCTCTAAAATTTTAAATTTATACATTATTAAGGTTTCATAATTTAGAAATTAAATTATATTATATTAATAATTATAAAACTATGGGTTTTATTATGATTAGATATTTATAAATTAGGGCTTACAAAATTATGTATTACTACAATGATTTTTTTTACAAAATTAGAATTTATCACATAAGTAGTGATTATAAAATTAGGGTTTGATTCATAATGATGGATTATAAAATAATATTTTACTAAATAATTGAGGCTTAAATAAAGGTTTATGGAATTATGGTTTTAAAATTAATATAAAAAATAGGGTTTATAAAATAGGAAGTTATGAAATACAATATTTACAAAATACTAAACTTTCTAGAACATCTTTAAAAAAATTAAATTTCTTTATATAATTTTTTTCATTTTTTTAAAATTAAACATTACTAATTAAAACTATTTTAAAGATATCAAAAAATAAATAAAATAAAATTTACCTTGCAATATTTTCCACTTTGATTGTGAAAAAATTATCACAAGTTCATTTTTAGTGGTGTCCCTCTCTTGTCATAGAGAATCCATTCCTCACTTTTATATGATGGTTGAAATATAAAATAAACATAGAATAATAAACATAACGTACTAAAATATTAAAAAAATATTCAAATTATTTTTATTATAGAAATATATATCCTAATTCATAATGTCCCCATATGCTGATGTAATTTCCCTTAGGACATAAGGATTTATTTTTATTAGGAAAGCCAGATAGTATATATCAATATAAATTTTTTGATGGCCTCTCCATGAAGCTATCACACTTGGGTGTCTATTCGTACATAAAAAAATATGTTAATAGTTTATTAATTACAAATGTAAAACTTATTAAAAGATAAAATAAAAATATAACTTCAACTTAATGTAGATATTATTTATGAATTATATAGCACCTCAGTTCTATGCACTTGAAAAATACATATCATGGATTTACCTTCAACTTCTAGACATTTCCCACTACCAACATGATTGTATCTACTATATTTTTATGCATAATTAATTATATCTTAGTCTAACCAATGTTATATTGATGAATCAAACCTTATATCTTACTTAGAATGTTATAAACCTACTTATATTATGTCTCTACAGATTTTGGACCTACACCTATTTTTTAACTGCTCAAACACTTGTATCCCAACTAGATGCCTATATTGATGAAAGTGTCCTATTCCAACACAAGTGTCTAGTGCCCTAAACTCATCCAATTTATAATCTAAATGTATTCTTATGTTTAGACACCTAAATTACATTTAGTGTCAAACTGCACCTAAAATCCATTTAATAATTCTTCTTAAAATAATTCTCCACATCTCTCTCTAAATTCAAACAATTGAATAAGTCAAATTAGTTAATTATGCACACTTTAAATATTTATTTTAAATATAACATATGGATTTTACACCTCATTCAATATATTCCACCTTATTATCCCTCACATGTTGACTCATCCCAACCAAACCCAGAATTTTCTCAACTTCCTATGAGTCATCCCTTGAGTTGTCAAGAATTTTGACTTATTCCTACTGACTCAGCTAACCAATCCTATGCTTCTCTCAACCATATGAAATGTTCTTCATCTTTATGGGTGAGCACTCATTATCCATCATTGATTATTTAGATCTTTTAATAAATCTAAATAATCCTCCACCATCGGATCTTTCTCTAAAAAATATAAATAAACTTGAAAACAATCATTTTTTAGGATCCTAAATTATGATAACAAATTTATAATAAATTAAAAAGTGAATCAAATCATACTAAAACTCCTTTTGCACCAAAATGTTTCCCATTCTCTTTTGCATTGGAAGAGTGAGCAACCACATTTTTGAAGAGCAAATCAAGTTTACATCACAATGGAGAAAGCTTGCACATTTAAAGTATAAGTTTGTGATTTATGTTTTCTTTGTTTGTTTCTATATCTTAAGTTGAATTTAGCTTAGATTAAGATTAAATTATTAGTTTATTTCTTAGCATTTATATATTTAATTCACACATTTTTGGCACATCCAGTGGGATTGTCCCTCATCTTTTTCGTCTTTCATTCATCATATTTATTTTTAGAAAGCATTTTTCATTTGATTTTTGTTATTTTTATTTTCATATGAAATTAATATTTTATTTATAAGTGTTGGTATAAACTATAGATCATTATTAGACATTTTATACTCAGCTATCTACACCCACTATGTAACAACAAGTTTAGAAACATTAATAGCAAAATTGTACCTCATAACATTGAAATTGTTTTTTGACCCCTTTTTGGTCTCTTTTTCCTTATTTTATTTACATAATTGGATTGTTCACCTTCTAATTTTTTTGTGTTTTCAATTTATTATAGTTTTTTGCTACAGGGAAAAAGCAAAATCGATATGCTTTTCAACAAAATCACTAGTAGGATATCACTACAGAAAAGGGAGAGGAGGAGACAGGGAAGGAAGATATCACTAGTAGTGAGGGAAAAGCTATCCCAAAGGAAAATATAGTATCAGATGATAGTCAAAAGGCTATATTTAACATAGCCAACCCTCTAGAAAAATAGACTAATATGTCTAAGGAAGGAGAAAGAGGTAACCATTTGATAGAGGAAGTCAATGAAGAAGACAAAGTTCCAAGAGATGGATAGGAAGAAGTAACTCCAAAAAATCCCACTAAAGGAGAAGTAGACTTACAGTTAAATACAGACATTTTTCAGCTCTGGAAGTTGGAGACCAAGTAGGAAACTACTTAGCAATAGGTGAAATAGGACAAAGTGGTAGTAATGAATAGGAGGAATGGGTTACCCCAAAGAAAAAGAACCAAAAAGGCAAAAAATCTGTAGATGTTGGCACTGAGCCCAAACAAGGGAGACCAACCCTAAGAAAAATAAGACAAAGAGAGATTGCTAGGGAGATTGCCAGTTGTAAACAGAAAACACTAGAAACCCAACCCCCCAAACCCTCTAAATGAGAATATTATCTTGGAACTTGAGGGGCTTTAATAGTCCCTCAAAGTAGTTTGAGGTTAAAAACTACATTTTAGATAATAAATTAGATATTTTATTACTCCAAAAAGTCAAGATGAATGAGGAGAGTTTTATGAAAATTGTTGCCTATATATGGCCTAAGGCAGCTTTTTGTATTAGTCCAGTTGAAGGGGCTTCAGGGGGATTGTCACTATGTGGAATAGTGATAAAATATAGGGGTCTCTTATGGCTTATAATAAGCACTTCTTGATTACCAATTTCTCTATGAAATCTTTAAACAGGTTGTTGATCAATGTCTATGGACCAAATAATAGAGCTTTGAGATAGAAATTATGGATAGACTTGAGTAGTTTTAAGAATAATCCCTAAAACATTAGATGGATGTTAGCTAGAGATTTTAATACTCCTTTATACCCTTCTAAAAAATAGGCTGGGATTATGGATTACTCAGACAGCATGTTTGACTTTGCCAAATTCATCAATGATTGGGGATTATTGGACATAGAGATGCAAAACAAAAATTTTATGTGGACCAATAGAAGAAGAGGAGATCAAATGATTCAAGTTAAATTAGACATATTTCTTATATCAAGCAACTATAAGGATTATCATAATATGCAGGTGCAAAATTTCCCTAGAACCATGTCTAACCACTGCCTAATCTTCCTCAATTGGAGAGAATAGGGACAATCTAGACCTTCCCCATTCCATTTTGAAGCTATGTGGATCAAACACAAAGACTTTAGACAAATGGTGGCCCAATGGTGGAAAATTCCTATTAAAGGTACTCCTATGTTCAGAATAGTCAAGAAACTTTAGCACATTAAACAAGAAGTTTATGGATGGAATAGATACAGCTTTGGGCAGGTCTTCTAGCAAAAGAAAAATATAGTGGGAAAACTCGATGATATACAACAATTGATAGATCAAGGGGATGACTCTGAAGACACTTTAGAAGAAGAGAATGCCCTATCTTTTGAATGGAAGAATCTTATGGAAAGAGAAGAGGTTTTTTGGAAATAGAAATCTTGTGTTTAGTGGCTTAAAGAGGGGGATAGGAACACTGCCTTTTTTCATCTCTTAGCTATGAAACATAAGAAATCTAACTCAATAACTAAGCTTGTCCTAGATAATGGCAACATTATTACTGAGGAAAATGAAATAGGGGAACAAGCTAGGGTTTTCTTTTAGAATTTGCTCATGGAAGAAAATAATAATGATAGAATTGATAGACCTATGAATCAATTCATTGATAAAATCCCCTATTTGATAACGAAAGAAGATAATCTGGAGATGTTAAGGCCTATATCCGAGGAAGAATTCCATGTTGTTTTATTCTCCATGGGTTCTTTCAAAGCCCTAGGTCCTGATGGCTTTCCTCCTATATTCTTCCATGAATATTGGGAGATAGTAGGAGTAGATCTCACAGCTACTGTTTGTGATTTTTAAGATCAGGTAAACTTTTAAAACAAGTTAATAATACCTTCATAGTACTTGTTCCTAAAAAATCACAACCTTCACACCTTACTAATTTTAGGCCCATTAGTCTATGCAAAAATGTTTATAAGTTATGTACTAAAATGCTAGTTATGAGGATTCAACCTTTGCTAGACAAAATTATTTCTCCTACTCAAAAAGGTTTCATCCTGGGTAGGCAAATTCTTGATGTTGTGATCACCACACATGAGACTATTCACTCCATGGATAAGAGCATAATCCCTAATATGGATCTCAAGCTAGATATTTATAAAGCTTATGATAGAGTCTCATGGACTTTTCTATTCCAAGTGATCAAAAAATTTGGGTGTAATGATAAAACGTCTCGCTTGATATGGAACGCGGTCTCTTTTGCAAAATTATCAGTGTTGGTTAATGGTTTTCCTAGAGGGTTTTTCTCATCCTTGAGAGGAATTCATTAGGGAGACCCTCTCTCCCCATACTTATTCATCATTATGGTAGAGGCATTGGGAAGATACATACAAGCAGATATAGCCTCAAAAAAGCTAGTGGGCATTAAACCTGCCTCCTCCCTTCATCCTATGGTGGTACAATAGTTTGTGGATGATACCATCTTCTTTGGCATCTCATCAGTGATTGAAGCTAGAAGATGGAATAATATTTTAAATAATTATGCCAGAGTCAAGACAAATGATAAATTTCTAGAAAAGCAATGTGTATTTCTTCAACACTCCTAATGAACTCAAACATATAATCATTGATATATTAAAATGTGTTGAAGCTACCCTACCAACTACCTACCTAGGTCTCCCATTCTTAGTCAAAGAGGTATCTCTTGGTTTTTATAATGGAATTGTGGAAAGAACGTAGAGGAAACTTCTTGGTTGGAAGGAGAAACTACTCAGTAGTGCTGGTAAACTACAACTTCTTTGGGCTTCACTGCAAGGTATTCTTACATACTTCCTATCTCTTTTTAAAATTCCTATGTATATTTCTAAGAAACTACAATAGATCTAAAGAAAAATTTTATAGACAGGAGTGGAAGACAAATAGAGAATGTCTTTAGTCAGATGGGAAAAAGTGTGTCTTCAAAAATCTCATGGTGGACTCAATATTAGGTCTATCAGGAACATGAACAAAGCCCTTCTCTCAAAATTGAGTTGGAACCTGATCCATAAAAACAATGATTGGGGGAAAATAATGTATGCCAAATACATGCATAACATTGATGATTCCAACATATCTTCAACAGTCAGGATTACCCCAGGGATCTATGATATGGAATAAAATGCTAAAAAGTAGAAGCCTTCTTAAATAGGGAATTAGATGGAAACTTGGAAATGGCTAGCATATTAAATTTTGGGATGATATCTAATTAAAGGACAAGACTCTCATCATAGGGAAACTATGGAGAGATTGCTAACTTGGCTACCCAATTTTTTGGAGATAGGGTCAATGATTATATGGAAAATAACAATGGGATGAGGAGCTAGAAAAATCTATTGGATTGTTGTGATCATCAGCTTGAAATTTTCCCTAGATTTTAGGAGATCCAATAGTGCATTCAGGAGATCAAAATACCTCTCTTCCCCTAGGAGGATGAACAATAATGGTGGCCAAATAAGAATGGATCATTCTCTATCAAATCTGCTTACTATCTGCTCATTCCTAAAGCTCAGAATAAATATGTATGGAAAAAGGTTTGGAATAATAAAATTATTCCAAAAATTAACATGTTTTGGTGGGATACTGCTCATAACAAAATCCTTACTCAGGATAACCTTCAAAATAGAGGGTTTACTCTGGTTAACAGATGTTTCCTATGTGGTTCAAAAGAGGAATTAGTTTCACACCTCTTTATCTACTGTGATTTTGCCTGGGAATTATGGGGCACAATACTTAACAACTTTGGTATTGAATGGATCTACAATTCTAACCTTAAAGAAGTAATTCTTAGCTAGAATCCAACCTTCACACATCCCTGGCTTATGGAATTATGGAAGCAAGCTCTACCATGTTTGAGCTAGATTTTATAGAAAGAGTGCAACCACAAAATTTTTAGGGACACTGCTAGAAATGCTTCTCAGGTGTTTAACTCCTTTGTTAAGACCATTATGGAAAGTGTTACAACAGCTCATATTCATGTCACGGAGAAACCCCTATCTCAAATTGAAAACCAAATTGCAGCCAAATGGAAGGTTTTAAACCAAATCCCTAGGTATAATAACTCCAAAATGCTACAGAGATTAAATACTAAATGGATCCCCCTTAAACCTAACTGGATGAAACTCAACTTTGATGGGGCATCCAAGTTAGATGGTAAAGCTAGTGGAGGAGGAATTATAAGGAATGATAAAGGATGGATGTCTATTGTCTATGTTGGTGGAATTGGATGCCAGAGCAACAACTATGTTGAAGTAATGGCTTTATTATGGGGATTAAAGTTAGCTATATCCCTAGGAATAAAGAACTGGAATATAAAAGGAGACTCTAAGATGGTCATAGATGCCGTTAATAAAGCATCAAATGTGGGAATTAAGATAAAAGACATCATTACTAGTATCCAATTTCTTTTGCAAAATTTTTCTGAAGTTGAGATTTCCCATACCTACAGAGAAGGAAATAGGGTCGTTGATGCTTGTGCCAACCTTGGTCAGCAATTTTTAGGTTAGAGGGTGTGGCAACAAGGTGTTCATATTCCCTTAAACATTAGGGAGATCATTCAAAAGGAGATGACTTGTCAATAATGAGGTACATTGATGACAAGGATAGCTCTCAAAGGCAGTCCATGTGGAGAGGGCCATCAGGGATCTCAGAACTTTATAACCTTAGAACTTTTTTTGGTAATCATTCATAATTCATTGTATCATGAGGTTGAGGTGCACGGGTCTCATCATGAAAATCAAATGAAAATAATTTTCAAGCATGGGAGTAGACAATGTTACCTCTGTAGGGTATTTCATAAAATGAGCTATCACATCTACATTCTGTATAAACAAAAGCAAGGGTTAACAACTAGTTCAAAGATAAAGGTGGAACTTAGGAACTCCACTATTTGGGTTTGCAAATACAGAATGGGGGGAGACTGTATTCAAACTGAACCTATCTCCTAATACAAATTTAAAGATAATCCACTAGTTTGGCATTATTGTAAAGAAGGGGGTATCAACCCATATCTGGAAAGGCTAAATGGTTATGACAAAAAATTGTCTGAGAAGTTTGTGAGATCCTGGTTAAATAGGTGAGTCATGGTGGGTGGAATTAGTTTTTAAATCTTTGAAAAGGTGATTTCTATGGCCACAAGAATGACCATGCAGGGTATAAAACTTTAAAGGAAAACCAAATTCATGGATATGGCTAGCCATAAACTATTTCTAGGTGAGGGAGAAGAACTCGTTCCGTATCAAGGAGGGTTTGAGCGCGCTAAACTTCTAGAGCCATGGGATGGAGTGTGATTCATTCTCATGAAGTACTTCACACTCGAAGGGTGATTTACCAAGTTCTACAATTACCACCTTCCTTTTTTAAATCATTTCAGGTGCAATGTTATTATTATCTTTCCTTTTTACCTACTCTCCTCTTTGGAACACTCTATCCTGAGGGTGAGAGCTAAAATGGCTAAGAAGCCGGATATAAACCCTATTCCCCTACACTAAGGCTAATTTTTTTTCTTATACAACTTTCACTATGCCCTTGAGCCAACCAAGAATATCAGAGTTGACAGTGGAGACATTCCTTCCAACCTGATGTCTAGCAATGTTATTGATGAGTCCTGGGTTTCCCCTGCTCCTACCAAAACAAAAGATGTCTCCTTCTCCACCCCTGAAAAGACCCCTATTGATACCCCAAACTCCTTTATGAGAAAGAAGAGTAAGAAGAGAAAGGTTGATAAAGAGGAAGAAAATATTAAAGAGACCACGGAGGGGACCCACAAGAATTTGGGCAGGGCCATAAAGAGCCAAGGTGGTAAATCTCACAAGCCTTCCAAAATTAATAAGGAAGGATTCTCCTCTAGAGTGAGAAGGTTAGGGTGGATTTCTGGTAAACCTGCTCTGAAGGCCAAACTAATTGATTACTCAGAAAGTGCTTCGGAAGAAGTAACCCAGGAGGAAGAGTCTAAGGAGCTAGAAATCCAGGAAATTTTAGAGGACACTGGAGGGAAGTAGGCTACTAGGGATTTTGAGGTTACTAAGGAGCATGGTGCTGCCACTATGAGAACTACTGATAATAAGGGGAAAATGTATGTTGAGGAAGCTGGTGAGGGTACTAAGAATGAGACTAATTAGAAAGCTAAAATTTGGGCCATAAAGGACTATATTCAGAAGCTGGATAAGATTTTCACTAAAGGACTTCAGAATACAATTCTGCTAAACCTGTCTATGCTAGAAGTGGTGGGTAATAATGGGCATGCTAACAACATAGAGAATGAGAAACTTAATGATCTTATCAAATCAATAATTATTTAAGGGGAGTCTTTTCTGACTCTGGTCTTTCTATTTCTTGTGTTTTGTTTTTGTCTGTTGTTCTCAGCTAGTGTCGTCGTCTCTCTGAAGGCATTTTTTGTTTGTTTGCCTTCTTGTCTTTTTTGATTGTAAAGGGTTCAGCCCTTGGTTTTCCACCTTACCCTATCAAAAATAAAATCATTGTGTAATAACAAAATTATCATTCTTAGCATTGAAATCATTCAAATGAGTAGTGAAATCATTATATTTATCCCTGTGTTTTATATTCTATGTTTATAGGCTCAATAGTGAATTTGTTTTACAACAACAAAATCATCATCCTTAGCTATGAATTTGTTTTTTGTGTGGCAAAATCATCTTTTCTAGAAGTGAAAGCAATTTGTCATTTTTACTATTGAATTCATCTCTGTGGAATGTGAAATCATCATATAGCATAGGAAAATCATTTTATAATTGTGAATTTGTTTTTTCTATGTTTTTAGTATTTTGGCTTTTTCTTGTCTTTACTTTATTAAAATTTTGTTTTTCTATCTTTATACGTAACTGTGAATTTATTACAAAGTAGTTCTTTATTTGTTTTTATGTTTTTTATTTGATCCATTATAGGTTGCCTTGATCTAATCCTAACTAAACATTCTAACCAATTTTTTTAGAATGCTTGTAAAAAATAATTAGGAAAAAAGACTAAACAAAAACCAATTTCTTTTACTAACACTTTCAATCTTGTTTTTAAAGTTTTTAGTAATTAAATCAAATTTCATCTCAGCATTCTATTTGTAATTATGTAAATTGTGTATGTTCTTACCTTGGAGTTACATTGGTGATGATGCTCAGGAATTAGAAACATTTCCATATTTTTTTATGTTACCCAAATAGTGCATGTGTATGATCTTTCCTTGGCATCACATTGGTGACAATACTTAAAAATAAAAAAATGAATAATTAAATTTTATTTTGTTTTTTAAGAGCTTTAATGACCATAAATTTCACCACCACTCAGTATGATAAACCTTATTTACCATTGAGGTATATAAATTAAGATCTATATGTTTCAAGTGCCTAAGAGATTGTGTTTTAAGCACACATGATGTGAAGGGATTTCATGATCCAATACCCTGGGTTTCAACATCTACCTCAAAATACAATATCATTGATTATCAACACATTGAGACCCCTACAATTATGTTGATAACTTTGGGACAAGACCTAATAGTGTGCATCCACTTTATATATTGCTTCCCTAGTTTTTCCCCTAGATAATATTCTTTAAACATTAAGCCTATGATAACCTTTTTTGTTTTTTGACTTTGGTGTCTTAATTAGTAGTTAACATAGAGAAGTTACCTTCCACACACCCTTAAAATTACACTCAGTGGGCCATGAGAATGATAGGATCTTCTACGGTTAGTACCCTAAAATATTAGGCTATAGCTAAGAGTACAGATGAATCAGTGACATCAAAAGACCTAATAGTTGTTCATGACCCTCATCCTAGTTTTTCACCTTATTTTTGGCAATTTATTGATTGTTTGGCATAGAATTTTTTTTAAAAAATTTTCTTGTGTTTACCACATGTTGAAAAATCATTTTTTGAAAACTATTTCTTTTGAGTTCAAACCATATCTTGAAATTATGCCTTTTTTTATTAAAAATTTAAAATAATTGGTTCAAGAATTCAAAAATTTTAGTTGAATTCTTGGTTAGTATTTTTAATTTAAAACATCCTTTTTATTTAAGTAATTTTCCTTTTTATATTAACCATGCCACCTATTACTATGCAAATGGCCATGTTAAATCCTACCATTGTAAGGGAAGAACCTTTTGGAAATGACCCCTTTTAATTCCTTGGTCAATAGCATCATGTAGAAATACATGAAATAATCGAGCAAGAAAAAGATGGAGGGGATTACCAAGATGAGGGTAACCCCAAATCTATACAACCTCCACCTTCCTTTAATGAGTATATCATGTCTAACAAAAATCAATAATTGCTTCAAGAATTGGGCTTTGGATAAAAGTTTCCATCTGACTTTGATGTACATAATTTGTAATATTCAATTACAAGTAAAGAACCTTCATATTCTAATCCCAATAATAAAATATCACAAGGTTATTTATAGGGTAGTAATTCTCTCATCACTTCCTCACAACCTCATCCCCAAGTCTCTCAAGATAAAGGGATAACTATTTCACATGAGGAGTCATCTCAAACTAACCATGGTTTTTTGACAAAAATCCATGCAACTCAAGGAAATCAAGAGATTATGAACTTTCAATCTCATCAATAAATTAATCCCTTTGGAAATCCTAATAAGAATGTAAATACAAATTTACCTTCACAACACTTTCCAAATAATCCAATTTTGAATATACCTTCAAAATCATTAATCATCCACCCCACCAATGCAAAATTGAATCCTACTTCAATCTTACTTATCATGCAACAATAAAACCCAAACTTAAACATGGATCTCCCATCTAATTTAAGTTTAAATAATAAACATTTAATTACACTAAATTTGAGTGCACATTCAAATTCACAAGGTTATAATCAAATTAATCTAAGTTTGAATCTTTATTCAAATTCATTAATCACCCCCAATCAAAGCTTTCAATGGTCGCCAATCATATCCAATCAAAATCAAAGTTTGAATACCTATTCTAGCTTGCCCAATCAATCATCCAATCCTAGTTCTAATGATGCTTCATGCACCTTAAACAATATAAATTTAAATAATAGTGTACCAAATCAGTTTTCTTCTTCTAACATACTTGGATCAGTTCCATCCAATCCAAATTTCAATCCAAATCCCAATTCAACTCCAAATCAATTTAACTCTAATATTCTATTTGATTCTACCCCAAATCTTGACACAAAATTTAACCAAAACCAAACATAATATAATTCCAACCTTAAATTAAATAATACAAACATAAATTCTAATTCAAACTTTAAACGAAACCAAAACAACCCAATCCAAAATTCCAACCAAGCTAATTCAAACCTAGGTTTTAATTCAAATCCAAACATGCTTCTACAATAAAAAAATTCAAATTTGTTTAACCAAATAGGTTCTGGTTATAACACCAATCCTAGTTTCATGAACTTCAACACCAATAAAACAATTAATTCAAGTTTCAACCCAAACCCAAAGTAAACAAACTCAAACATAAACTTTACACAAAACCCCAACCTTGGTTTTAATCCAAACCCAAATCAAACCAATTTTGGTTTTATCCCAAATTCAAATCAAATTAATTTTAGTTCTAATATAAATACAAACCTTGATTTTAACTCCAACACCTTTTTACACTCTCAAAATGTTAGTTTCAACAATCAAACTCCAAACAATTTTAATCAACACAATACCCAAAAATTAAATCAATGTTTGAGTCAACTACCTAATTAATTAATTCAAATGAACCAACTATCCCCATATCTCATGAAGGAATTTCAAATAATAAAGGATAAAGTTCAAGGCTTGAAATATGGTTCTTATAATTAGCAAAAAAAAAATTAATTTTGAGGAAATTTGCTAATATTCATATGATTTAAGTAAAATGACTACACCTTTTCCAAAATACTTTGAACTCTAGAAATTCAATAAATATAAAGGTAAAGGAGATCCCAAAGAACATCTAAATGAATTACATCATGCATGTGTTGACATTGATTATAGTAATGAATATATGTTACATTTATTTCCATGAAGTCTCGGGGGCCAAGCCATTGAATGGTTCTCATGACTTACAAAAAGATCCATAGTCACCTTTGAAGACTTATCTAAAAAATTTGTTCAACACTTCTCTTATAATATCAAAAAATACTTGACCACTTTAGATTTGTACAACACCAAGCAACACAAAGATGATACATTTGCTTCCTTCCTCCAATGATGGTGAACAATGTCAAGTCATTTCACATGGTTATTTTCCTCAAATATAACTTGTGGACATTTCTATGAACAACTTAAACTCAAATTTGTGACACCATTTTTTCCTTCTTTATTTTGATGAGATTATTGAAAAGGGAATTCAAGTAGAAATAATTTTTATTAATAAAGGTGTAATAAAAATATTTAACCTAGATATTAATAATTTGTTAAAACCAATAGACAAACCTTTGGTAAAAAAACTTATTGGAGATGGCGTAACTGATGTAAAATATATTCAAAACCCTCAAACACAAACATACAACCAACCAATCCACAACATTACAATTCGTAGTGGACAATCAAAACAAAGGAGACCTAAACGTAATTTAACTCAATTTAGTGACACAAGATTTTTTTTCAAATTTTGGCTCATGAGAACACGACTATATGGCCAAAAACTAAACCCTTTGAAGATGTTCCCAAACCCGATTGGTAAAAATAAGATGAATATTGTGAATACCATCAAATTAAAGGACATTTAAATAATTGGTGTATGCACCTAAAACATTATGCTCAAGACCTCATTTATATATGTGACATACAAATTAAAAAAACCATCATCTAAATAATATAACAATAAAAAATTAGGGATATACCAAGACCCATTCCCTAACCATGATCAAAGAAAGGGAAAGCAAAAAAAAAAGAACCATAATCTAGTAATGTTAACCAAGATAGTCATCCATTTTATTATATTATAAAAATCATCAATATGGTGCATAGACATGTTAATATTATTACTTTTCAAGACACCTAAAACTAGCCACCACTGGCCTTCAATCAGACTTTAGACTGATTCCTACCAACCATTTCAAATTAAGCCTATGAATCATTAAACATCCCAAATTTTATTGTGCATCATTCATCAAGGATTATAATCACATTGATACATCACTAAATGGGGTATCCTATTTTATTCAATCATAAGCTCTCACAGATTCATCCCTAATGATTCTATGGAATCACAACAGTCAATTTGGCCTATGAACCTATTAAGTGGGGCACATGAACTTAAATCAAATATTGAAAGGGCTAAATAAATTATCAAAATTAATTAATAAGCTAAACCAAATTAAATGCCTAGTTGAATTATCCATGTGAAATTAATGAATAAATAAAAAAGGAAATTCAAAACTATGAAATATCCTAGCTTTCCATGATTACCTTTTGCAAGTTGTCAAGCCTTTGGAAAATATCTCAAAATATCTCTTATTGGAGATCCATGTCTATTAATTTAAAATCATGAGTAATTGACACCTATTAATTCTACTAGGATTATTATTTACTCACTTAGGTTATGTTTGAACTAATTCCATGTTTAAATTACACCTTAACTCACCTTGGGTTGGGGTTAGTTCCTAAGCCTATAAATACAATGCCTTACCTATTGAATTTTAAACTATTTTGGTGAAAATTTTTCATGAAAAAATGACTTCAAATATCTTTTTATATAATTTTATAATTCTCATTTTGTTACAAGAAATGTTATAATTCCAAAATCTTGAGCCATGCATAAGCCACATCAATCCACAATGGTGCTAAGGAGAGAGGGATCTACACAAACTCCATTGCTAAAAACTCTTTGAGCACAAAATAAGTAATACACTCAAAAAATCATTTGTATCTCTAAAGAAAAGTAATATATTATGTGTCTTTTTCATTTTATTTATGTTTTTCATTTAGTTTTGTTCATTAAGCTCACCCCTAAGATCTAGGCTTGTAAGTGTTAGTGTGTTTTATTGAGTTTTGTTTACTTATTATAACACTCTAATAACCTCCCTTCTTGGATTATTATGATCACAAATGGCACACCTGATGGTAATTTTTATTGTGTGTATCACCTAGAATGAAAGTCAGTCTCTATGCAGAACAATAGGTTGATCATCTTTCAGAGCTTCATTTAGGGTCATCCATACTCCATTTTTTATGATTTTTTTAAAACCACATATTTTATTCAAAATTTTTAGAATGTGTTATCAATTTATCTTCAAGTTTCATAAATGTTTCAAAAAAAATTTAAAACCACCTAACACTTTTTGTAGGACCCAAAGGCCATAAGGAGATATTTAAAACACTTCTAACTTATAATTTTCACATTTTAAATTGGTGTTTTAATAATATTTTTGTTTAAATCATTTTTGTTTTGTTTCAATATGTCAACAACAAATTCCAAGGGGACAAAAAATTAACAACATATTTCATTTGGTGCAATAAAATTAAGTTTAATCACTTAGTTACATGCTTTTGAGAATGTTCATTTTATGCCTTGTTTGTTTGTTGTTTATTTGTGTAAATCAATTGATGCATGTATTCTCTCTCCCATCCCTTTTAGGTAACTCAAGTGACCAAAATATCTCTTTTTCTACCTTATTTCCTTTTCCAAAGGTGTGAAAGTAATGTCATTAAGGATATCCTTAAATTTATATGGTTTGAGTGATCTAAACATGACCCTAAAGTCCTTTCACTAGTCATTTATTTTTATGCAATTTGGCTTGTGAGCAGGAGTTCATCACCTCCTCATGATTTATTTATGGGTGCATTGACCAGGGGTTTTATCTCCCATAATCATACCAAGCCAAATCCATAGTTTGGTATATAGGTTAGGGCATGTATACTACAATTTCTAGGAGACTAAGCAACTAGCCTCTCCAATTATAATGAAAACCTAATTTAGGCATGGCTAACGAGGGGATTCCACTAATAAGTAAAAAAATTAAGTCAATATTCAAAGGAATATAATATTTCATAGTAATTTATCTATTATGAACTCAATTGGTGTGATTGAATATCTAGTTTTAACCACACTTAGGACCATCTAGATTCATGAAACCTATAGTTTTAGAACAACCCCACTTGCAATGGAAATACTGTAGATGTATGGAGAATAGCCCAAAGTTCCATGTCATTGTAAAATATATTGAGAGAAGAAGAGGCCTAAAAACCCTACTTATTCATCCACTTTTATTTTTGGATCCACACTTAAAATCCTCCTAAGAGCATGTATATAGACAAAATTCGATAGTACTATGCAACCTTATTAATTTTAGAATCTAGGCTATTACATTTAGATGTTTATATCATTTTATCCTTTATTTCATGGTTTTTAAGTCTAAGGTATATATATATATATATATATATATATATATATATATATATATATATATATATATATATATATATATATATATATATATATATATATATATATTAACACATCCAAATGAGTCTTGTTATACATCACTCCTTTATTTTAGGAGGCATTATGATGTCCATTTGACACCATACCTTTGCCTTAGTATTTTGACAAATATTTACGTGTGTATCACTTTATTGGAAAAGGTAACATTGCACTACCTAATCTATTTCAATTTTTATGCCTTAGAGTCTTAAAACAAACCATCGATCACATATTTATAGTGTAATAATTTCATTGTGATGCTTGAATAATTACATAGGCTTGGTTGTCTTATGTCTAAGTTTCCAATTTGAAACCAATCCACATGTGACTTTTGGATCTTTATCTAGTGTCATTATTCCAATTAATTTTTTCTAGCTTGTTGTTTGTTCAAAGAAGCCTTTTTTTTAAGTTGATTTTTTAATTAACCTTGAAAATTTCAAATTCAACATTGATTGATTTTTATTTGTGCCTTATGTAATTTGGGTCTAGACACTGATCTTTCTCCTTTGGGTTGTGTAACTTAGATTAATTATTTACCCACCTTGAAAACTATTGTTTGTGCCTAGATTTAGTATAAACAACCTATCTCTCCATATGCATTTGGTTTCATGCCTTATGCCAATTGACCAAGTTCATGTTTTAATCCATATGCCTAGTCTATGACAAGAACATGCCTATTTTGAGCCTATCTTTTGATGTTGCATTTGGCCAAAAGACCTAGCAACTTTTGTTTATTTATATTAGACTTTTTTGGTACACTTTGGACCTAGAGTTTGGCATTTTGATTTTAGTTCATCCAATTGACCTTTTATGTAAGACATTTGATGTTAGACATTTGAAATTATATTTTTTTTAACCAATTTTTAGTATAAACCATTTTGGAGATACAACTCCCCTAGACCAAGTATAAAACTTTTATCTTTTGGACATCATTTTTAAGAGTTTGTATAACTCTAGGACTTTTATGGAATATTCATCATTGATATGAATATGTATCATTACACTTATGGTGGAAATAATTAAAATACAAGTTATTAAAGAATATTTTCACAAATTGACTTTGTTCGAGATCTCTATGGTAAAGAAGCAGTTTGTGAGATGGATTACTATCCTCTTTACAATCCCCAATTTGTAAAACAAAGTTAAGATCTTCAAGCATAGTGTTTGGTGGTACCTTCTTATATATAGTTGACATACAATCTTAATCATGGCATCCAATCCCATACCCATACCATTAACTCTCCTTCATATTATGTGAGCAACCAAGATCCAATATGTCTAAGGACTACCATTTATATACCAGGACCTTGTCCTTTGACTTGTGAAAGAAATCAAGCTCCATAATACCCTACCATTTCTATACCAAGACCTCATCCTTTGGCTTGTGTAAATAATCAAGCTTTAAAACACTTTACCATTTCTATACCAAGACCTCATCATTTGGCTTGTACAAGCCACCAATCTCCACAACATCCAAGGATTACCATTTTTATACCAGGACCTCATCCTTTGGATTATGAGAGAAATCAAGATCCAAAACATTTAAGGACTACCATTTATATATGAATACCTCATTCTTTGTCTTGTGTGAGTAATCAAGATCCATAATGCCTTAACATTTCTATACCAAGCCCTCATCCTTTGGCTTGTGAGAGTAATCAAGCTCCATAACACCATACCATTTCTATCTCAAGATATTTTCCTCTGGATTATGAAATCAACCAAGCTTTCTAAGTCCCTACCATTACCATTCGAGGCCATTCTATGTATGGTAACTAATTATCCAAACAAAGTTGTCTAATCAAAACTCAATGAGTAATAATTACCATCTTAGGCCATAAACCAACATTTTTTAAGCCTATCATTAGCCAACCACTTACCATCCTTTATATATTACCAACCATTCCCCAATTTAAAAAAAAACCCTTGCCAATTATCCAACCCCAATCGAGCCAATCAAAACCTCTTCAATTGAGCCAATCATTTTAAGATCAAGATATATTCAAAATTGGTGTTTTATAATTGATTTTAAACCAAGGCCAAGAGAACCAACTAAGCCATGATGTGTTTGTTGAAACAACAATTTATTATGATTCAACCTATGATGAATCACCTTTTAATACTATACTTGTTGTTGAGGAGTCTCACTCTGATAAGGTAGTATTTGTTGAGTCACTTCTTAATGATTATAACCTCATTTGGTAAAATCATTGTCTTAACCATATGCTTGTTTTTAAAGAGCCTCCCCTTGACAATCTAGTCTCTAAGGATTATATCTTGACCTTTTCCCCCTAATTAAGGAGTCTCACTTAAACAAACTAGTCTTTGTGAATCCCATTATGCCATTCCAGGCCATTACTTATCCAAAACCAAACATTTAACATAACATCATCATATCAACATCCACACTAGATGAAAAATTAGAATTAGAGTCAGGTTTTATTCTTGAACCAACATTAGATTTTACATCAAAAGTAGAATCAACATCATTCTCAACATCAAATTTAGAATCCATTGAGTCATAATCAACTTAAAATTAGAATACATTTTTGATTATTATAACATTGGTTATGCATGCCTTGTAGATCAATTTTAATATATTTGTGATCCCTTTATAATTTTTTAAAATGATTACTTTAGCTTTGACACAAGTTCTCTTGGTATCTTTTATGAGGATTGTGCAACCTCTTCCCATTCAATTATCATTCCAAATGTCATTGCCACTAACTAACCTAGCCATTTTATTAACGTTCCATCTCCCACAAGTATCGATTGGGATCAACAGAATCACACCTTATAGAAATGCATCCATTGAGACATATCAGTTATAGAATATCAAGGGGGAAAAACCAAATTCATGCAAAAAAACAACCATATCCTAGTGAAACCTTTTTATAGGTGCTAGGGGACAATCAAAGTTCAAACTCAACATCTTCTAGTGAAACCCTGTTTGAGGTGATAGAAGATAATTAAAGTCAAAAGTCAACATTCCATTGTGAAACCTTCTCAAAGGCACTATGGGATAATCAAGAAAACTTCATTGGTGAAAATCTCTTTGAAGTGCCAATAGTTGAGAATAATAGTACTTCACTATTTGATGAAGACATTATCAAAGATCAAATTAGTATAGCTTCTAATCTACATCATAATCAGATGGTACCTACTCTTAATCCCAAATAATAGAAAAATCTGGTGGTCTTATTGAGATCATATTCAAAAGTCTTTGGCCCTACCACAACCACATTATGTTGAATCTAAAATTAACAATATTATTTGTGCCTAAAAATATTGATCTTCATTTATTTCCCAACCATTATACATTCCATTATCATCTACCTTTACATCACAAAAATAGACCTATCATCCAATATTTATTTGTATTTACCATCCCTAGCTGCACTTTTATTTATAGAGGCTACAAATATACATTGTCTCGACATTTGAAGGAAACAAAATTAATGACTAATGAAGATCAAAACAACATCATTTGCATCTAAATCTATAGCAGGTTCTTGACAAATTAGTTATTTAGAAGAAGTGTGGGCTAGCAATTTACATGACTAATTATTCTAGTTACATTATATGTTGATTAAGATGTGCATCTCCACATCAACAAAAAAAATAGAAACATTTACATTTACAAAAACAAAAAACCATATCTTTTCCACTTTCCAAAAAATATACCCTTTCCATTACCATTTTCCATATACCTTACCATTTTCATTTTACCATTCCCTTGCCATTATTGTGTACCCTTCCACTTACCTCACAATATCACTTGGGGGTAACCCTATTATCATTATATCCAATTGCCACATTGCCATATTATTTATGTCATACCATATGCCATTTTATCATACCTTTATTATTGACCAAAGCCTACTTTTATCCATCCTACCCAATCCTATTTTGATCTTTGTTCCTTTGGTTTTTCTTACACTTTCTATGATGGGATTATGATCTAGTTTTAATAGTTTTACAATTCTATTTTTAAATGATAGTCTATGAAAGTAGTATGATAGTCAATATGTCAAGTTATCTTTCATTCATGTTTAACAAGTGATATTTATTATAACTACCTATGGGCAAATAAATATTTCACCTTATGTTACTAATTATAAATACCTATGGGTAAATTAGTATCATAGACCTATGCCATTATTTCCTAATTATAACTGCCTATGGGAAAACTAGTATCACAGATTTATGCCATTATTTCTTAATTATAACCACCTATGGGAAAATTAGAAACAACGCCTTTTAACATGCATTACCACATCACCTTTCCATTTTTATTCTCATTTTCTTTGCCATTTGCCTCAATTTTATAACTAGTTGTTACCTAGTCAGTTCTCCCTACCTTTTATGTGAATGGAAATACTATGACTTGAGATCATTATGGGACTATGTAGGTTGTGCTTGATTCATGTTGAGGTTAGCTCAGTCTCCCCTTTCCATATGCTCTCATCATTTTTTGAGAATCCTAAGCCAATTATCTTGCCATTTTTTGAGTGGTGTACTATTAATCTATAATGAGTTAAGATATCTAATTCAGAAAAAAATTGTCCTATCTAAGCCTAGTTATTCATCCTTGATCAACCCTAATAGGGAAAATCCATTGTTATGATTCTTTATTTTGATTTTAATTTCAAGTTTTTTGTGTGTTTGTTTGCTTATTTATTTGTTTGTTTGCTTTTTTGTTTGTTTTCTTTCAGTATTGTGCCTCAACATAGTCTATATGTGTTCATTGGGTGATTCCTTGCACATTATTCTTAAGTCTATCGATATTCATAGATTAACATTGTCATCATGGTTTTTATCATTAGTGCATTATTTTTAATTATTTATTAGATCAAGAGTTAGTCCTTATTCATATTTTGGCAAAGTTATAATGGTTTTTTATCATGAGTCATACCATCACATGCTATAGAAAAAAACATCTGAAGAAATCTTATTAGCAATGGATTGACAGAAGTTTCTCCTTGGTAACCTTGGCAAATCCTCCCACCCTCCTTGATCAAATCAACCACTTGACCATTATCATTGTATCAATACTAATGAGGATGAGCATATCCACATTAACAGGTATAACCAAATCATTCACATTGATCAAATAGTATTCTTATATTCATATCTTTCATCGCTTTTCACATCCTCATGTGCCTAGTTATTTGTAGATTCTTTGGTCATTAGACCATTGCATTTACATTTGTGGCCACTCATATTTAATCTATACAATAGGTTATATCTTTGAGTTATGATTTCCAATTTTCCCTATTGGGGCACAATCAAAAATCTTTATTCATTCCACATCATCTTAGTGATTGTAACCACCTATGGGAAAATCATTATTTTGACTCATTATCCCTAATTGGGGCATATGTCATTGCCATTGATTATAATTGCCTTTGGGAAAATTAGTGTCTTAACCTTTGTTACTGATTATAACCACCTTTGGGCAAATGAGTACTTTTTAAATCAATGCATGCAATCATTTTATCAATTAGATTAATCTTACCCATATGTTAATTTCATTCTTATTCTTACTTCTTTTTAAGGGACCATCAATCCATTGTATGTGTCAGCCACTCCCTCAAGGGGGAATCATTATAGGCTTCTCAAATGTTGTTTGGAGATTATTATTCAATCATTATCTTATTCAATCTATTTAATTATTTGATAATAAGTTATTGTGCCTATAGCTTGCAATGCCTTCCCAAACAAGGGAAATCTATAAACACCTTAAACTATCCACTGTTGGCCTTTGATCAGAATTTAGACTGATTCTTCCCAACCATTGTAAATTAATCCTAGGAATCACTAAAAATCTCAAATTTTATTATGCATCATTCATCAAGGCTCAAAATCACATTAAGACATCACTAATTAGGTATCATATCATATACAATCATAATCTCTTATAGATTCATTCCTAATTATTTTGTGGCATCACAACAATCAATTAAGCCTATAGACCTATTTAGTGGGACACATGAACTTAAATCAAATATTAAAAGAGCTAAATGGATAATCAAAATAAATTAATAAGAAAAACCAAATTAAATTCTTCATTGAATTATCCATGTGCAATTAATGAATAAATAAATAAGGAAATTTAAAAATATAAAATATCGTAGTCTTTCATCATGAACTTTTATGAGTTTTCAAGCTCTTTGGAAATATCATAAAATATCTATTTTGGAGACCTATGCCTATTCATTGAAAATCATGATTAATTGACAACTATTAACTCTAATTTGGTTATATTTTACTCACCTAGGCTAGGTTTGAACCCATTCCAAAACTTAACTCTACTTTGACTCACCTTGGGTTGAGGATAGACCATTTGCTATAAATACAAGCCATTTCTCATTGAATTCACAAGCTTAGAAATTATAGAGTTATAATTCAGGTTTTGTAGCATGATTCACATCAATAATGATATAATGTCCAAATATTAAGCCAAGCAAAACCAAGACAACACAAACCATAATGGTGCTAAGGAGAGAAGGAGCCACACCAAGCCAACACATGATATTTTGGTGCAAATTTATCATGCAAAAATGACTTCAAGGATTTGATAAGAATAAGGTTATACTATCCATTTTGCTATAAGTAATGTTATTATGCCAAAATATTTAGCCAATCTATCATCAAGCCACATCAAATCCAATAGTGTCAAGGGGCAAGGAGATAACAAGATTCATTTTTAAGAGATTTCTTGAGCACAAATCAAGTAAGACACTCAGTAATGCATTTATAACTCCAAAGGAAGGTAAAATAATGTGTCTTTTGCATTTTAGTTGTGATTTTCCTTTGGTTTTTTAGTAATCTCACCCTTAAGATCTAGGCTTACAAGTGTTAGTTTTAGTGTGTTTCTTTTAGTTTTTTATTTCTTAAACTAACATATTACTAACTGCCCTTCTTATATTCCTATGATCAAAAAATTTTAGACATTAATTCACCATCACCATAAGACACATAAATCTTACCCTCCTGAGTGAGTTGTGCTCTAATTTTTAATGCAAGTACAATAATATTGACCATCTTGAGAAAACACCAACAAATTTATCAATTTTAAACCTTCTCAAGAAATGTCTTATGTATAAAGATATTTTGTATAAATTTATCCAAGAGTCTAATGTCCCTAAAAATATTAATTTTGTCAATTTTCAAGTTTTAATAGGTTCTTTGTCAATAAATAATCAAGTATTTTTTGATCATTCAGATGTTTCTCCTTTAGATTCAGATTATAACATCCTATTATATATATAGGTTATTATTTCTAGCCACAAAGTAAAAAGGGTTTTTATAGATAATGGTTCAGTCCTTAATATATGTACACTAAGACTCATAAAACATCTAGGATATTCAATAATAGAATTAGAAACAAACATAATTACCATAAAGGCATACGATAAGAATGAGTACCAATCTATCAACACAATCCATCTTCCTTTGATGGTAGGGTCTATCATTAAGAAAACTCTTGTTCATGTTTTTTATCTTGATTTACTATATAATATACTACTTGGATGCCCATGGATTCATTCTATGAATGTCATTCCCTCCACTCTTCACTAGTGTTTGAAATTATCCCATGTAGGGATGTAAGTAACTATACAAGGTGATCCTCATCCCTTCTAATATTACAAGCTATTAGAAGGTAAATATAAAAAATCAAATTATCGACCAGTCACAGATGATAATTTTACCCCTATTGAGGAATATAATTTGCTTGAAAATTATGTCCATCCCAAAATATTTTTTCAAATTCCTCCCCTTGGTGGTTGGATTAATACACTAACTCCTTCCATCTCCATTGAAAAACATTTACCAATGAAATATCTAATAGACCATATGAAAAAGATTCAAATAGACTATATGAGCAAGATTCAAATCAATTGTCTATTGAACAAGCTTTGAATAAACCTTCTATTGAGAAAGCATCTAATCTACCATCTGCTAATATAACATCCTTATTTTCTTCTTCCCAATTTAAAATGATTGATCGAGGCATGGAAATGTACATTCCAAGATTTTTACATAAGTGCAATACATGTCAATCCAAATGACTATGGCAAACCACATCATCTAAAGGATAAAATAATGGTTAAGAATCTTTATCTAACATAATTTACTAGGGGAGGTTTTATTTCTAATGAACATATCAAAGATTAAAATTCTTACTCGCTTTATTCTGATCAAATAGCTAATTATTTTCCCACCAAAAAATATCCCATTGAAAAATCCATCATATGAAATATAATGAACTATAAAGGCAAAGGTCTTGGACTCAATGAACAAGGTTCCATTGAACCTATCACACTAAAATCAAATGAGGAGGATTTAACCCACTTAATGTGCATATTAAACTCACCCAAGGTGACTCTTCTAGTGAGTCAAAATATTATTCTTTAGATAGTGAGATGGATTCCATATTTAGTCATTTTGAAGATCTTGCCCTTAGTAACCTATTCCATGACAACATCATCCTTACACTTGACCTTGAAAATCCATATGTCATACAATGGGACCAACTATCGACACCTCAATTTGATCATATTTAGAATGATGAAGCCACATCCAAATTCTTGATAATAAGAGAACAAATTTTAGTAGGTGACCATAAGAAAGGATTTTTTATACAACTCATAGATTCAACATACTTTGAGGAATAAATATTTCATCACTATATCAGTTCTACCTCCACATCCAAACAAGAAGAATTTGAGGAATATTTCCATCTTCCTACACCACCCATAGACTATAAAGATGAATCAACTCTACTTGTTGAGTAAACCATTCCTATAAACATCAACACTGAAGAAGATCCTAAAATTATGAAGCTTTTCATATCACTTACTCAAGAAGAAAGGGACATATTTACACTTCTACTTTATGATTTCTCTAACATGTTTTCATGGTCTTATATGGATATGATAGGACTAGATCCAGAGTTAGTATTTCATCATCTTATAGTTCATCTAGATTCAAAACTAGTAAAAAAAATTCCATAAGATGCATCCTAATATTACACTACTAACAAAGGAAGAACTCAATAAGTAGTTGGTTGTTGGTTTTATACATCCTATTGACTACTTAGACTAGATATCAAACATTATATTAGTGTGAAAGAAACCATAATGGATTAGAATGTTTAGGACTTCTACGATATAAACAAAGTATTCCTAAAGGATGATTTTACATTGCTTAACATAGATATGATTTTATGTTCAACTGTAGGTCATGATATTTTATCTTTAATGGATGGTTTTTTAGGCTATAATCAGATAAAAATTGTGGTCGAATATCAACAAAAAATAACATTTACAAATCCATGGGGGACATTCTATTATCAGGTTCAGGTGATGCCTTTTGATTTGAAAAATGTTGGATTTACATATCAATGTGTAATGATCATGATTTTTAATGACATGCTTATTGATATTATGGAAGACTATGTAGATGATATTCTATCTAAATATAAATCCATGAAAGATCACCTTCAGGTGTTTCACCATATTTTTGAATGCAAGAGAGAGTACAACATGATATTTAATCCAAATAAATGCATGTTTGGCATAACATCAAGAAAATTTCTAGGGTTCATTATTTCATAACATGACATTAAAATTGATCCTTATAAGGTTTCGAATATCATGGATATGCCTCCACCTAAAAATATTAAATAACTTAAAAGTATACAAGGGAAAATTTTAGAAATTAGAAGATTCATATCTCAACTTATAGACAGTTATCACCCATTCACCTTTTTGCTGAAGAAGGATACTATGTTTACATGAAACAAAAATTGTGAAAAATCATTTGACAATCTCAAGCAATATATTTCCAACCCACTAGCACTAATGCCACCTATTGTAGGTAAACATTTTTGGTTGTACATTTCAACTACTCAATTTGCACTTGGACCATTATTAGCATAGAATGATGACAATGGGAAAGAATGATTAGTCTACTACTTGAGTAGAAAATTTATATGATATGAGCTAAACTACTCTAAAATAGAAAAAGCTTATCTTGTAATAGTTTTTTATTCTCAAAAACTATGGCATTATATGCTTAACAATCAAACTAAGATTATTGTTATGATTGACCCTCTTAAAGATATTTTATCTAGAACTGATATAATAGGCATGATGGCTATGTGGGTTATGATTATTAGTGAGTTTTATTTACAGTATGTTAACTAAAAGGCAATCAAAGGACATGTTTTAGTAGATTTATTGGTAGAAGTTCCACTCAGTGGTAAAACACCTCTCATTATAGAATTCCCAAATGATGCAATCATGTATATAGATGAGTCTCTAGTTTGGTATATTTTATTTGATGGTTATTTTATTAACCATGGATTAGGGGAAGGTATCTTGTTGGTCACACCTGATGGGGATTGCATTCCTAAATCATTATGAATTGACTTCCCTTGTACAAATAGGATAGAAAAATATGAAGGTCTCATAGTAGGTCTCAATATGGAAATCTACTGGGGAATCCAACATCTCCTTGTTTTTTTAAATTTTAAAATTATCATCAATAAATTCACCAATGATTTCCAATCTTGTGATGATAAACTAATCCCATAAAAGAAGCCATCAATCAATTCACTAATGAGTTCCAAGATCATGATGATAAACTAATCCCTTACAAGCAGATGGTGGATAGCTTTAAATCATCTTTTGAGTACATATAATTTGAAAAAGTGCCAAGAATAAACAATCAAGTGGCATACATTATGGAAAAAAATGGTTCCTTACTATATTTGAGCACAAAACATAATTTTTTTTGGTTAAGTACTTAAGGATATCAGCTTATGATACACTTAATTCATAAAGGGTTTAAGAGGTGGTTGGTCCAAATTTTCCATGGTACTCTAATATCTATACATCCCTTCAAAATCACACCATCCCATCTAACCAGTGCAAATTCTTTATTTAATGTAAATATCACTATACCGTCTTTTGCAACACCTTATATCATTGAGGCTATGATATAACCCTTTTGTGATGTTTAAATTTTAAAGAATATATTTTGACGATTAGAGAAGTTCATGAGGGAGTTTATGGATCACATTCAAGTGGTATAGTCCATGAAAAAAAGATTTTCTAAGTAGGTTATTACTAGCCTACAATGTAATTTGATTTATGTCCCTATGTCAAAAAGTGTATACCCTATTAGAGACATGGGGATATTATCCATAGTACTTCACAAAATTTATAATCTATAACAAAACCTTGGCCATTTTCCACATGGGGGTTAGAGCTCATTAGAAAAATAAATCTTATTTCTTCTAATGGCTATAATCACATTATAATATAAATCAAGTATTTTACCAAATGGGTCAAGGAAATGCCCCTTACTTATGTCATTATAAATAAAATATCCAATTTTATTCTCAACCACATTATTTTCCACTTTGGTATTCCTTTCAATCTCATTTTTTATAATGGTAAATCATTAGTAAATAGATATGTTAAGACACTTTGCCAAACCTATCATATCAAACACATATGGTCCACTCCTTATTACCCACAAGGTAATGACCAAGATGAGAAAACTAACAAAAACATTTTGCTCATCCTTCAGAGAGTTGTCAATAAAGTTGGTCATGACTGGCATACTCAATTATATCCCACCCTTTGAGCATATCAAACTAGAGTCTGCACACCCACAAGGACAACCCCTTATTCCCTTAATTATGGTAGTGAGTCTATTATTCTGATAGAGGTTGAGATTCCATATTTGTGAATATCATTACAATAGATCATAGACAAAGAATCATATAAAAAATCACACCTAAGTAAACTCGATATCTTAGATGAGAAATGACTCAATATTTAAACCATATTCAAGTTTACCATAATATCCTTTATCATAGCTATAATAAGTGGGTTAAATCCATGGAATTTACAATGAAATATATTATTCTTAACGAGAACCAATGAAACACTAATTCTAAAAGAAAGAGAAGGTAAAATTTGAACCTAACTGGTTAGGTCCATACACTGTTATTGCTAAGTATGGATTAGGAGCTTACAAACTAGCCACAAAATATGGAGAGGATATTGATGAACCTATGAACATCATGCACCTTAAAATATTATATGCCTAAAAATTTTCCATATGTTGTTATTGGTATATATAAAAAAGAAGAGAGTTAAAAATAAAACAAAATAATAATAATAATAATAATAATAATAATAATAATAATAATAATAATAATAATAATAATAATAATAATAATAATAATAATAAATGTGTACATAGATAATCCATATGTGAAAACTAGTTTACTAGCTCTTTAGCTAAGTACCATGGTGAAAATCAAGTTTCTGGCACCATGAGTAAACCATTATCTATACTTACCCTAGTTACTTGGGGGAATCACCTTTTATTAGTCCATTTTATATTCCCAAGTTTATCATTTTGTTAGTTGTTAGTCATTTATCCTATAACATGCTAAGTTTAGGGTTGTTATTCCTATATGTGAACCTGCATTATTGCTCATGATAGTATAAAAATGTCTTCTATATTCATTATTTAAAAAATATAAAAATACAAAAAAATAAAAAATAATATAAAAACATTCCAAAAAAACATTAATCTCAACACATCTACAATTCTAGCTGACTTCCACATTTTTTAATCATTTTTGGGTGGGTCACTCATGCATCCTTTTCATACAACACTCAAAATGATTCATCAATCATTCACTTTACCATCACTTCTCATATTGGGAGAGCTACATCTATTATAATATCCCCACATAGGGTTTGCCTATGGTGGAATACGTAGGAAACACTTAGAGACATAGGGTCTCTAGGGTTATCTTGACAACTGTCTTCCCCATCTTCCATTTCTCCAAACATGGATTAGCTTATCCATATACTTCTTCCTCAAAGGTTTAGTAACTATCCTCACTCTTGGATACAATTGTCCATCCATTGCTTAAATTATCTTTGTTTACAACTTTTATACTTCAATATTTTGTGTGTTTTGCTTGTTGTAATATTTAATTTCTATCTCTATCCATTAAATTTGGTTATTTTTATCCATTTTTATATCCCTAACCATTAAGTTGGTTAGTTTACTTCATTATATATTTAGCCATTTACATGGTTATTTCCTTTCCTTTATCTATTATGATCATTTTTTATTTTTAGTATTACTCTTTGTTTGTTTATTTGTGTCTCATTCTTACTTAGTATTATTGCAATTGTTACTATGTGTGTGTTTAAAATTATTTAGATTGTTTTTTGTTTTCACATATTATTGTTAATTTTTGTTTTTTGTGTGTTTAAAAAGAGTATTTTGTGAATTGAATATTAGTATGGTTAAGGTTTTACTATATCATTACGTAGTTTTATTTTACACAATTTATTATTTATTTTATTTTAATGCTTAAAAAATCAACATTCATCATGATTATTCAATATCATTAGTGCTAATGTGTTTTATGTTATATAAAAAATTAGATTGCTCAGAACTCAATATTGTTTTAAATCCAAGACAAGGAAAAAAAAACAAATATAATGCAGATATGCCACATTCTAATCCATTCATAAAACCAACCATACATCACATAAGCCATAAATCCATAATACATATGCTGAAAAAATGAAAATATACTAGCATAAATCAAAATGTAGGAAATATAACTAGTGTTACAATATATCCATACATCTATCAATCATACATAAAGTCTATATAAATAAATAAATAAACAGTCCATCGATGTCCAATCCATAGTATAAAGTCTCATAAATCATCATGAATATATATATATATATATATATATATATATATATATATATATATATATATATATATATATATACAAAAGATAAATCTCAAAATATGTATACATCGATGAGCCAATCTATCATATATCCCATACTAGACACTCCATTCGAAGGACAAAATGAGATATATCATTCGAAACTTTCCTAAATCTCACCAATATCCCTTTGTAGCAGGTCAAACTGATCAATTGTGGCCTAAAATCACTAATTTTGGTAAAAAACATTAAAAATTGATTTTAAATAGGTTATTTTAATTTCAAAATAGCATTGTCAAGTTCAAATATATAGACATTTTATGCACAAAGAATCAATTTTGAAGGAAATTGAAGACTTTCGAGAACTACATGTGGTTTCAGGACCTCAAATTTTGTACACAAGTTCATCATGAATTGAGAATTTTTTAAAAAAAGTTTCATGTCCATTATATGATTGGAGATAGTCTCTATTTTATAACAGTCCTCAGCATGTTCGTTGGAGATCACCATTGGAGCAGGCATCATTTTGGAGTGCTACAAAAGCTTTGAAGTATAGGTAAAAGTTTTAAAATCATGGTATGATGTATTTACATGATAATAATACCTTTAAAGAGTGTAAAAATTCTAAATATTAATCAAACCATGTTCGTAAAGGCTTTTGCAACCAAACAAGCATATATGCTAAAAAGGGTTTTTTTGAATTTTCAAGAAAAATGTGATTTCAAAGTATTTTGATAGCATGGTATAGACCCCATGATAATTTTTTCAGGTATTTGGAATTATTTTAAGATTTATTTTCATTTTGGTGAATTTTTTATTTGTTGTAGTTCTAGACACCCTTCCAAGTCTCCTTTTCAAATGCTCATATATTTCACCACATGTGGATTTTGGATGAACACTATTAATATGTTTTAATTAACCATATTTAATTATATTTAATGAATAATTAAGACTATTTTATCAGATTTTCTTTATGAAAAATCATTAAGAATGTAGGCAACTTAGAATATAGTCAAAACCCCATAGGCAAATTTCTCTATGTGATAACTTTTCTTATATTTTGCATGGGAACCTAATATTTTAAAGGATGTTAGGAGGGTTAGTTTTATACACATAAATGGAAATATTTTTTTATTTTAAGTTCTTTACTTCATGAACCATCATTTTGAAGATTTAGCTTCAAAGCCCTACTAAACCTTGAAAAAACTAGTTTTGTAAAAAGTTGATTTTATTTTCATAAAATAATATTTTATAAACTTTAAACATTTTATAATGTTAATTAATCTCATATAGTATTCCATAAATGTCAATTTTATGCATAGAATTATACAGATGAGGGAATAAATCATGTTTTTAATGGAAAAAAGCATGTAAAATAAAGTACAAGATACGCCAATGAAATATAATCAATGAAGATAAAATTATAATAATTTTTTTTCATCCTAAAATTTTAATTTGATCATAAATCATCCCCAAATTTTCCCAACCAACTCAATCAAACTGGCTAGTTTGCAAGAAAATGGAGCAAAATAGGCCTAGTCAACCATATTGACTGAATGGTGAGTGTTTTCTCATCAAAATAAAATATATTGTGATGAGAAAAGTTTTTATAGGTATATTTAATTATTTTTTCAGGTTTTATGGAATCTTATTTCAGTTTTAATGGAGTCTAAATGCAAGAAGATAGGCTATTAGGCCTAATTGGCCTAATAGGCTTAATTGGTCAATCAAGAAAGTAAAGAATGACATTGAAAATATATAAAATAAATTAATTTTGGATTTACAACATGCCATATATTTTTTTAAGTGGATATATCATTCTAAATTCAATCCAAAATTTCTAATTCATGCAAGTTGAGCTCAAGTTGAGTTAACTAGTCCTTAAGGGACAAATCTCTTTTGTTGACTAGTTTGACTAATTTCATGCATCTCCCATGCTTTCCATGCAAGATAAGGAAATTAAAGAAATTAAACCCACTTTTAATATGTATTTATATTCCAATTTATGTCATTATTTTCATACAATAAATGTTAATCATTCAACATGGGCCCACCACTTTTCAATTCTATGTCAAAAATGAAGAACATGTAATTTTTGAAGACTTAGAAGATTTTAAAGCCTTTATTTAATATTATAAAAGGATTTTAGTCTTATTTTAACTAAAAATAGACCAATACTTCTCTTTTTCATGAAAATTTTTCTTTATTTAAGGTTTTAGACTTATATATTGCCTTTTTGAAGCCATTTTTGATGAATTCTTGAAGCACAAAAGAACTTATAATTGACACCATTTATCAAATAAAGAAGATTTTTTGAATATGTTTTTTTAGGATCAGAATAGAGTGTAATTTGACTATGTACCAGCATAAAATTGGCATAAAACTTTCCCCTTTTTTAGGTCCTTTCCACACCTACTATGAAAATCTCATCCTCTATAGGTCATTTGAAGAACTAGGATTTGAATTTGCTTTGCAAATTTCTTTCAGGCCTTCTTTTGAAACATTGATGTTCAGGATTGAATGTAGATTTTTATTTTAGATTTTTATATGTATCTTACTCAATTTTAGAAATATTTTATAGAATATCAATCATTCAGGTGCATCACCCAATTAGATAATATTTTCCATTTCAGTTTCCTTCTCCCTTTTCATCCCAAAAAATCAAAATAGTTTAGTTTTTAAAGATAAATCTTAAGGGAACCAGCCCTCTTTGGATGTTATTCTCAATATAGATTCACCCAAAATCTGAGAATTTTCAATTATTTAGAGAGGGTGTGTCTTACACATCTTCAAATAGGGTGTTCTTTAGAGTGATAATAGTACCTTCACCAAGTAGACCAATTAGGGTCTGACACATGGCATTTCAATTAATTTAGATTATGACATGTGTCATTTTATTATAAAATTAGGGATATCCTATCTAATTATATCAATTCCCAAGTCTCAATGAAACCAAGTATTTGGAGAGGTCCATGTGGTGGGTCCTCAGGCCACCACATGGTCTACCACCACTTTATGTTATTGTCCAAGTCAAAAATACATGCATGCTCTATCTGAGTTTGAGATATGGCCAACTAATTAACCAATTCAAGTTTATTTCCAACTAAATCTAAGTGAAACAACTCTCTAGATTTTAAATATATCCTAATACTGATTTAATCTCCACATGGATCTTCAAAACCAAGATCAACTGACCAAGTTTGGTGTGGGTTCTAAACTGAATAAATATGGATCAATACATGGCTAAAGCCATGAGTTATACATCCATATCAAGTATATTTGAAGCCTTTATTATATTTCCTTCCTATGAATGTGCTATTTTTATCCAATTATAACTTTGAAGGCATTGGGATGTGATTAAAAAATATTGGAAGGGAATACTAACCCACATTGGCAAAGCTGTGGATCACATGCTAGATAGACATACACAATGTGTTTTTCATTTAAATGTTTTTATGTTATTGTAAAGTCTAGAATGATAGGGAATTCATCTATTGGCCATGGTGCATGTGTTTTGAATTTATAGTACAAAAAATCTAGTCTTGGAGGTGAGTATGTCTATGTGGTAAAGCCATTGGGCCATAGGTGGTTGATATTTTCTTGTAGACATGTAGGTTTGAATAATTACACCTATTTTTAAGAGAGAAAGCATCTATTTTAAGGCATGTGTGCCTTGGATGGATATTATGGCATGATTTTAGTCTTGAAGACATGAGTCCTGAAGGTAAAGAGTCCCAATTCAAGAAAGGATGCCTCTTGAGTGCTTGTGAAGCCATGGGCATATAAGGCAAAAGTGTAGGTATAGAGACCTGAGAAAGGAATGATATTGCCAATTGTTTGAAGTCTTATTAATCCATGTGTGAATGAAATTTATTCTATTTTATATATTTTGAGTTAGAGAGCTAACCCTATGAAATTAATGTGGTATTTTTGTAAGGCCTTTAGGACATGAACACAAGATTTTATTTATAATGTGGATTTCTTCACCTATTTTAAAGGCCAAAGGCAAACTATATAAATATATGACTATCTATTTATTCATAAACTTGAGCCAAGGTGGATATTAATCCATTATAAATATTTATAAATACATACCCAAAGAGGATGATCACTTATTTAGCAAAGGTTTATAGCCATGGTGAATGGTGTAGACCATGACAAGATGAGAGAGCTAGACCTGAACCATTTTGGGTGATTATGTATAGGTTTGGGAGAAATATATTATCCATGAGAGTTTGATGAAAATGCAAATCCGATCCTATGAGGAATGAGGCATCAGATATACAAGGACATAGGATAAGGTAGAATGGGACACATAGACCTGAGATATGAGAAACAAAGGGTTTGGGATGTGACTTGAGCCTAACACTTTTCTCTTACAAAATAATGTGTCTTGTCATCAGACCAAGTAAGGTGCACTAGCATGTATATTGTGAAAAATTCTATTTGAATATAGCCTGATTGTATTTTTAATGACTCTATTTTATAAGGCCCTTGGCCATGGAGGATGAATGTATATAGTTATAGAGTTTATTAAAGGAATTATAGGTCTGTATAAACTAGAGAACACTCCTTGACATCATTATGCCCATTTTATTATAGTTTGTATATATTCTAATGAAGAAACATGCCTGAATGCATGTAGAGGACAAACAAGTGCTATGAACTTCAAGAAGATGAATTGTTGACTAGTTTTATAATCTTCACGTAGTCAATTTTAGCACTATTTCCAAGTCCAAAATTCATTTTTCATGTAAGTTTGTTAATTATTTTATTTACATCATTTAGAATGGATTGATTCGATGTTAATGAAACCTGGATATGTATCCCATAAAAAGGTGAACTCTATTATAAATTTGGTATCTATTCTCCCATTTTAATTTAGTTTTCAAAAGAGTTAAATAAAAACTACACTAAATTATAGAAAGTTATGGAAAAGACACAACTCAGGAGTTTTTAATGCAGGAAATGAGTTATAGAGTTTTCTAGTCACGCTCCATTCATTCCTAGAATATTTTGCATCTAATTATATTTAACTTAAGGAATTTATATTTTTAGTATCTATTTTCCAAAATTATTTGATTCAGTTGAGAGGTAAACACAATTTATAGATCAATACAACCTCACTAATTTTATAGTGTGAGTTGACCTGGTTCACTCACACTCACTAGGTTATAAGTATAATTAGGTTGCATAATTGACTTGGTTCACTCACACCCATCTTTTCTCTAAGGTTGGAGGATTATGTATTTAATATATCTCTATCTCTATAGATATATGCACTTGTCCTGGTTTTATATTTTTCCTAATATCAGTTTTAATGATGTATAATGATACATCTTTCAAATAAAATTGCCAAAAGTTAAGATGTTTACATCGATACATAGGTACATATTCCTAAACATTCCTTTCTTTCAATTTAAATCATTTCAATGCATTTAATTTTAGATTATATGTAATGATTATATATTGTAATATAATCTTAATTGGAGGTCAGTCATCATCAAATCACTCAAATAAAGACAAGGTGTGTTATACACACCCATGTACACATTTATTTTCCTTTAAACTATAAATTTCATTACTAAATTAAAGGGGTGTGTAAATTTAGACACTATTTCATAATTATATAGCACCTCAATCTTGTACACATGGAAAATACATATCATGGATGTACCTTTAGATTTTAGACATATCCCATGGCCAAAAGGCTTGCATCTATTATCTCTCTATGCATTGCATAACTCTTAATTTTACCAATGTTATTATGAAGAATCAGAACTTATATCTTTCCCAAAATATTATAAAATTACTCATCTTCTATCTCTATAACTTATGGTCCTACACCTATTTTCCAACTTCTTGAACACTTGTGTCCCAATCGGATGCCTGCATCAATGCAAGTGTCATATTTAAACATAAGTTTCAAGTGCCCTTTAGTTATCCTATTTGTAAACAAAATGTATTCCTATGGCTGATTTAAGTGATTTGATGTGATATTTTTTCCAAAGGGATTGGTATAAATACAATATCAACCCTCATTCATTCTTCACCTAACATAGACGAAAAATCATTTAGTTAAGCACTCAATTGAGAAAAAATTCCATATTTTCTCCTATTTCCATATCAATCATAGTGACAACACATCTATACATCTAAAAAATTGAAGGAGTATCCCAAGATATATATTTTCCAAGTTACAATCTAGGTCACTATTGTAATTTTTTATCACACATTACATGATTCATACACAAGCCAACACGTAGGGGAGAACTATATACGTCTGAGGTCCTCTCTAAAATATTGGCTATGTAAGTAGTGCTCATTGATAGAGGGGTATTTAGGGTAACTCAATGTCATGCCCATTTTTTTCTCTAAATGATAGGAACAACATAATCTACAATAACCAAACACCTAAAAACATAAGAATGTAGACTATAATTTAATTTGATTAAATGCAAACAAGAAATCTTTGCAATTGTTAGCTCTCTATAATTATGTATAAGCTACTCATTAATCTCTAAGTTCACTCAATCAATAATCCATGAACTTGAACATAATTTTACACCCAATGATGCTATATAGTGATGTTGAGACAACCATCAAAATTGACCTCAACCACTGCTAATGCAATCAAACTCCACATAATTGCTTTAGTAGGATATAAGGCCATACCAACTTAAAAAAAGACATTGAGATGACTGTCAAATTTTATTTAGATATTAACAAACATAATTGGTAATATGTGGTTGCTTATATGTGCTTTAATTTCATGCCAACCTCTCTTCTAGTTCTTAGGGCCACTCTTGCCACCTATTGCTTCCCATATGACCTTATAAAAATTTCACATGGTAAAAATTTGTTAATCTACCACCTTACCACTCTATTAGGGGGCATAGTTTCCTGAGAATATAGAGAAATGATATTATGGAACATGGAAACATCCTACTAACTCACTATCTTATAGGATTTACACTCGATATAGACATCTCTAAGATTATAGAGGAGCAAGATTATGCCACATTGTTATGTTCCACTCACCTATTTCTCCATGGCCTTATCACCTAGTACGAACATCCCTGGGACTATGAAGTAGTGGGATTATACTACATGGTAACATCCTACTCACTAATTTACCCAAGAGCTTCATGCCTAATACTAACATCTCCAATATTGTGGAGTAGTGGGATTATGCCACATGAAAATATCTTTCTCATCTATTTACCCATGAACTTCATGCTTAGTATAGACATCTATGGGATATTTGGTCATTAGAATGATGCCACATGGAAACACCTTGCTACCCTATTTTACCATAAGTTTTCACACTATAAAATCACCTCTAAGATCATGGGTCATCAGGATGATGCCACGTGGTAACATCCTACAAGATCTTTAGCTTAAAAGCAAGCCTCCTATATAGTCATATTCAATACCATAGGTTGCTAGATGATGCCACATAAAAACATCATATGATCCCACCAACCCGGCATTGATCCTACCTAAAAAACCTGATGACATCAATTTTAGGTTAGCGATATGGTGATACGTGGTTGCCTCCAAAATACTCTCTAAACATTATGAAATTGATTAAGGTAAAATAAAAAATAAAATGCCAAAGAAATAAATTGGCTAAGGCAAAAAGAGATCATGAGAAAGATAAACTAGATTAAGAGGCATCTAAGTCAAGTTCCCAATGTATGGATTTATCGACATGGAAAATATGACTTAGGTAAAAGTCCATCAAGAAGTCGGTAATTTATCGATGCATGATTTGAGGTAAAACATATCAATGACTCTAAATAATTGGAAACAAAATAAGGGAAAATACACATGTCTATGTTCGTGTCACCAAAATCAAGTCCATAAAATAATCTTAAGATTTCTTAGAGTAAAGAACATTATTATAAAACAATAAAATCATTGGCTTAGGTAGTTTGTCAAATGGACACAAGGAAAGTTTACTCAAGCCAATGTCTCTAAAATAATGGGTTAATATAATAAGCCATTCAATCTAGTCTTTAGTAGATTGCACATCTATCAATGACCCAAAGATTTATTCTTATAATTAGGTTATGAGGTTGACTATTAATTTCATTAAGGTGTAGGAGTCTTGAAATAATCTAAGGTTACAACCTTTCTAAGATCACTATAAGATAACTATGCTTTATAAAACTCTTCCATATAATTAATTGATCTCCCTATTGATAGGGTTTATTAGAGGAATCATAACTTGTTTGAAAAATACCAAGGGAAACCTTCATAAATCATACTTTATATCAATAAAAACATTAAAAAAAATATTAAATGAGCTAAATATATATGTATTCCCAATAACCAACCATAGCTCATAAATATGTCTACTCATTCTTGCAAAAACTTGATCTAAATAAATTAACCATAACAATTATAAGGAGAGACACATATATAATTGACAGTTGTTATCAACATAGCTATAATAAAATAAATCATTGTATTTTATTTGAAAATACATAAGGCCAAAGGGATTTCTTCATTTTCATAATGACTCCTAAAGTTTTTAAATAAAACCATCCTAACTAGTTAAGACTCTTTTTACAAAAAGGGTTTAAGACAAGACAACATTGTCTTCATTTATGACTGATATAAATACACCAAAAAATATCATTGATTAATTCATTTCAACAAGCTATATTTTTATTCATAATAATAATCTAATATATTTTATCTAAGTTCTACTAATTCTTAGATAAATTTAATTATATTAACTCTTCTCAATCAAATATAAATAGATGCATAGTACTTAAAAGACCAAGCACTTTTGACAAAGATTTAAGCAAGGAAATCATTCTATTAATTTATTTTAATGTGAATCTAAGGTTAAATTATTTTGATTCATATAGGACTCTTCTCAAGATCCTATAAATCAAGAACTCATAGTAGTTACATCTCACTTTAACATTGAGGTTTCATTAAATAGAAAATAGATGTTTTAATCGACATTTGAAATATTATCTAAGCTCTCTCTTTTACAAGTATATTAACAATAGGTTAGATACTAAAGCATTAAAATTACATCATATTCCATACATTTATTCACATAAGTAAAAATCACATTTCTAGGCTTGGTTAAATAATGAAAGTCCAATCAGACTTCAATGGCATTCCATGTCCATTCTTAAGTATTTTCTAGCCATAAGAAGGAAGGCTCACTACCTAACCTTTTGTCATCATTAAGATACTTCTCTTGACACCCTTGAGCTCAAAACCCTAGCTCTGATAATGATTATCTCACTTGGAAAAGTTAAGGATGTATATCTAAGGGTATCATAAAAAAGGGAAGGCCCATACACCACTTACAATCCTATCCCTGGTTCTTACCTAAAGATATTGTAGTTCCAAATACATGATAAAAAGCATTAAAATGTTCACTAAAGTGAATAAAATCATTCAATAATATAATTCAAGTAGGCAAGTACTGATAACATAATAAGGCACATTAAAATATTGTAGTAGAAAAATGATGTCTCACTCTATTGCTTCCTTCCAATGGTCATGGGGGGGTTCAAACAACCTACCACCATGAACATGTTGTTCATATACAAACACTACAATATGTCACAACAACAATAATACACTTAATCAATGAGATAAAACATCTAAGACAAGAAACGGGGAACACAACCTCTCTAAGGTCCTCAAATGGGCAATCACTACATGGTGGCCAATACACAACCTTGAGAAAACCATAAAATAGATATAAAATAAACCAAGTGGTATTATTATTTCGAAAGAAAAATAACAAATATATAATATAATCATTTCATTCCCAATGAACAACTAAAGCATAAGTTATTAATAATCCCACTTATCAATCTCTAGACCACCTGGGTGTTATCCTCCAATTGTCTAGACTTAGCTATCCAAAATCATGGTTCCTATCTGATACTTCTCATTCTCTTATGTTACATATAACTCATTTTAAAATTATGAAAAACTCTTAAGTTAAGGGAGGTCAAATTATATAAAAAAAAAAAATCTCAAGATTAGTTAACCACTAGCCACTTGCAAATCCATGCCTCATTAAGGGATGTTATTTTCCATGTTCAATTAAGGTGCATGGTGGCTCTTTCAAACTTTTATGGTTTATTCTTGGGTTTACCATCCTCCAAACCCACTAGATTATAATATAAGGTAATAAATGTAATATTTGATAGTTAGTTACTAGACAAAATAGAAGTTGGCTACTTGATCAAATAATCAAATGAAAACAAGTTTCACCCACCAAAATTAAAGGATAGTCACCTAAGACATACATTGAGTTAGTAAAGGTGGCAGATGGTAAACTAAGAAACTAACTACTTGTAATGGGTCTAATAAATGTTAAGATAAAAAAATTAGTTATAAAACCATTCTTGGTGTAGTCTCTTTACTTCATAGGCCCTTTTCCTATTCTTGTACACTTATTACACCTACAAAAACCACTATCCTAAAAGTTGAGGCTTACAATCATAACTATGTTAGATCATCTACTTAAACCAATGTAAGTTTCTTTCCAATTAATTTAAAAAGTCATTAGGTGTTATTTTTATATCACCTTACTATATATGTAGTTTCATTTGCATCCTAAGGCAATAAATTCAAGTATTGCTTAGCCAATATTTACCATGTGCATAATCCTCTTACCTTCATATTCAACACCACTTAGGGAGTACAACCATTAATTTAACATAGTCACATTATTTTCTCATGAGGGTCTTTACATTTACCCCCCTTAAAAATGACATCATCCTTAATGTTGGACTACTTTATTCATCCAACAATGTTTCTAAATCCTTTGGACTACTAAAACATCATCCTAAATTAATTGTGTGACACTCTAAGAAGGCACCCAAGGTGATCATTTCATTTCATAACTAAAATAAATTATCAAAGGTGGAGGCCAACTACTACCTAAAACCAATCTCACTATTACTTTGTATTTCCAATAGTCCTTGAGTTTCTTCATTTATAATTTATATAACTCTTTAATCACATGTGAGGGTTTGAATCTCATGAATATAACCCTATGAGTTAAATTTTGCTTATTCAAATTTTATACAACCCTAAATTATCAATATGTTAATACCATTTTCTTACTTGCTTTTAGATTGGTGAGACCTAATCACTTCAGTCTTTGCAACATAATTTGTGAGTTTCGTTTATGCAAGGATTCTTATTCACATAGTTTTATTGGTGATGGTCATGAGAGACTTGAAAAACCTACCATCATGTACAACATGAGAGGACTTATACCACTTCCATCATTAAATTTAGGTAAGGTTCAAATAACCTCTCACCATGCCTAACACATAAGGACTTTGATATTCTACCAATATGACATTCATGGGAGGATCAAATAACCTTCCATCATGTCCATCACATGAGGAATTTGATACGATACCAACCTGACATTCATGGGAGAATAAAACAACCTTCCACCATGTCTAGTCATAATAAAAATTTGGTATACTACCAATATGACATTCATGGGAGGATCAAACAAACTTCCATCATGTTTAACACATGAAGACTTTGATATGATACCAACATGACATTCATGGGAGGATCAAACAAACTTCCACCATGTTCAACACATGAGGACTTTGATATGATACCAAAATGACATTTATGGGAGGATCAAACAACTTTCCACCATGTTAGGTCATAAGAAGACATAGATATGCTAATAACATGACATTTATGGGAGGATAAAACAACCTTCCACTATGTCAAATCATAGGAGGACTTTGATATTATACTAACACGAGGATTCTACTCATAGACCACCATCACTTAGTATCATAACATCATATAATAGCATGCACACAAGAATAAAATAAATTTAGCAAATAAGGAGGGATAACCTCTCCATTTCCCACAATTTTCATGCAAGACTATTAATAGCATTTCAACATAATGAGAATTTCCTATGAGTGACTCATAAGGATTCTTCAATCCTTGATTGTAATAATTTAATCTTATTTTCATCAAAACATCTACAATTTAAAGATATAAGTGGTCCAATTTTATACCCAAGCCTTGACTTATTCAAGGCTATATTTCCACATTGTATTTCACTGATTGCATTCGATGTAAAAAGACTAATCAAAGTCTTCATATAAATAGAGCTAAATATATAAATGAATTCTCAAACAATAGTATATTTCACTATCAATAATGCATATTTAGACTATCAATAATGCAAACTATATTCAAGATATGTTTTATAAAAACCTAAGAGATATTTATACAATAATGATCTCCTACATAATAGGAGTCTATCATCATCTATAAATCCCATAAATATCTCTATCATGCCTATATAATTACCCAAAAAATATTACCAGCTTCCTAGAATCACTAACATGATTATCTACATGAGTTGTGTGAACAACTCACATATTATTTTATAAAACATACTACCCAACCTATTAATAATGTGATCACTAAGTATGATTTCCTAACATTCCCCCCTTAGTGTGAACATGGCAAGAACATTATCATGTATTGAAACTCTAAAAAAAACTCACATGATGGTTTTCCACTTGGTTAACCACCAACCTACAAATAATAGATGGTTTTATACTTGGTTAACCAACAGCCTACAAACAATTGATGGTTTTACACTTTTTTACTGACAACCTACATATAAAGGATGGTTTTACATGTGTTTAACCAACAACCAAGAACGCATGATGTTATAACATAATTTTAGTCCTCATCACTATCTTACCTTAAGGGATTACATAATAAATCTTGCTCACTTATTACAATACTTGAATAGGCATGTACTTATGTTCTTATTCAAACACACACTACACAACTAGAAAGAAATTTTACACTAAATTAGAAAGTGGCCCCATTGCTAGTTGCTAACAAGAGGCTATGAAACCTATAGTCTTCATTTCCTCCTTCCTCCATTGGGTGATGCTTAGTATAGATATTCCTCAAAGTTATAATTTCTATCATTTTTTTTTGGTTATTCATTTGGTTCTTCCTCACTAGATGACTCTTTTTCATCGACCACATTTGCTTAATTTGTTTTAAGATTTCCCTTAAATGTATCAATAGCTTGAGTTTTGTAGAACCATAATGTGTGACCTTTTCTCTTACAATAGAGACATTCAACTTTTTCTTTGTTTTTATTGAAATTTTTATCGTTCTTTGAGTACATTACCATTTCTACTTCCACATCTTCTAAAATCCTTTTTTCTTCTACTAAGAGAGCTGAAATCATGTCTTTTAGGGACTGTAATGGCATTTGACCAAGAGTGAGAACAACATTGTTATATTTAGAAGACAAGTTGTTTAACAAAATGGCCTTAACATCTTCATCATCAACTAAAGCCTTTATTTCTACTAACTACCTCATGAGAGATCTGAGTTCATTTATATGACTGGACATTATGTATCCTTCATTTATTTTCAATTTGAATAAGCATAAATTTAAATAAAATTTAGCATTAACTACTTTAACCCCAAACAACTTATTTAAATTGTCCCAAATTTTAGTAGATGATTTTTCCAAATCTACATAGTGCAGTTTGGAATCTAAAAATGCAAGACCAATGATAGTTTTGGCCTTATCATCTCTACTATTCCATTCCATAAATTTGTTTGCATCTATGGGCAATGTTTCTTTCCCACTGACTATTCACCACAAAATTTTGTTCATTATTTACATTTGAATTTTAACTTTCCATGTGTGAAAGTTAAAACTAGTAAAATTTTCAAGTGGAATATCCTTTTTTTAAATGAATAATAGTGGATGTCAGTTACCCCAAAAATGTATCCATTTACAAAGTTTTGTAAAAAATATAATTTTGACAATAGATGACTTGTTTGACTATTAACAAATAATTTTACGATTTGACTAACCATATGACATAAAGACCTTTTTGAACTTTTGTGATTCTGATGAGACTCATTAACTCTAATAACTTTTTAAATTAAATTAAAATGACAAAAAAATACTTTTAGGATTTTTTTTTATTTTTTACCATCATTAAAAATCCAATTACATATTGGATTTATAAAAACTTGACACTAACAAAAGAAACTAATAAAAATAAAACTTTATATGACTCAAACATGAAAAAATTGAAATTGAAATACTTATAAACAAAAATAAATAAAACCATGACTTTTAGACTTATAAAATCACACCAATAATCATAAAACACTTACTATTTTTAAATTGAGTGGAAATAAACACCAATCTACTGAGGTGGAAACAACTAAAACTGAATTTACAAAAAACCATGCTGATATAATTGTAAAAAAAATGACTCAAGATATAAATTTGAGAGAATTAATATCCAATCTAAGAATTTATTCTCCAAACAAGTCTACATCTATGCATAGGTCTTCAAGAACTATAGATTCATTTCCAATGACTAGATGATAGGTCTTTTAATTTCAATAGAATGATATCAAAACTTAGTATATGCCGATGGAAATTGCATATGGCTTGTCCATATTCATCACAAAGAATCTTGACTAGTTGAGTGCCATAGAATGATGCTAAGAAGAATGACATTGGGAAATAAAATCACTAATGAATGATAATATTTAGATCTAAATTTATAGTTTAATATTGATGTAGTGACTAGATGTGATAGTGTTAGGCTTAAGACTAGAAACAATATGGTTAGGCATTGATTTAATGCAAATTTAAAACTAGTCAATGGAATGCCAAAGAGGCATGTATGTAGAACATACATAGAATCTAATATAGGTCTTGATCAGTCTTGCCGCTACCAAAGATGACACTCAGGAAAATGCATCTAAAATAGATCCAAGGCAAAATTATGAATGAAACTCATACAAAAATATTTAAGATTCTCATTGGATCAAGCCCAATCTGATACCACATAAAAATACTAATTAGAGTCTTCATATAAGCAGAGCTGAGTATAAAAATTAATGCTCAAATAATAATATATTTCATTTTCAATAATGCATATTTAGAATATTACAAAATATAGTTGAGATATGTTTTATTCAAGTTTGAGAGATATTTATACAAGAATGATCTCCTACATAATAGGAGTCTATCATCATAAATAAATCCCATAAATCTCTCTATCATGCCTATAAATCTTACTAGATTCCTAGAATCACTAACATGATCATCTACGTGAGTTGTGTGAAAAATTCACTTACATATTATTTTATAAAACATACAACCCAACCTAATAATAATGTGAGCACTAAGTATGATTTCCTAATAGAATTTTGGATGAATTATAATTAATTCATAAAAGAGGTGATCTTTTTTATGTAAATATTACTATAAAACTCATCTACCTCAATCCATCTTAAAATTCATCAATGAATTTCATGATCATATTTTAGCTTGAAACATTCAAAGGCAAGAAAAAAATAATGATGGTTTTCAAGCAATATAAATAAAGGATCAGACAACTTAAAATAAGTTCGTCAAGCACAACAAGCAAAAAAATTAGATCACAATATAATCACTAAGGGAATCTATGAGCCACTCAATAGGATGACAAGATTTTTATTATATCAAGGTAATTATGGTCATGTTCATAGAATTCCTTATTAAGTTGGTTACCTCTTTCTTTAATTTGTAGCTTGATAAACAAAATTTTTACAGTGATTTCTACATCAAATTCTCTATGATTTCTTTAATAATTTCAAGGTATTATTGTAATAATAACATACATTTAAGAATTTAGGATATGCAATACATGTGCCTCCTTAGAGGTCATACTTATGGCTACTCCATATTCACCACCCATTAGGGTGTGATACTTTACTAAAATCATGACTCCTTAGATTTAACATGAGAATTGAGCTTTAATGCCACTTGGAATTAGGTTCCAACTATATGTGCATACATAATATTCATGTAAAGAGAGATTCAAATCTATAATTTTAAGATAATGGCACCTCCACAGTTACCAACTTTTGATTTTTGCTAACACACAATGTTATACAAGTGCCCAAGGTAGTTAATGACTTAAGCAATCAAAGTCCACAAGTTCAAATCATGAGAGAATTTATAAATACCAAATCTATTCATTTAAGTTTAATACCACATAACTTCATGGTAAATCATGATTATCATCTCTTCTAGGCTCTCAATCATTATTATACATGCAAATTTATATATTGATTGATTTATCATCATAATATCAATAATGCAAGTTTACCTTAATCCTTTCCATATGGTTCTCATACAAGAAGATACCCTCTTAACCATTTTACATGCACCCATAAACAATATCTTAAGTTAGGATATGGTCATATATACACATCAAGGCAATTAGCAGCCCAAAGTTATTCACTATAACATACTCTTTTTATGAAATAATAATTATGTGGAGACATACCTACTCTGATTAGTTCCAAAAAGATTCATCTTACATTTTAATCAAAATAAAAGATTACCATTCAACTATTTTGTATAAGGAAATATTAGATTTATTCATAGAGAAAGTTATAACCTCAATACTAGAGTTTTATCATATCTTGGTTCATTGAATGGTCTTGATGTTTTAAATAGCAAGAGACACTTTATTTATCATTCCCAAAAAATTTACATACGTAATCAATATATCTAAGGAATTTATAATTCAAAAGAGAGGTCATAAATTATTTTATAGTTATAAGTTCAATTAGTAGAATATGAGATTAATGTTTAGTATTACCAGCCAACATGAATCAGATTTTTAGTCTATCCTTAATATAATAGAAACATAGAGAAGTGAACTTATTCAGGATAAGCACTATCATAGACAAGTAGTAAGCACATTTTCATATACATATACATACACACAGACACACACACACACACACACACACACACACACACACACACACACACACACACACACACACACACACACACACACACACACACACACACACACACACACACATCACCAAATGATTTCAATTGAGAGGGTTTATTTTCCTCCAACCATAAAAACATATCTTAGACATTCTATAATTTATCGTAATAGATTAGAAAAAATAAGTATCATAGGGATTATAAAAAATTTAGTTCTCACAACTAGTCCATATTAGGATTTGATTATCCCTTGATCAAGTATATTTAGGACAATTGTGTGCATAATGATCCATAGCTCCATAGTTGAATCAATCACCTCAGATAGTGTTCCTAATGAATTGTGTTAATCAGGCCTTACTTTATCCTAAGTCCACATTTATTAGAGGTGGAGCTTGTGTCTAAGCATAATTCCTCCTATGATAATACTAAAATTAGTTCCTTCTCCTCTATCTATGATGATACTCTGAAGGTTTCCTAACCTACCCATCCCTTCTCTAGGGTGGTGAAGCTCTTTTTTATAGTATAAAAACTTCCAACAAAATTTCCTCTAACACAGTCATTACACACTACAGGGTCTCGATAATTTGAGCATTGATTTCCATTGGTTGCATAATTCAAGGATCCTAGTGAGACATAAATGTAGTGTTTTCCATTCCTTCATTTTGTGACATCTTATCTACATAATTCAAGATTAACTAGAGTTATAAAGGTGATGAACTCATTAAAATCATCCCCAAAGCTCCCAAAGTTTAACCTAGGCTTTGATACCTAAATGTCATGCCCATTTTTTCTTCTAAATTATATGCATAACACAATCTAATACAACCAAACACCCAAAAATATAATAGCATGCACCAAATTTAGTCTAATTACATGCAAATAGGTAATCCCTACAATCATAAACACTCTATGATCAATCATAAGTTACTTAGTAATCTCTATGTTTGCTTAATCAAGTATCCATAAACTTGAATACAAGATTAAGCCTAAGGCTATTATGTAGTGACATTGAGATGACCATCTAAATTAACCTCAACCACTATTCACATAGTGAAACTCTATGTGGTTACTTTAGTAGGATATGCTAGCTTCATAAGAGATGTTGAGATAGCTATCAAATTTGATCAAGGCCATACCAAATAAAATTAGTAATAGTGGCTACTTTCATATGATCTAAGGACATGTCAGCATATCTTTAGGTTCCTAGGGCCACTCTTACCACATGTCTCTTCCCATACAACCTTAGAAAAATTCTACATGGATAGAACTCACTAATCCACTATCTTTCCATTCTATCTGAAGGACATAGTTTCTTGAGGTTGCATAATAATGGGATTGTACCACATGAAAGACATCCCACTAATTCACTAACCCTTAGTCTTAAAACTTAATATAGACATATAAAAAAATACATAGTAGTAGGATTATGCCACATGGCAACATCCCACTCACCTGCTTACCCACATGCTTCATACCTAATATAAACATCCTTAAGACTATGATGTAATTGGATTATGCCATGTGGAAACATACTACTCACTCACTTTCCTATAAGATTTGTGCTTAGTATGGACATATCTAAGACTAAAAAGTATTGGGATAGTGCCACATGGAAACATTATACTCACCCACTTGTCCATGATATTGATGCCTAGTACAAACATATCTGAGATATTGGATTGCTAGAAAATTGCCACATGGCATCATACCACAAGTATACTCACTTGGAGACTTAAACATTATATGGTCATATTTGAGATTACATGTCATCAAGATGATTCCACACTGCAACATCCCTAATCCCTCTAGCTTGAAGGAAAACCTCCTATACAATAAATGTTGGCTAAGAATTACTTGAATTATTACATTAGAATGCAATTTAAATTACATATATATTAAGGTACTATAATAATAACACTTGACAACCTTATGAATTAATTGGAAATATAATTACATTATTTTAAGTATATGATATAACATGATTATGATTTCAATCCTAGGCTTTTAAGATAGTAGATTTCATGGGTGTAATAAGTATGCAAGAATAGGAAAAGGGCCTATGAAGGAAAGAGACTATACCAAGCATGGTTTTATCACTAAACAATTTTATCTTAACCTTTCTTAGACCTGTGCTAAGCATTCAGTTGCCAAGGTTACCATCTACTACCTTTGTTAACTTAGTGAATGTCTTAGAAAATTAGCCTTTAAGCTTGGTGGGTGAAACTTGTTGTCTTCTGATCATTTGATCTAGTAACCAACATCCATTTTATCTAGTGGATGATAGTCAGATCTTCTATTGATTACCTTATACTATAATCTAGTGGATTTAAAGGATAGTAAACCTAGGAACAACCATATAAGTCTATAAGAGCCTCTGTATGCCTTAATCAAACATGGAAAATAATGTCCCTTAACGAGGCATGGTTTGGTAAGAGGCTAGTGATTGATTGATCTTGAGACATATTTTTATAGAAGTTGACCTCCCTTAGTTCAAGAATTTTTTCTAATTTGAAAAGAATTTAGATGTAGTATAAGAGAAGGGGAAGTAATATATAATAATCATAGGTTAGGAGAGCCAAGTTTGGATAACTCAAAGATATCACCTAGGTGGTCTAGAGGTCAATAGGTGGGCTTCATAATAACTTATTTTTTTTGCTTCTCATTAGGCATAAAATTATTTCATTCTTTGTTTGTTCTTTTGCTTTCAAGAGAATAAGACCACATGGTTTATTCTCCCTTTTTAATGGTCTTCCCATGGTTGTGATTTGGTTGTCATATAGTTCTTTCCCATTTGAGGGCCTTGGAGAGGTTGTTCTCCCGCTTGCTTGTTTTATACTTTTTTTATCATTAATTTAAGTGTATTAATGTTGTGACATAATGTAGTGTTTTCCTTTGAATAACATGTTCATGGTGTTAGGTTGCTTGAATCCCCCATGACCATTAGTAGGAATCAATATAGTGAGATCCTTTTACTAATCCAATCTTTTCATGGGCCTTATTATTTTATAAGTACTTATTTTCTTGAATTATATTCTTGAATGATTTGATTCACTTACATGATAATTTGAATGCTTGTTTATCATGTATTTGGGACTAGAATCTCTTTGGGTAAGAAATAGTGATATGACTGTAGGTTGAACATGGTGATTCCCTTATGTTATGATACCCTTGCTTAGATATCCACACTTACATTTCCATGTGATAAAATAATGTTTGGATTTGGGAGTCTTGAGCTTGAGGGTGTCTATAGAAATAACTTAATGATGACAAAAGGCTGGGCAATGAGCCTTCCTTCTTATGTCTAGTAGATGCTTAGGAGTAAATGTATCGCATCATTTAAGACTGTCTAGAATTTTATTATTTAACTAAACCTAGAAATGTACTTTTTATTATGTTAATAAATGGATGGAATATGATGTAATTTTAATGATTTATCATCTATCCTATTGGTAATATTTTTATAAAAGAGAAAGCTTGGCTAATATTTCAACTATGGATTAAAAATTTTGTTTTCTATTTATTGAAACCTTAGTGTTAAACTAAGATGTAACTTATTATGAGTTCTTGATTTATAGGATATTGGGAATATTACTATATGTATCAAAAGTCATTAGAGACACTTTCAAATAAATTGATAGAATGATTTCCTTACTTTAATCTTTGTCATGAGTGGTTGGTCTTTTAAGCATTATGCATTTATTTATATCTAATTGAGAAGAGTTAATAGAATTGAACTTATCTAAGAATGAGTGGAACTTATAAAAATATAGGATATTTTTAATGGGAATAATAATATATCTTGTTGAAATGAACTAATCATTGATGTTTTATGGTATATTTATGCCATTCATGAATGAAAGACTTTATTGTCTTGTGTGGAGCATTTTTTGTAAAAAGAGTCTTAACTAATTAGGATGGTTGTATTTAGACCCTTGGGAATGATTCATTATTAAAAAGAATAAATCCCTTTGGCCTTATGGTTTTTAAAATAAAATATAGTGATTTATTTGATTATATATTTATTGAGAATAGTTATCAATTATGACTGTCTCTCCTTATAATTGTTATGGTTAATGTATTTAGATCAATCTTGTGTGAGAATGAGCAGATGTGTTTATGAGTTATGGTTGGTTATTGGGAATAATAATATAGTTATCTCATTGAATATTTATGATGTTTTTGTGGATAGAAAGGATTGTTCATGAAGGTTCCCCTTGGGATTTTATAGACAAGTTATGTTATATGTAATAAACCCTATCAACAATAAGATCAATTAATTATATGAAAGATTTTTATAAAGCCTAGTTATTCTATAATGATCTTAGTGAGTATGTGACCTTAAATTGGTTTGATACTCCTACACCTTAAGTGAATCTGTAGTTGACCTCATAGCCTAATTATAGGAGTGAGTCTTTGAGTAATTACTAGATGTGCAATCTACTAAAGATTAGATTTCATTCCTTATTATAGTGATCCATTCCTATAGAGATATTGGCTTGAGTAAACTCACCTTGAGTCCATTTGATAAATCAACCAAGTAAATGAGTTTATTGGTTTAAAATCATACTCTTTACTCTAAGCAAGCTTCAGCTTCTTTTTTAGACTTTATTTTGGTGACAACAATGTAGGCATGTATATCTTACCTTAGTGTATGTCTAGTTAATTAAAGTCATTATTGTGTTTTACCTTAGATCATGCCTTAATTGATTACTAAGTTCTTGATGGCCTTTTTCCTACGTCAAATTTTCCATGTTGACTAATCCATCCATTGGGCCCTTACCTTAGACACCTCTTGATCATGTTTCTCTTTCTCATCATGTCTTTTTACCTTAGCTAATTTATCTTCTTGGCCTTTTGTTTTTTATTTTTCCTTAGTTTATTTAGAGATATTTTGGTGAGTGGTTTAGAGGAAGCCACATTTCACCATCCTGTTAACTCAAGAGTGATATCAACATGGTCTGAAGTATGGTCAGTGCTAGGCTAGAAGTGTTATGTGATGTTACCACATGGCATCATCCTTGTGACCTATCATCCTAGATATAATCATATAGGAAGCTTGCCTATAAGCTAGTGGGATCACAATATATTTTCTTGTGGCATCATCTTGGTGAATCGTAATCCTAGAGATGATTTTATAGTGTGCAATCCTCTTGCCAAGAAGGGTTATGGGATGTTACTATGTGGCATCATTTTGGTGACCTAATATCCCAAATATGTCCATATTGGTCACTAAGATTATGGGCAAGTAGGTAAGTGGGATGTTTCCATGTGGCACAATCTTATTACTTTGCAATCCTAGAAATGTCAGTACTAAGGTTGAATCTCATTGGAAAGTGTGTGAGTAGGATGTTACCATGTGGCACAATCTCGCTACTCTACAATCTTGGGGATGTCCATATTAGGCACAAAGCCCTTGAGTAATTAGGTGAGTTGGATGTGCCACATGGTAGCATCATGCTAAGCCGTTAACCTACAAGCTTTACGCTTGATATAAACATCTCTAGAAATATAGAGCAATAGGATTGTGCCATGTGGAAACATCATTATGTGCATACTAACCCATTTTTTGAAAAACCACTATGAAGATGAAGAAATATAGTTCTTATCTTTGACAAAGAATGATAGTCCATGACCTAGATCTGAATGCATGAGAGTGAAGGTGACACAAAAATTAGAATCATATAGGTAGTTGTATCTATTTTTAGTAGGTATTCTATCCTACACACCTACATTTGAGTTAAATAGTAGAATTAATACAATATTCTTAGGCCGATGTAAGTGTCCATGGCTAAAGTATATTTTTTAGAATTAGTCATCTGTTCTACAATCTAGATCCAATCCACTTTCTTCATGTTCTAGATTTAGATATGTATTAACATCAAAACTAGATAAGTATCTTATTTTCTTTATCATTATAATATCTAAAATAGTTTTAATTTTTATCTTTAGTATATCAGCATAATAAATTCAATATTTATTTTAGTAAGGCTTGATTTATATATAGTCTACCATCCTTGTGCCTAAGGCTATCTCTACTCCTTTAACTCTAGATTCCCCCATATCTACATTTTAGGGTTAAATAGTTAACTATATAATATACTTATCTTTTTATTTATAAATATTTCCCCTATAATATCTACATGGATAACATGGTTTGATGTCATAAAGTAGGGTCTCATTAATTTTTTTTTGATCCACCCACAAAGCTTTGATATATCCCACTCATTATCTAATGGTGGCTCACTATGGGGAGATGCATGTGATGAGATATTGGGATAATCATTATCCCTTGCATCTTATGTACTGATAATGTGAATGTCATGTAAGCCTAAAGGGAATGAATTAAATAAATGGGATGATATAGGGGTACAATATGGAGATGGTTGGATAAATGGAGAAGGTTAACTAGAAGGTGAGAAATGAGGGAGAGAGGGAAGGGACACAAAACAATTGAGTAAACTCTAATTTTCAAAACTTTAGCAAATTTAAGATTTTCTTAAACTCAACTTAGAAAAATATATATGAATTCAAAATTATACAAAATAAAAAACACAAAAATTTATAGGAATTATAAAAATTACATACATTTAAAATTTGTAAATTTTAATAGAATTAAAAATAAAACATTTACATATAATTAAAATTTAAAAAAATACATACTATTACAAAATTATTATATTTACATATAATTAAAAAATAAAATATTGTAACAATTGGTTTTTATTAATTTGGTAAATTTCCCTTTTTTAAAATTTATGATTCTTCCCTTTTTTTTTTTATGTTTTTCATATTTTTCTTAAGTTTCACTAATTTTCTTATTATTCTCAAATATTTATAAGTTTCCATAAATTTTCTATTTTTTACTAATTCTTTATACTTTTTCCATTCTTCCATTTTTTTTTTTATAATTTATTGAATTTTTGATAATGTTTTCCCCCTAATTTAATTGAATTCACCTACCTATTAATTTTTTTTTGTCTAAATTTCCAAAGTTCTGGCTATTTTTTCTTATTTACTCTAAGTTTCCCATTTTTTATATTTTAACTAATATTTTTATAAAACCTAAATTTACTCAATATAATCTTTTCTATTTTCTATTATTCTTTGAATCCAATTTTTTGAAATTGACAAATTTTCCACTAAACCATAATTTTTTTTAAAAAAAAAGTCTAAGTTGTGAATTCTCTTAATTTTTTGAATTTTTCTATAGGCCTTATTTTTTTTAATTTTTACATACACCAATAAACCCTATATTATTTATTTTTTAATTAAACCCACATTTTCTAAAAAAACGTTTCCTATTTTCTTAATATTTCAAAAGCCCATTTTTCTAATTTTCTAATTTTATTGTAAATCCAAAATTTCTCTAATTTGATAATAAAATATAAACCCAAATTTCTTATCTATTTTCTAAATTTTCCAATGGATGCCAAATTTTCTTTAAAAAAAGTCTAAACCTTAAATTCCCCTAATTTGTTGAATGTTCATTTTTTTATAAACCCTAATTTCCCCTATTTTTGTTTGTTTTTTAATAAACAACATTATTACTAACTTCCCCTCTTTTTATATTATTAGTATTTTAATAAACACCATTCTTCCTAATTTCCCAGGTTTTTCAATTATTCAATTTTTTTTCAAAATTTTTACTAAACTCTAAATTTAAAAAAAAATATATATTTTTATCTAAACTTAGTTTTCTTATTATTTAACTAATTTCTTTATTTTTCTAATTTCAAACAATCCATAGTTGTATATTTTTAAATCTAAACTTTAAATTTCCAAAAAAATTCAAAATCCATAATTTTTATCTAAACAATAAATTTCATATTTTTAATAAACCACAATTTTTCAAATTACTTAATTTTATTAATAAATCACATTTAAATCATTTTTGGATAAACACAAAATTTCCCTATTTTCAAAAAAAAACTTATTTTTTCCTAAACCCAAATTTCTTATTTTTCATTATTTTCAAAATTTTACAATAAAACATATATTTTATAAAAGTTTTATTAAATCCTACTTTTTGCTAATTTTTATAATTTTACTTTTTTTTAAAAACACTAATTTACCCTAATTTTAATATTTTCATGATTATTTTAAACTTTATTTTTAAAAATTTCCTAATTTTCCATTGAACCCTTTTTTTAAATTTTGTTACTAAACCCTAAATTTATATAATTAACCAAACTTTGTGATTTTTTATATAAACTTTAAGTTTATTTCCTTAACTGTAATTTTTTTAATTCCCACAAATTGTTAATAAACCCCAATTTTTTCATCGAACCTTAATATTCAATAATATTTTTTACCCCTAAACTTCAATTTTCCTAATTTCTCAATTTTCTAATAAACCATAATTTCTTTTGTATTTTTTTCTCAAACCTAAATTTCCATCATTTTCCAAAGTTTTTTATTTTTATCCAAACCATAATTTACCCTAATTTTTTGATCTTACTATTTTTTCCTAAACCCCATTTTTATAATTTACTTAATATCTCGATAAAGTTTTTTTTTTCTAAATTTATAGCTAAACATTTAATTTCCATAATTTTCAAAACTCTCAAATAAACCATATTAATTATAAATAACTAATTAAAAGTTAAACCCTAATTTTCCTATTTTTTTTAAAACTTAATATTTTAATTAAGTTAATATTTTTATGTTTACATAGTCATCTTCAATATCTTCATGTGGTAGATACAATCTGAGTGGTTTCTTTGGCTTCCATCATCCATCTTTGCATGCATTTAAACTATCAAGCTTCTTCCTTCTCTCAAAATCTCACTCTCAACTTATTCTACTAGGGGATCTTGCCAATGAAATCCTCATATTCATTGTTATTACTATCACTCCTAATAAAATATTAGTGACCTTATTTTACTGCCCCATGCAAGAGGATATTTTAAACCTAAAACCCCTTTCTATTATAATATTTTATTCCTATAGTAACTTAAATTTGGTCACAAATATTTGATCATGTCTATTTTATCTATTTTTACCATTAATTAACTTATGTAATTAAATAATACTTATTTCATTAATTTGACCTATCCTAAACATAAGAGAGGATCCATTTCCATTACAAGGCTATCTACTATCAGTTAAAAAATGATCTTAGTATTGGAAATACTTTTACATGCATGTATGCTTTGACTCAAACTCAAAACTGAATACTTTTCTTTAAGGGTTAAAAACACACAATGTTCATGCCCATGTATATTGATTATGGCCTTCCCTCACAAAATATAAAATTTCAAGAAAGAAAGCATCCTTAGGGCTGGCCTTAAGACTTACAAACTTTCCAACTAGTTTGTTTCCTTCTTAAACTGTTATAAACACACATTCAATTTTTTCATTTCAAAACATCTTGGAAAGCTTTTTGATTATGTTAAAATAACATATTCTTATAAGAGCACATTGGAAAAAATTTACCTATTATTTCCAAATAAACTTTCAAGGACTTCAATAAATCATGAGCCATGTTGAATTCAATTTTATGTAGCCCTAGCCAATCATGATCAAGTATTCGAGCTAATTATAGATGCATTCATATAGTCAAAATATCATATTAAAAAAAAATCACTTAAGTAGGAGAAATATATGGAGGTTTGATCCCTTTTCAGAGTATTGGTATATAGGCACCACTCAATATAGTGGGTTGTTGAGGTCTAGCACAACCCCAACCACTAACCCTTTTTTACTCATTTACATATGTTTATCTCTTTATGGCACAAAACTAGGGTTTACCAATTTATAATGGCATATATAGGTCTCTACATAGTTTTCTAAGCACAAATCAATACAATAAGGCCTTATTTTCACTATCATACCCAATTGTTTTAGAAGTTCCAATTTTATATAAAAATGCAAAATATACAAACAAGGACAACAATGATCGTCACTCCTATCCTACTCGGCATTCTTGTCCTTAAGGGCACTTAGGCTCAAATTCTTTAAGTTATTTTGGGTTTTTTACATTATTTATGTTCATACATTTTACTTTTCCATGTGCTTACTTAACAACTCAAAAAATTAAGTACATCTTTCCTTTACATAGTTTAGTCTTATTTCTTTCTATATTTGTTTATTTTATTTCAGTGATTTATCTTCACTTTGTTGTTTAGGAATTTATTTATAGGGGCCTACTTTAGTATATTCCATTTTATGTAATTTAAGAATAATCAAAATATTAGTTCAAATATATATCAAACATTTGGTGAACCTACGTATTGATTTTAACCTTGTCAAACCCTAAGTTTTCCTTAGGATTCCAACCTTTTAGGGTTTTAGATTATATTTAGCCTAATTTCATCTTTCTTGTTTCACCATTATGGCCATTGAAATTGATAAAACCAACAGATATAAACCTACTCAATATATTATTTTTAATAATAAAGATTCCAAATAATTTAGTCAATACCTTGATGCCCATCCAAAGGATATTGATTCCTTATTATTTTTAGCATGCCAAGAATAACAAAAACATGAAAATGCCACTACCATGGTTAAACCTATAATTCCACCACATTTTTAAGTTTAAGTGAAACCCATGTTTTACATCATATTAATATTCTTATGCCTAACCAAGTGAGCCATTCCAATCCTTTTATACATATGCATATGACATGAAATATCTTATCTAATTCATAATACCTTGATCAAGTAATTATGTTTCTAAAAGCTAAGGTGTTTCAATTACACCAAGGCATCCCAAAATATATTAATATAGCCAACTATTGGATTCCCGTGCTTTACTTCATGATACTTTAGTGCATTATATTACATCTTATCCTTCAATTAGAGTGGGCTTGTAGGATGTTACCATGTGGCATCATCTTGACAACCTACGGTCTTAGATATGACCATATAAGAGGCTTACCTCTCAACTAGCAGGGTCATATGATTTTGTCATGTGCCATCATCTCGGTGACTAATAATCCCAGAGATGATTTTATAGTGTGAAAACCTTTGGGTAAGTAGGCTCATAAGATGTTACTATATGGCATCAATGTATCGACCTAATATCCTAGAGATGTTTGTACTAGTCACAAAGATCATGGGTAAGTAGGTGGGTGAGATGTTTCCATTTGGCATAATCATACTACTTTGAAGTCATAGATATGTCTGTACTAGGTGTGAATATCATGGGTAAGTGGGTGAGAAGGATGTCAACATGTTTCAAATCTCACTACTCTATATTCTTGGCAATGTTTGTACTAGGCACTAATCCCTTGGGCAAGTAGGTGAGCTAGATGTGCCACATGGTAGCATCCTGCTAACTGATTGGCCTAAAATATTTTCACTTGATATAAATTTATCTAGAACTATGGAGTAGTAAGATTATGCCATGTGGAAACATCACTATGTACACACTAACCCATTTTTTCCATAACCACTATTAAGATGAGGAACTAGGGTTTTGATATTTGATAAGGAACAATAGTCCATGACCTAGATCTGAATGCACTAGAGTGAAGGTGACACACAACTTAGAATCATATAGGTGGTTGTATCTAATTTTATTAGTTATTTTATCTTAGACACCTGCATTTGAGTTAAATAGTAGCATAAATGCAATAATCCTAGGTCGATGCAAGTGTCCATGTCCATAGAAGTATAATTTATAGAATCAATTGACTATTCTAGAATCTAGATCCAATCTAGTTTCTTCATGTTCTAGATCTAGATTTGTATTAACATCAAAACTAGCTAAGTATTGTATTTTCTTTATCATTATAATATCTAACATAGTTTTACTTTTTATTTTGAGCATCTCAGTATAATAAATTTAGTATATATTTCATCTGAGTTTAACAAATAATTGGCTTGATTTGTATATAATCTACCATCATTGTACTCAAGGCTATCTCTACCCCTTTAACCCTAGATTCCCCTTATCTATATTTTAGGGTTAAATAATTAATTATCTAATATATTTGTCTTTTTTATTTATAAATATTTCCCCTACAATATCTACATGTATAACATTGTTTTATGTCATAGAGTAGGACCTCATTAATTTTTTTTAATCCACCCATAAAACCTTGGTATATCCCACTCATTATCTAATGGTGGCTCTTTATATGGAGATGCATGCAGTGAGATATTAGGACAATCATTATCCCTTGCATCTTATGCACTGATAATGTGAATGGCATGTAAGCCTAAGGGGAATAAATCAACTAAATTGGATGACATAGGGATATGGTATGGAGAAGGTTAACTATAAGGTGAACAATTATGGTGAGAGGAAAGGGAGACATAATAGTTCAACAAACCCCAATTTTAAAAACTTTAGCAAATTTAAGATTTTGTTGAACTCAACTCAAAAAATATATATGAATAAAAATTATACAAAATAACAAACACCAAAATTTATAGGAATTGTAAAAACTACATATATTTAAAAATTGTAGAATTGAAAACAAAACATTTACATATAATTAAAATTTAAAAAAATTAAATACTATTAAAAAATTATTAAATTTAAATATAATTAAAAAATTTAATAATGTTGGCATGTTGGTTATATTTACATGGCATGTTGGTTTCCACATCCCTAAACACATCATAACACAAATTCAAAATGAATCCATTAATATATAGGATGTGTTGTGGTCTTAATTTGCACCCATGGAGGGAGTTCTTCATTCTCTCTCCTACTAAGCCACAAAATGGGAACAACCTCAGGTTGTGGGTATCCTATAGTGAGGTTAAGCCTATAGAGAGGGCTAGTTCCCTTGGATCTATCACCTAAACTAATCTCTTGCTTGGAAAAGGGAGAGAAATAGACAACAAAACATGAAAACATGTAAAAGGAGGTGATTCACCAATATTTTGAACACTTATAATTGCACAAGACATATTATTAGACACTTCTAAGAGTGAAAATATCAATTCATTCACTCTTTGATTAGCTTTCACATTATTATTTCACTAAAAGGCACTGGTTATCTATCAATCTAACATGTTAGGGTAGTTGTCCACTTCTAAACTAATCAAAAAACCATCTATTACACTTAGAATGACTTGTGAAAGCTACTTCATAAAGGTGAGAAAAATCATACAGAGGCAAAGGAAAGCATACATTCACTTAACCACATCAATGAATTATTGAAACACACTTCAATTCAGCTATGCAAATAGAGTACTTTAGTATTCTATTTCATCAAATGGGTGTAACAATATAAATCTTGGCATAGCCTAGGCAAGCCAAAAGCATAAGAGTCTCTCTGCTCCAAGAAAATATCTAAGAGCCCCACAATGGCGAAGAAAATGGGAGATATATAGGAAAGGGGAAGAGAGAGGGAGTGAGAAAACATCGATCAATAAATGAGGCCCAACCACATTTTGATCGATTAGTATTGATCTTATTCAAGATATTAACCATTGATCAGCTCTAAGTAGTTATCAAGCCCTTCTCATTAGCTTAGAAATACACTAGAAGACAAGAACTTTGTTGAAGGTGATAAGTCATGATCCATCAAGAGGGGAAAGTCCTCAAATAATTTAAAACTACATTGAATGCTCTATCCACATTCTCCAACCTCCAAACTCCCCATCTTCTTAATGAGAACATAACACCATGCATCATCTTGATATGCTCTTTACAATTTCAGACAATCAATTTGAATTTATTCATCTAGTGTCCCTTTAGAAAATAATTGTCATAAGGCCATTCCCCTATGTTGACTTCTTTCTCAATCACAATTTTTTTATTACTCCAAAACCTTGAACATAGGTCCTCTAAAGATGAAAACCAATTCCCCTATTAGTTTTCATATAGCTATAATTTAAATGAAGATATAGGTTTCTTGATCATGCACTAGACATGAAACTTACATCTGAGAGATTTTGAGAGGTTTGGTTGAGATTTAATTGTGATCTAAAAATCTATAGTGTTTTTTTGGTAACCTAGATCTTATTTTGATCTCATATTCATGTATCTACTTGCCTGGGTGATGAAATCCTTTTGATTTGATGTGTCTACCTATGTTGCACTTTCCTTGAGTTGCTTATCATATTTTGAAAATATGACCATCATCACTTGGATATGTGTCATTATGTCATGACCCCTAGAACTTGATCAAATATATTCCATCTATCTTCTTGAGAGTCTTCTAGCTTTGACTTTCATTATATCCATTGATCTATGATCTACTTTCTAGATTATACCACTTGGCATCCCTATGTTTTTCCTTAGGATCCTACAATCAATTTCATCAGTTTAAAATGCTTGCACCATGTGGTGACCTCATGTGAAATCTAATATCAATGACTTTTAACTTTACATATATCATTTATTTCCTCTATATGACTGAATGCATGTTGTTGATCTTCTTTTTGCATGATCAAACGTGGACCATTAATCAATTTTGGCACTATGATATAACATGGGCCATCAATCTTGTTTTAACTCACTATGATCAAGACACTTGTAAACTTTGTGTTTATATTCAAGATCCTCTGACCTTTTAACCATGAGATCATCATTGATCTTTGATTACATAATTAAATGCACAACATAGATCTTTATCAACTTGTTGACCCTATTGATCACATGCGTGTCATTGATATGTGATCCCAACGTTTGAGATCATGCCACTTGTAGACCCTATGTTAAAATTAAAAATTATTAAGGATTTTTTAAATCCAAATGTTTATTTTGTATGGATTTATTTTGATGTTTCTGGGCACATCCCATATTATTAGATCACTTTTAAAGGCTTATATCTTGAGATAGGAAATTCAGTCAAGACATCAAATTTATAAGGGATGATCTTGGCATAAATCACATCACTTTTATGCAATCCTTAAAATTTGGTTTTATTACCAAGTAAATTTATTAAATGCAAAACCAAAATTATCTACTCATTCTTGCATGATGGGTTAAGACAGCCTGATTCCCAATAATCACATTAAGGAATTTTCAAGACCAACTCACCAACTCACAAGATGAACTGGCATGATATGTAAAGTTTCAGATGGTAGGGGTGAAAATTTGACCCATAAAGGGTTAAATTTTCAATAGGATGATGATGTGATAGTCACATGTGTGGCTTAAAACTAAAGTGAGGGCATTTAAAAATTATGCTCTGCCATCATATCACCATGTGGAGAGTTAATAACAAAAGGTGGGGGAAATCTTACACTTTAAGTTATTTTGAATCTATTGGTTCTAATTACTACTAGGGCATGGAGAATTCTAATTTCCTCTAAATATTTTATTCCATAATTAAAAATAACATGGGAAATAATACATACAAACTAGAGCCAACATCTTGTTTAGAGGTTTAGAGCATTAAAAAAGTATAGAGGAAACTATGCAAAAGGGGACTTACTGAATTCATGTAAAGGGTCATAGGTCACGATGCATACATATAAAAGGAATTTTTGGCACATGGAATAAAAGGATAGTGGAAATTAGATGTATAATAATTTTTATAACTAAGTATTTGATAGTCAAATTCATGGGAATGCCCTGAGAAGGGGAGAAAAATTTTAAGGACCAATCGAAGAAGTTAGAACTCATGTAGAGGTTTTTCAAAACTAATGATATCATCAATACTGACAAAAATGGTTTCCAATGCATGGACCTTCCATGATACTAGCATGAAGTATGTTTTTAGATTATGAAATAAATCACCCTTGAAGGTAAGTATAGTCTCATTTTTCACATTATTTCCTTTTGTTGAATCACTTTAGCCTATCATATTTCCTTATTAAATCCCTAAAATGTATGAAACTTGAATTGAATATCAATGAAGATAATACCATCATTCACCAAGGCATCATTTTCTTATTGGTAAAACATGGTGAGACCCCTCATGATAAAGAAGTCCTATCAGGATGGTCTTCCACAGAGGATGTGGAAGACTCCCCTGAGGAAGATCCTACCTTGGGCTCGCACCACCCATTGCCCATAATTTCCCTTGTAAGCCCCATATCTAAGAGCTCTACTAGGGATATCCCCCTGAAAGTCACCAGTATCAAGTTGAAACTCCTTGTGTTAGAGGAAGGGAACTCTATAGAGGTGGTGTGTATAGGTAAGGCCCCCTTGTCAAAGGTGATAAGAATCAACAAACAACAACTAGAAGGTTTAATAGTAAATTACATGAGGTAGGATTGGGTTTGGTAGGATTGATTTAGGAGTACAATACCATTAATAAAAAGGCCTTAAATATGATTCAATCCTTTTCACACTTGGTTAAGGTTGAAGGCACTCCTTGAAAGCAAGTCACCTAGGTGGCAGAGATTGTCTCCCCAAACCTCACCCTAAAATCCCCCTCCAAGAAGACACCAGAGAAGGAATATCTATCAGAAAAACCCATAATGATAATTCCAAAGGAGGAAGTTAAAGGTGTAAGCAATAGAACTTGGGCCATAATCACTAAGAACAGATCGACTCTATAAGTAAAGTAGATTAACGTTGTTAAGGTACTCACGAAGAGATCCTCCCTCTCAAATTAATTTCTCATTTTAATTTATATGTTATTTTCCTCCACTAATATAGTCAGTTACTTATTTTGATACTCTAGTTTTTAGCTCTCAACCTATGGGGCTTGTTTTACTTTAGTTTACTTTGTTTATACTTTGGTTCCTAGTCCCTATAAAACCAAGTCTTTTACCTAATCAAATAAAAAAATTCAATAATGTAACAACTAATTTTTATAATTTGGTAAATATCCATTTTTTAAAATTTATTATTCTTCCCTATTTTTTCATGTTTTCATAATTTCCTTAATTTTCACTAATTTTATATATATTTTTTAATTCTTGAATAGTTATAAATTTCCATAAATTTTATATTTTTTAACTAATTATTTATACTTTTTCCATTCTTCCATATTTTTTATAATTTATTAAATTTTTGATAATGGTTACCCTCTAATTTAATTGAATTTACCTTTCCCTTTTTTAATTACCCCGAATTATTTTTTTCTAAATTTCCAAAGTTTTAGCTCTTTTTTTTTCTTATTCTACATTTCCCAAATTTTCTATTTTAAATAATAGTTTTATGAAACCTAATCTTGTTATTTTTATATTATTATTTAAATCTCAATTTTTAAAATCACCAAATCTTCCATTAAACCATAATTTAAAAGAAAAAAAAAACTAAGTTGTGAATTCCCTTAATTCTTTGAATTTTTCTATACTCCTTATCTTTCTATTGTTATATAAACCAATAAAGCCTAAATTATTTAGTTTTTACTTAACCCTAAAATTTATCTAAGTTTCTAACTTTTTATTAATTTTTTCCCCTATTTTCTTAATATTTCAAAAGCCCATTTTCCCAATTTTATGATTTTATTCTAAATCCAAAATTTCTCTAATTTTTTTAATAAAATATAAGCCCAAATTTCCTATTTATTTTATTTTCTTATTTTTCTAAAACCAATTTTCATAATTTTTTAAAATTTTCAATAAATACCAAATTTTCTTTAAAAATGGTCTAAACCTTAAAAATCCCTAATTTGTTGAATGTTTAATTTTTGGTCCAAACCTTAATTTCTCCAATTTTTGTTTATTTTTTATAAACACCATTTTTACTATCTTCCCCTCTTTTTGTACTATTCATTTTTAATAAACACCATTCTTCCTAATTTCCTAAATTTTCTAATTATTCATTTCATTTTAAATTTTCACTAAACCCTAAATTTCCAAAAGAAACTCATAATATTTTTTAAACCTTAGTTTTCCTATTATTTAACTAATTTTTTAATTTCTATGATTACAAACAATTCTAAACCTTAAATTTCCAAAAAAAAATCAAAATCCATTATTTTTATCTAAATGATAAAGTTCATATTTTTTATAAACCACAATTTTTCAAATTTCATAATAAATATCATTTTATTAATTTTTTTTTTATAAATACAAAATTTCCATACTTTCCCAAAAAAAAATTATTTTTTTCTTAAACCCAAATTTCATACTTTTTAATTATTTTCAAAATTTTATAATAAAACATATATTTTTAAAAAGTTTTGTTAAACCCTACTTTTTCTAATTTATCGATTTTTTTTATTCATACACTAATTTACCCTAATTTTAATCTTTTCATGATTTTTTTAAACTTAATTTTTAAAAATTTCCTAATTTTCCATTAAGCCCTTTTTTCCAAAATTTTGACTAAACCCTAAATTTATATAATTTACCAAACTTTGTGATTTTTATACAAACTTTGCTTTTATTTCCTTATCTATAATTTTTCCAATTCTCACAATTTTTTAATAAACCCTAATTTTTTCTCCAAACCCTAATCTTCAATAGTATTTTTTCCTCATAAACTTAAATTTCCTTTATTTCCTAAATTTTCAATAAAATATAAGTTTTTTTATATTTTTTTCTCAAACCTAAATTTCCCTCATTTTCTAAAGCCTTTTATTTTTATCCAAACCACAATTTTCGTATTTTACTATTTTTTCCTAAACCTCATTTTATAATTTACTTTATTTCCCTATATAGTTTTTTTCTAAATTTATAACTAAACACTCCATAATTTTCAAAATTCTCTAATAATCCATATTAACTATAAACAACTGATTAAAAGTTAAACTCTAATTTTCCTAAATTTCAAAACACAAAATTTTAATTAAGTTAAGATTTTCATGTTTACTTAGTCATCTTCAATATCTTCATGTGGCATATACAGTCTGGGTGGTTTTTTTTTGGCTTCCATCATTTATCCTTGCATGCATTCAAACTATCAAACTTCTTCCTGCTCTCAAAATGCCACTCTCAACTTATTCTACTAGGGGATCTTGCCAATGGATCCTCATGTTCATTACTATTACTATCTTTCCTAAGAAAATATTAGCAACCTTACTTTACTACCCTACGTAGGAAGATATTTTAAACCTAAACCTCCTCCCTTTTATAATATTTTATTCTTTTAGTAATTTAAATTTGGTCACGCATATTTGATCATGCGTATTTTATCCATTTTTACCATTAATTAACTTATATAATTAATTAATACTTATTTCACTGATTTGACCCATCCTAAACACAAAATAAGACCCATTTCCATTACAAGGCCATCTATTGTCACCTAAAAAAATGATCTTACTATTGGAAATACCTTTACACATATTTATGCTTTGACTCAAACCCAAAACTCAATACTTTTCTTAAAGGGAAAAGAACACCCAATGTTCCTTCCCATGTCTATTCATTATGTCCTTCCCTCAAAAAATATAAAATTTTGACAAAAAAATCATCCTTAGGATTAGCCTTAAGACTTTAAAACTTTCTAAATGGTTTTTTTCTTCTTGAACCACTATAAAAGCACATTCAATTTTTCATTTCAAAACATCTTAGAAAGCTTATCAATTATATTAAAATAACTTACTCACATAAGAGCACATTGGACAAAATTTCAATATTATTTTCAAATAAGCTTTCAAGGACTTCAAGAAATTGTGAGCCAAGTCTGAACTCAATTTTATGTAGCCCTAGCCAATCATGATCAAGTATTCAAGCCAATTATAGATGTATTTATATATTCAAAGTATCATAATTACAAAAAACATTTAAGTGGGAGAAATACATGGAATTTTGATCCCTATTTAGAGTATTGGTATGTAGAAACCACTCAGTATAGTGGGATGTTGAATTCTAGCACAATCCAGACCATTAACCCCTTTTTACTCATTCACATATGTTTATCTACTTATGGCATAAAATTAGGTCTTACAAATTTAATAGGGCATATATATCTCTCTACATATTTTCCTAAGCTAAAATCAATGCAATAAGACCTTATTTTCACTATCACACTAAATTGTTGTAGAAGTTATACTTTTATACAAAAATACAAAATATACAAACAAGGATAACAATGATCATCACTCCTATCCTACTTGGCATTCTTGTCCTTGAGGGTAATTGGGCTTAAATTCTTGAAAGTTTTTGGGTTTTTATATTATGTATGTTCTTAAATTTTACTTTTCTATGTTCTTACTTGACAACTCAAAAACTTAAGTACATCTTTCTTTTACATAGTTTACTCTTGTTTGTTTTTATATCTATGTCTTTATTTTAGTTATTTATCTTTAGTTTGTTGTTTAGGAATCTATTTATATTTCCATATTTTACTATATTCTAGTTTATATAATTTAAGATTAATTAAAATATTAGCTCAAATACAGATTAAATATTTAGTGAACCTACTTATTGATTTGAACCTTGTCAAACCCTAAGTTTTCCTTAGGACTCTAACATTTTAGGGTTTTATATTATATTCAATCTAATTTCATCTTTCTTATTTCACCATTATGGCCATTGAAAGTGAAAAAACCAACAACTATAAAGCTACTCAAAAAATTGGTTTTGATAATAAAGATTTCAAATAATTTAGTCAGTACCTTGATGCCCATCCAAAGGACATTGATTCCTTATTATTTTTATCATGCCAAGCACAACAAAAACATGTAAATTCCACTACCATGTTTGAATATATTATTCCACCACATCTTTAGGTTTCGGTGAAATCCAAGTTTTACATCATATTTATATGCCTAGGCCTAACCTAGTGAGCCATTCCAATCCTTTTATTGGTATGCATATGAAATAATATATCTTATCTAATTCACAATCCCTTAAGTAATTAGTTATGTTTTTACAAGCTAAGGTGTTTCAATTATACCAAGGCATCCTAAAATATAACCAATTATTGGATTCCCATGCTTTACTTCATAATACTTTAGTTCATGATATTTCATTTTATCCTTCACCCACTGAGTTTATATAGCCTAATATTCCTTTATATGAGGATAAAGTAGATCCTAAAAAACATTTAAGAACTCTTCATGCACCATGTTTATAGTATGCATTTAATGATAATTTTTAACTAATTTTTTTCTAAGAAGCTTAAAAGACTATGTTTTGCATTGGTTTTATGATTTACCTACTCAATCTATGAAATATTTTAATCCTTTAGTGAGTTTATTTGTAAAACACTTTGTTATTAACATTGATGAAAAACTTTTGTATGCACAAATTTCAAAGCTCAATCAAGAAAATAATTAACCCATCAGTGAATATGTGTTTTGTTACAATACTATGTTGGTTCAACTAACTAATGTACTAGTAGACAATGAATTATAAGACTTATTTAAAAAATTTATTCCTACACCCTTTCATTATTTAATACTCTTTAAAAAGTTTAAATAATTTGAAGAGCTTTGTCTTACTATAAAATATAGATAATTCAAACTTATCACTTTGAACATGCTTAAGTACACATATGAACATACTATGTCTATAAATAAATTTCAAATGAAACCATATTGCAAATCCAAGGCACAAGATACTAAATTAGAATCAAAGATTAAAATCAATGTTCTATCTCAACCTACTAATAAAGTTGTTTTGTCAAATTAACCATGAAGGAAATTTTATAGATTACCATAACCACCTAAAATTTTACTACAAATTTTGATTGAATGTAACTTAATCACTTTAACTCCTCCAATTTAAATTTACATGAATAAGCCACAAATCAAAACTTTTGATATTAATACATATTTTGATTATCATTTATAAAATGGTCATTCTATAAACAAGTGTTATAAACTCATGCATCTCATTCAAATTCTTATTGATGATAATGTCATTGAGGTAGACACCCTTATAGAGGAAACAAAGTCTCAAAATGATAATGGTAAGCTCAACAATTCAAGCGATCCATTGCATAAGCATTATACTAACAAGGACACTTTAAATGTGCAACATACTTACAATGATTATCCACACCCTACATCATATGGGCATCCTTTGGATGGTATTATTGTTACAATTACAACAAATGTTACATCACTAGCTATGATTAATTTTCATGTATTGATATAGTTGATGATGATTTTGATTTTCATGTTTTGTGGATAATGGTTCATATTGAATAAAAACATATTCATAGTGTGTTAATTTATAATAGATCAATAAAAAATGTATGTACAATTACCTTAATTCATTAACTAGGCTACACACAAAGTGATATATAGGCAACTAATATAGTTGTTAAGTCTTTCAATGACAAACAACAACACTTTGGGCCATATTATATTGGAAAAGAAATTAGGTTTTTCTATAAATTTTGTTTTTGTACCAAAATATAATTTTTTATATGATATTTTGGTGCCCATGGTTATAAAAAATTATTTTATCTTATATGGTTTTATATATGATTGAAATATATTTACTGCAAATAAGTTGTTACTATTTTGGGGATAAAATATGAGCATCCTATACATTCCATACTACCTCCACCTCCCCATCCACCACCATATTATAAAAATTCATATAAACACATGAACAACATGATTTTGGAATCTAATTAAAAAATTACTTATAAAGACATGTAAATTCTGTAAGTGCAAAAAAAAAAAAAAAAAATGTTGAAAAAAGGTATCTCCTTTGCAAAAATGTCATACAATTTCAACATCTCCTAAGCATGCATCTCAAGAGGTCTAAAAATTGACACAATATTCTACATCATATTATGAGACTTTATGTAGTATTATATTCCCTATATCTATGTATCTTATTTAGGATCACATTAATGGTCATTCATATATATTTATCATTGACTATGATATAAATTTTGATTTTAATATTGGCACACTAGATACTTTTCAATCAATTAAGTTAACACATTTACCAATCATTATTGATTGGGATGATTCCAACATTGATGGAATAATTAGATATCTTATGAATTTATAAAATAGAAATTTGTTAAAATAAAATTTAAAATCATAAAATCTTGTCTATACATAGTTTTTAATTGTTGTATATTCTTCTTCCAGTTGGTTGCATTTGTGATCACTTGATCACCTATTCCATGTCCTTGGATTTCATTGACTTATTATAATCTTATCCCTCATATTTTCCCTCTTGGGTCTATAAAATATTAAAATAGTATTTAATCTCACTCAATAGTAAGATTACTTTATTTGAAGCACAATTTTTTATAAAATCTTATCATTTTTTCTTATAGAACAAAATTGACCAAAATAGGACAAAAATATCAATTGCTAGTCTTATGTGTCAATTTTGTCCTTTTCATTTTCCTATTTAGAATCTAAATTTACAATTCATATATCTCTAATTTTTTCACTTCCCAATTTATTCACATAACACCAATATGTAACTTCTAATTTTATCGGAGTTGTTGCCAGAATCTGGATAATGCGAGTGCAATGGAGACGTGATCACACAAGCTGAAGCAAGTGCACACCACATAGATGCTAAATAACTTTTAAAATAATACAATAAGAAAAATTACACAAGACAAAATAGAGAAAACCAAAATTTGATTAGCATGAGATGGCCAAAGTGAGGAATACAAATAGGAGAGTACGTAAGTAATTCCTCCACAAAAGGTGGACAAGGCACCCCAAGAATAGAATGTAACTCCTCCATGAAATGTGGTAACAAGGTGTTAAGAATAGAGAAGTAACTCCCATCAAGGTAATTACTTATGACACCTATGACACATCTATGACACACACCTCCACATAAGCTAGCCTATCCCACAAATGTAGGAAAACTCCATGTATGCACAAGAAATACAATTTCCCTAATTAATAAATAGGGAAAAATAAAAACCTACACTAATACCCCCCATAAGCGCAGCTTAGGTGGGCAGTGTGGAAATATAAAATGGGTCTTGACAACTAGGCTTGATGAGGTACCCATGTACAAATGCAATCTCCCATAAGATAGAGAAAAGGAGAAAACCCGTAGGAAAAAACTCCCCCCCAAAAAAGAGACATAAAAGAAAGAAGAGGCTAGAAGGCCCCCCTTCAAGATGATGATGTTGCAGATGTGGACCACACCCCAAGAAGAGCTCATAGATGAATGAGTTTTCTCTCAGTGAAAGGTTTGGTGAAGATGTCTGCAACCTGCTCCGAAGACTAGAAAAATATCAAGTCAATGACCTGACTATGAATAAGCTCCTAAATGAAATGCATGTGAATCTCTATGTGCTTGGTCCATTGGTGCTAAAATGGATTCTTGCAAATCTGAATGGTACTCTAGTTGTCATAATAAATAATGGTGGGCTACCTGATGGGAATGCCAAACTCAGAAAGAATCCCCTAAAGCCAAATAGCCTCAGTAGCTACATTAACAGCTCCCCTGTACTCTGCCTCTGTGGATGATATAGAAATAGCATTCTACTTCTTGCTAGACCAACTGATAGGACTACAACCTAGAGAGAAATTGTAATCAAAATTGGACTTATGAGTCTATGAATCACCAGCCCAGTCTGAATATGTATATCTAACTAAGTCAAACTCTATGCCAAATCTATAATGAATCCCATATCTATGTGAACCCTATATGTAATGCAAGATCCTCTTAGCTACTTTTTAATGCAGCTCATGAGGTTCCTACATGAATCTGGAGACAAGTCCCACTGTATATAAAATGTCAGGCTTAGTGTGAGTTAAGTAGATGAGACTACCAACAAGTTGTTGATACCGAGTGGCATCAACCAATGGTGAAGAAAAATCAGCCTCAAGCTTGACTCTTGATAGAAAGGGATTTAGAGATGGCTTGCAATCAGCCATGTGAAACCGAGACAATAAGTCAAGAGCATACTTAGGCTGTGCAAGAGAAATCCCTAAATCTAACTGTGAGATCTCGATGCCAAGGAAGTAGTGCAACAAACCCAAGTTAGTCATGTCAAATCTATCCTAAAGAGATGCCTTCACCACTGCAATAGCTGATGAAGAACTCCCATTGATCAAAAGGTCATCAACATATAGAACCAAAATCAAGAGCAAATCATCCTGCCACAAGAAGTAGACATTGGGATCAGAATGGCACCTAGTGAAACCCACTGTGAGAAGGAAGGAATCTATCATGGTATACCAAGCCTGAGGGGCTTGTTTGAGGCCATAGATAGATTTCCTAAGTCTGCATACTAAGGAAGAATCCTGAACAGATCTTGGTGACTACTCCATGTAGATCTCCTCCTCTAGGTCTCTGTGAAGAAAGGCACTCTTCACATCCATCTGATGCACATCCCAACCATGTGTTGTGGCAATAGCCAAGGTGAGTCAGATAGAAGTCATCTTTCCAATGGGTGCAAAGGTCTCTGAGTAGTCAATGCCTGCCACCTATGAGAAACCTTTGTTGACCAATTGCACCTTGTACTTATTGACTGGCCCATCTGTTGCAAACTTGGTCTGATATATCCACCTACATAAAACCATCTTTCTTCCCTTAGGAAGTGAAGTCAAATCCCAAGTGTGATTTTTGATTAAGGAAGAATATTCTTCCTCCATAGCATTATCCCACTCAGGTACCCCTGATGCCTCTCAAAAAGTCTATGGATCTAAAACTGTAGCAAAGAAGGCATGTGGATCTCTCTAAAAATCCCCCTAGTACATCGATCATCTATGGGATCTCCTACCCAAGTGCCAACACTCTCAAGTGTCTGTCTAGCCCAAAGTGACCCTAAAGTGGGTGAGTCAGGTGCTAACTCCTCATCCTCTAACTGACTAGACGTGGATGACTCTGCATCACTATCCTCACTCTCTAAACTCAAAGAAGAAGAAGATGACTCTGGCTCAAGAACCTCCTGTGGATGATCTAAATTTGATGAGGAATCATCATGAAAAGTAGATCAGATGAGAGAGAAGAAGTGTCAAGTGTTGAGTCTGTAGAAATCTCTTGAAAATGGACACTTCTCTCGATGAACAACTCATGAGTGACTAGATCTAGAAGGTGATATCCCTTAATACCATCCATATATCCTACAAAGATGTAAGGCTTGGACTGACGTTCCATAGCTTTGCATTTCTTCTTCAAAATGTGGGACATGGCTGGGGATCTAAAAACTCTAAGGTGCTCAACATTAGGTTTCCTTTTATGACAAGCTTCAAAGGGTGTTATCCCTTTCAAATCTTTGTGAGGAACCCTATTTTGAATGTATCAAGCACAATTGATAACTTTGGCCCAGTACTATGGCGCTAAGGATTTAGAGTGAATCATATAGCTACCCATCTCTTTCAAGAACCTATTCTTGCATTCTGCAACCCCATTTTATGAAGGACTATAAGTGACTGTGTGATATAAATCAATCCCCTCTGTAGTACAAAATTGCTCAAATCTGATGCTGACATACTCCCCTCCATTATTAGTTTAGAGAACCTTGATGGATTTCTCACTCTATTTCTCAATAAGAGTCTTGAAGTCTAGAAAATTTTCAAACACTTTAGACTTTTGTTTGAGAAAATATATCCAAGTGTACCTAGAGAAATCATCAACGAAAGTGAGGATGTACTTGGCCCTTGTGAAAGATGGTTTGGGAAAGGGTCATGATACATCACTGTGGACTAACTCCAAAGGTTGTGAAGCCCTCCAAGCTTTGCCTTTGTCAAATTTTGCTTTGGGATGCTTCCCAAGGGAACACCCTTCACAAAGTCCTTTTGACAATTGGACATGAGGCAAGCCAATGACCATGTCATGTTTGCAAAGTTGCTCAAGGTAGCGGTAGTTAAGGTGGCCAAACCACTCATGCCATAATTTTATAACTCCATCTGAATGAGTCAACAATGCTATTGGAGAAGAATCTAATGTAAAATGTGAGAAGGTGTATAACCTAGCTTGGTGATCTGCCCTACCCACTGTCACTATAGTATCACTATGTAACTCCTTGATAGACACTAAATCTGGTGAAAACTCAACTCTCATGCCCTGACCAATGTGAGTGATTTGGTACACTGATAGGAGATTGGTTGAAAGAGAAGGAACACTTAGAACATTATTGAATGTTCCTCCTTCCATTTCAACTGACCCTCTCCCTGCACTGGAAACTGATGTGTCATCACCCAAACTAATTAAAGTCATGCTACAAGGCTCTAAAGATGAAAACTCAACTAGTGAAGAGCCCATGTGGTGAGAAGCACCTGAGTTGATGACCCATGAAGATGTGGAAGCTGTTGTAGCTATAAGGGCCTTGCCCTTTTCTTTCTCCTTACCTTTGCCTTTTGCCTTAGTAAAATCTTGGGTAGATGAATTCTGCTTGATGGACTCAGGAACACCTATGTTGTTCTTCTCTAGAAGATGAGTTAGGTGATCTATTTGTTTCTTCATGCATTTGTGTTCATCATGCCATGTATTTTTACAATAGGCACACTTAACCTTCTCCTTCTTCGGTTTAGCATTGGAAGAGGAAGTCTCAGTGTTGTTTTTGGTAAGATTGGTGTTATCTTTCTTCTTTTCCTAGTCCTTGTTCTTTTTCTTCTTCTCCTTTGTTGAAGTCTTATCCTTACCATTTATAGCTATCAAGGCTTAGGGTTGAGTAGACTTCATTGTGCCCATTTGAATTAGCTTATCTTTCTCCCTAATCAAGTTAGCAATGAATGAATCCAAAGAAGGCATTTTCCATGTAGTGCCAAGGGCACTTTTTGTGGCATGGAAAGTGGAGACAAAGACTGAATAGTTTGGACCTAACTTTGCGAGAATAGAAAGAATAAGTTGATCGTCTTTATTTTCTATCCTGCACTCATTCAATTGCAATCTAAGGGCCTTAAACTTAGTGAAGATGTCTTGTAAGGTGTCAAAGTTGCTAGGACTTAGACTTATGAGTTCATTTTCAAGCTCATGACCTCTCATCTCATCAAGCTTCCCAAACAACTTTTCTAAGGTGTCCCATATGTCATTAGGAGTTTGGGAGGATTATAAGTGGAAGAGAAGTTCTAGAGACACAGACAAGCTCAGTTATCCAAAGGCTTCATCACTATGGTTGTACCACTTGACCTTTTCAACATCTATGTTGGGTTCTACTTCTGTACCCATGGCGATCCTATACAACCCTTTGCTTCTAAGAATGATTAAAATTTTAACTTTCCATTCATGATAGTTGAAGGGTTTAGGGGTTTTAATTTGAAAATAATCCATTTTTAGCTAAATTTAGGTGAAGTTGTGTTGATTGCAAGTTGTGAATTTATGTAGAAAGGAGAATGAAAGAAAGTTGTGAAAAACAATCACACCCCCTTGAAATATTGAGCACCCCCACCCCAAATATGCAATTACACACTTAAAAGATGTCAGACTTAGCTGAAAATGTGTCTTAGAGTAATCAGTGCAACACTAAAGCAAACAAGACGTCAGACTCAACTGAAAATGCATCCCGAGAGACCCAAATTTTGGCACTTTATAAAATAGTGCATTTTTTGACAAATAACAAGTCTACGTTATAGAAAATTAAATTTAAAACAACTTTTGCAAAAAAAGGCACCCAAAAGCAAGCTATCATTTGCAAGATATTAAAGTTACAATTTTTCGTAAACTAGTGTTTTTGCAAAAAAAAGTACTAAAACATTAAAAAATGCCTATTATGGGGAGAGAAAGTGGCCTTCCAACCACTCGTTAGATTTGGCATAGAATGAAGAATCCAAAGGAGGTTTGTGTGATGGGGAATCAGCCTCCCGCCAACCCGAGCCTCACCCTTCGTCTTCATAGGTCGAAGATACAAGTTTTAATTCAAACCCCAAAAAATACAAAACTATCTAAAATCCTTAATATTCTAGTCAAATTGACTGATTTTTGTTTTATCAAGTCAATTTTAACTAAAAACAAATGAAGCATAGATATAATAATGGATGCCACGTGTCCAAGGGGTGCCAAATAGGATGTCAAGTAAGGAAGGGGTGTCCAAAAGCAAACAGTGCAGAATTTGACTCAGAAAAGACAAAAGAATAGAAAACCTGTGCTGGACCGTATGGCCTACCTGAGGCACCTTGCTGGAGAATGTGGTGTGGTAGAAATTCACCAAAAAGGAGGCACAGATGCTTGATTCTAAACAACAGACCAAACAACAAGCAAAACAACAGGTGGTGTCCAAACAAGGCGCAGTTCTGAATTTTTTTTGCAAAAAACAAAACCAACCTACAGACCTGGGCCGTATGGCTAGCTTGGCTGGTAGAAAAGGATGCCATACAACTGAAGGAGGGTACAAACAAGAAGCTAGGCACTTTGCTGGAAGAAAGGATGCGCCACTTTAAATCAGGAAGCCAAGAAAAGTGCGCAGAATGTAGAAGCTTGGTGCTTGTGTTGGTGCTGACTGCTGCTGAGTCTAAAGTTCCTTAGAGCCATACAACAATGGCATCCAAGAATAGCTAAACCAGCCCCTGAAGTGAAGACAACCAAGACACCCAAAGGCCAAAATGATACCAAAAATGATATTGACATAATTTTTTTTATTTTAGACCAAATCTAAAATAAAAAAAGAACTCCACTCCTCTGGATTTCAAAAATAATCTAAAAGCATAATCACACACAAGATTACCATTTTTGCTCTGATACCATATTGGAGTTGTTGCCAAAATCTGGATAATGCGAGTGCAATGGAGACGTGATCACATAAGTTGAAGCAAGTGCACACTACATAGATGCTAAAGCAATTTGAAAATAATACAATAAGATAAATTGCACAAGACAAAATGGAGAAAACCAAAATCTGATTAGCATGAGATGGCCAAAGTGAGGAATACAAATAGGAGAGTACGTAAGTAATTCCTCTATAAAAGGTGGACAAGGCACCCCAAGAATAGAATGTAACTCCTCCATGAAAGGTGGTGACAAGGTGCTAAGAATAGAGAAGTAACTCCCATCAAGGGAGTTACTTATGACATTCTTATGACACCTATGACACATCTATGACACACACCTCCACATAAGCTAGCCTATCCCACAAATGTAAGAAAACTCCATGTATGCACAAGAAATACAATTTCCCTAATTAATAAATAGGGAAAAATAAAAACCTACACTACTAAATTTTTCATTCAAAATCTCTTATTTTCAAGCTCTATTATTCATACATGCAATTTTTTTGACAAATGTACATTTGATGAAATGAGAATGTACAACTGTTACTTACTTTTTTCAATATCCTACAATTTTGTATCAATTTTAATTCACATTCCATAGGGGTAAAATTCCTTCTATTAAGCTATTCAAACCCCTGTTATTACACATTTCATTGACATTTATTACAAACTATCCATCTTAGTCTCCCTTCTTCTATTTTTGAGACCTTTATTTCATTTATGTATTTTTTATTTCTAATTTTACATATTAAAAAATATAAAAAATCATATATTCTCAAAAAATGCCAAAATAATAAAATATTATCAATAAATATAAACTAGTACCTAAGCATGATTAACAATCTAGTTTACATCTTTGTAATATGTTGTTTATCTCATGATTAGTAGATAGCATATTATTTTTATCACACATGCATTTCATAGATATCTATGAAGTGTTGTGCAAGACACAAATATTTTCACATATTAATATGTTGAACTATCCACTACCCATTGGCCTTACTAAGTTGGGGTTGGGGGAATCTTACTCATATGTGATAGTATGTAGGTGTTATCATTATATAACCCCTATACTATTGAACTTTTAATTTTATATAAATCCATTTCTACCATTTCAAGGATATGATCACATGATATATGCATAGTTTAGAATACCTTTGTTAATCCTATATTCCATTGATGTTCCTTACTTATACATAATATATTACAAATTTGATTTTTTATTCTATTGGCCCTTGGCCTTTGTATGAGATTATTTTCTTGCTGCATATCTATGAGATCTTATGTGTTGTATGTAAAATTTGATCATGTCCTTTATTTGTCCCTTAGTCATATGTGTGGTGTGTTGCATTTTAACATGTCCTTTCATTGGCATTGGCCCTATGTGTGGTGTGTGACATTTGAATGTTTCCTCACTTTGGTCCTTGGTCTTATGTGTGTGTGTCAATTGAACATGTCCATTTTTTGAAACATTCCTCATGTTTATGTGTGTTATTTAGGACATTTTAACATGTCCTTACTTTTGGTGTGTTGCCTATCTATGTCAATTTTCTATCATTTATGCTTCTTATGTGTGTTGTTGTTAAGCTTTATGAGTTTAATAAGTGCCATGATCCATATAATGCACTCCTAACATCCTAACATAGTAACATAGTAACATAATAATTTTTTGAGATTCCATGATACATTCTATAGGCCTTTCCTCTTAAGTCCTATGTAAAATTCTAATCTTTCTATGCCTAAACTTTTCAATATGCTATAATTTTTCAATGATAACATATTAATACACATGTTTCAAGTTAACATTTATTTTTAGATGAGTGAATTTTGAGGAAAAAATTACCTCACATCAAATTGGAACATTTTAATAGGATTTTCATAGATGAGATAAGCCATTTTTAGAGAGAAAATCACATTTTCAAAGTTTTAATCTTCAAATTTAGTTATTGGCATACATTATTGGGGCATATTCTATTTCATATACAATCATATTTTCATTTTCAAGGATCAAATTCACATAGTTTCAAATTTTGCATTCACATATAGTTTTAAATTATATAATTACAATGGGGGAATGATATAGTTTAATGCCACATTTTCTATCTATGAACATGGTAGTAGCATGGATATTCTCCATTATCCTAAGATTACATTCTCAAATAACAAGGATTTACCATTATTTTTTAATTAAATCTAAAATCCATATATAATTATTGATTAAATTTAGCTACATAGTGCATGACTTAGAGTCAATGAGCACTCTAACATTGTGTGTGTGAATCCTTTAGTGTTCCAACTCATTTAAATATTAGTGTTATAAATATGGACATAAATAAGCAAGTTTTTAGCATTCTTCAAAGAGAAATATTTTCATTTTAGAAGATAAAATGTAAGTTTGGGCTTGATCACCCATAATTTTATCTAATGGTTTGGATAATAAACCATGTTCTCCAAGTGCCTCATGGGAGGCACCAATTCTTCAATGATTCAAAGAAGCATCATCACCAAGAAAAGTCACAAAAATTAACATTGATGTCAGACATATAGGTGTATTCATTCCATACAAACATTTCAATTTTAAAATTAATTAAAAATAAATAATTCTCAATTTATAAAAGCTAATTTCAAATTACAATTGTCAATATTCAAGAAAAAATTAAAATTTTCAAATTCAAGTTTTATTTTTTTATTTTTCAATTTTTAAAGTAATAAAACAACTACTTTATGTGATTTGTAGGGTTTGTCAAATTGTATGGTTCCTTGCATGATTGAAGTATGCAACTAAAATATAAAGTGTGTCTTATACACTAAGGTGTTACTTTCTTTTAAATTAGTATTTTATTTATAGACTAAGGGGGGGTAGTGTGGGGGGTAATGTAGTAACCTAAATTTGGTCACAAATACTTGATCATGCCAATTTAATGACTTTTTATCATTAATTGACATATGCACTTAATTAACACCTATTTCAATAATTTGATGCTACTACCTTAACCTACAGTGTAACTAATATGTGTCATTGACTTGTTCTTACATACCTTTCATATTATCTTATTACATTTATCTATGTCCTTAGTATGTTTAGTTTATGGAAAACCATAGCTAAGTAGAGTATATATCAGAGGTAATGGTTAGTATTTTATCATCATATTATGAATTATAATATTAATGAATTGTTGTGGATGTTTCCCCCTCAAAGTAGTTTAGTCATAATTATAAAGTATTTTGTTCTTTTATCAATTATTTTTGTGGATCTGATTATTCTATTCTTAATTTTGATATATATTATATCCTTATTTTAAAAAATTGAATTAATTTCATTATGTGGTATCAAATCATAAATTTGGGAATGTTTATATGATGTTGTTTTTCATAGTTGGTTTTGTAACAACTAGGGGAGTTAAAGGGTAAAAAAATATAACTTGCAATCTGGGAAGAATTTAATTATTTTGCCACTATAGTATTGTTCAAAGTTTTTTTGAAAAAAGTATGGAGTTTTTTTTATCACCCTTGTGTAAATTAGTAGCCATTGGAATCATTTTATAAATAAAATGACAATAATACAATCTATTGGTATAATTTTTTAATCTTGAAACCCTCCATTTTAAGGTTTGTGCATATATTTTATTAACATTCACAGATGTGTGAAAAGTTAAGACAATCCAAAAATTCCTCATAAGGGAGTCCAATAATTTATCTCTATTTGTTTTTTAGGTGGTTCACCAACTTAAATAAGATATAAAAAATATGGTGAGCAAGGATTGTCTTGATGAATTAAAATGGAACATGGATTATATGAAGAATTATTTGTCAACTCTGAGTGCTCATTTGAATTATATTATGACTCAAATTCCATAAAGTAATCCTCCATCACTCCAATATGTAGATGCTTAAATCTATATTTATATGTTAAACTAGTCTTTTACACTTGATAAATATATCTCAAGGCTCTACCCTTGATTTTGACATTCATTGCAACCAAAAGGCTCACACTCACCAACTCATTAGGTATAATTACTTATTTCCTAATCTAACCCTGATTATTTTTATTATCTATATCACTTATAACCACATAAAACATAAAATATTATTTGTGTGTGTGTGTGTGTGTGTGTGTGTGTGTGTGTGTGTGTGTGTGTGTGTGTGTGTGTGTGTGTGTGTGTGTTTTTGTGACAATATAGAAGGGTTGAAACTATTATCCCTACTCCAATGAAAGTGTCCTTACCCTAAAAACATTAAAAGTTTCAAAAAAAAATTATATGTAGGTTTAGCCTAAGAATGTCAATAACCCTTCTATGAGGATAATTTCAAAAGAAATAGTATAAATACAAGTCAAATCTTACCTAGTTTTCATCTAAAAAATATCAAGCACTCACCTCTCAAGCCACACAACTATGTTATTATTTCATATTCATTTTTATTTTCATATCAAGCATAGGAACAATCAAAATATAGGTCTAAAACACAATAAATACAACATGTGAGCCATATTTTTAGTTACAAGCTAGATCACTACATGCATATTCATATAGTATATTGTACCCTTATGTGCACAAATTTACACACATAGGGTATAACTAAATAATTCTAAATCCCTCCTTATATTACTAGATATGTAGGCAATGGTCATTGATAGAGGGGTCTATGAGGTTAGCTTGACATTGTGATCCCACTAACCTATATTTTTTTAACATAACCTAATATAAGGTGGAGATATAGGGTTTGAGCTATACACATTGATATAGAGATTAAGTGTGAAATATAAATAAATCAAATTAAAGGCAATAAAAAACTCAAAAATACCCATGTGTTCATATCTTGATACAAAAAACATTTTTTACATGTTAATTACATTGAGATTCATTTAATAAGCATTGACACAAGTGTCCACATGTTGATGCAAGTGTTCAAATAAATAAAGATAATATTTATAAAATATGATGACTATTTCTTGAACATCAGATATCTTATTTCCACACATGTACATCTCATATATTTATGTGCATCATTACATAATCTAAGCATTGTTTCTTCTTCATGATTTTAAAATCAAAATACTATTTGGCATTGTAATTTTTAAATTTTTTATTTTTTTAAAATTCAGCACTTAAATTGAATATCATAAATTGAATTAATTAATTAGCCTAATTTTAGGAAAAGCTTATATCAATCTTGAATAGCATATTCGTCCTTAACATTTAATTAAAAAAAGGGTTAAACATCTCTTATATCTCTGAAATACATTCTTGATTTATTGCAATTGTTGATTCTTAATTAGGAATATTTTAGGGTTTTACTTGTGAAACATTCCATATTTTTTTGCCTATTTATGATTCATAAAAGATAGATTTTAAAATTAATTAGTTGACTTTCATATATATATATATATATATATATATATATATATATATATATATATATATATATATAAACCTATTTTGGCTTATCAAAATTATGTATGAAATTTTCAAAATATTCAATTTACTATATTAGTACATATTGATATACAGTGCATAAGAAATACTTTTTTTCCCTAATGTTCTACGTTTTTCCTATTGTATTTTTAAAAAAAACCATTCTCATATTTCTAAAAACTCATTCAATATAGTAAAATATCTACATTCTTATTGTGCAAAATCTTACTAAGTTTTACTTGACGTTTTCAACCTTATAGGGTTTTTGATTATAGTAATTATTTAGTTTTTATTTTTCCTATCATGTTGGATTGTTCCCTAAAATTTATATGACTTTATTAGCATGCTTTTATCTCAAATTTAGAGCATCTAAAATGTATAAAAATGATCATCTTCCTCCTCCTAACTCTAAGGATGGTGATAGATGCTTTCCCTCTAACTAGGTCTATGTTATCACTACTCCAAGTAGAAAGGTGGCCCATCCTATGGATTCAAATGAAGGTAATAAATATATCCTTCCTCAAACCCCTCTAAATCCCACATATCCTCTATTTGGTGTGTGTATGCATATTCAATTTGAAATACCTAGATTTTGTACTTGTGAAGCCCTTAAATATCAAATTATCCTTATGAGTAAGTTAATATAAGAGTTGTAAAATAATTTTAGTTCAAAAATCACATCATTTTAAAATTAGATTACATACCTAAAAAATCCAAACTATTCTTGAGTTAAACACATGTTTACATCTTAATCTATAAATGTTTCACCCAACAAGGTTTAATATCAAAATAAGAAGCTAAAAGAGATTTCGTCTACAATTAGTGATTCAAAAAAGTGAATAAAAAACCAATAAGAGTCCAAGTGAGATTCTAGTTAAAATTATTCAAAACAAATTTATCCAACTACCACATATACATTCTCTTTGAAGGTCAAAATAATATTATGTATATCATAGAATACATGGGCATCATACAAATTTATGTTTTTCTTTATAATAAAAAATACAAAGTACATTTGATAGTGGCGATCCTACAATAAATACATCAATAATAAACCTACTCACATTATGACTACCTCTCCTAAAGTACAAGTGCAAAACCAATAAATATGGCTACCAAAGGATAATTAAGAGAGAGGAAAATTCAAAATTCAAAAATTATATAAATAACATATTCAAAAAGCAAAGTTAGAGAAAATCATTTTACACAAAAAACAATATGAAAAATAAAAATTACAAAAGGAATAACATGAAAGGGAACATTTGAAAAAGGTAATGTTTCAAAAAAGTAACATGCACATCAAATGTTTAAACAAATATTTTTTTTTAAATATTTTAAAAATAAAGAGACACTTTAAAAATCTAAAGATCCAAATATGGTTGCAAAGGAGGTAATTACAAGCCTTTTATCAAATAAAGACCTTTCACTACCACTACACATATATATGGCAAGCAATATTCAAATGAACAATTCGGCAAAAATTGTTTTAATTCATTTGATGAATTACCAAATAATCTATTCATACCTATAGATTCCAGCACATATAAGTTAAATCCATCACCAAAATATGCAAAATAAAATACAAATAAATGTAAAATAAATATAACAAGTACAAACTTACTAAAAGAAGATGATACACTTTTTGATTTTGTTATACACACATTATAACATATTTTGTTTAGGAAATCTTATTCATTTACCATTTCTCATATATTCTAATACTCATCTTGAGATCATTTTATATCTTATACAATTTAGATAATAATTTCACAAAAAACAAATATTCAATAAAATATAAAAAACATTCAAATAATAAAAAAATACTAGAAATATTTAGAAATTCACATCTTTTATAAATTTTTCATATGTTATTTACTTTATGTTAGTATATAACATATAATTTATATACACACACTTGTTTCATATTTACTTGAGTGTGATAAAGGAATACATTAGTGTAATGATATCTCAAGCATGTAGATGTCAGACCTTTCCTCTTATATCATGATACACTACATTGGGGGCATCTTGATTCTATATGAACATGATTGACATAGGTCCTATTGTCTTAAGTTAATTTTTCATTATCTTACTGAGATTATATATCTTACACATGTATACTCATGTTTATATCTTACATAATGTATTTGACATGTTATTCTATATTACATTTTTATAACACATGCATGGAGTGACTAATATGTCATGCTTATGATAGTTATTTTTATCTCATTATGTCATTTGTTTACATTCACTTACTTGAGTGTACTTCTTATTTGCTTAGTTGTCTTGCTTGTGGAACATTTTCACATTTTTCTTTACTTATTGGCCATAATTTCTTGATTATTTCTTTTTTTAATTTGTATGTGGACATTTTAACATGTCTTCCACTTGACTTTATGGAATTTAAATGTGCCCCTTGATTACGGTCTCCTTAGAGCCCTTTTTGTGTGACATTTAAGTACTCTTGTATGTTTGCTTGATTATTTTTTGAGATCATTATCTACTAGATGTTTCCATGATTCATGTCATGCATCTTAGGGCTTGTTATATCTGCATAATTCAAGCTTCATTGATACATCCACTTCTACATGACACTACTATATGCTTATTTTACTACATGATTCACATAGATACATCATAGCTGTCTTGTTGGCATATCAATGGGGTAATGTCATAAAATACACAAATCCACATACATAAACTTGATATAATGGGAAATGTTTGATTTAATTTAAACAATTAACATGATTAAATTATACATTTTTGGACAAATTTGTATGCGTTGGGCACAAATTTGGGACAAATATTATTAAATTTGTGATACATATTATACACATGACATAGATAAAAGGTTACATTTAGATATATTTCTATCTTGGGACATATTTTATATGTTAATTAACTAAATTAAAAATACACTATTAGATTATACATATATTTATGCACTGACCTTACCAAGATGCATCATTTAAGTTTTTACATATTATAGTCATTGGCTCTTGTTGATTACTGAAATTAATATTTTATTCCCTCTATGGAATCGATAGTATTATTATATTATTACAGTTTGATATGGTTATACCATTTAACTTGAGAGAGATTGGATAAATTGGATAGATTGGCTAGAGTGGTTATACTTGGGTTGTGTGATTAATATTTTGTTTCTCAATAGACTTGGCATAATTCATTGTTATAAAAAAAAAGGGGAAATGATCACCCTCCAATTCCCCTCTTCACATCTCCAAGTTTTAGTTGTGAACCTCTTTCCAATGTTTCATCTAGGAAGAGTCTCTACCAAGATAAATTACCAAGGGGAAACATTGTTGTATTTAAAAACATGTGTACTCCTTCCTTGATCTCTTTCTTTTCATTATTTTCAAATTATATAAATTTAAGATTATATGAACTAATTTTACTTGTAACATGATCTTGGTTTTAGGTCATTCACATACAACAAATTCAAGTGGGCTCAATTAAATACAAGGTGTGTTATACACACCATGGTATACTTTATTTCCTTTAACCTATTAATTTCATCCTTATACATTACTAGATTAGGGTACAGGGATGTAGATGATCATGTTTGAATTTATATGTTAAACTAGTCTTGTACACTTGATAAATATATCTTAGGACTATACCCTTCAGTTTGTCATTCCTTACAACCAAAAGGCTTGCACTCACCATCTCACTGAGTCTTATTACTTATTTCTTATTAAAATATTGATTACTCTTATTATTTAGATAACCTATAACCAAAAAACACCTAGAATATGATATATATCATTCATTTTCAATTACAAAACCTCAACAATTTTTATCCATCATGGATAGTTGTGTTTAGGATAATACATTATCCTTGATCCAAAAAAAGTGTCCTTACCTTGAAAATACTAATTTTTTAAAATATTTTAACAATTATGGGTTGGCATAAGATATAATTAACCCTTATTGTAGGATAATTTCAAAATATGTAGCATTAATATAACCAAATCTTACTCATTATTCATCTATAAAATATCAAGCACTCACCTCATTATCTTAGAAATAATATTAAACTTTAAAGTGCACAACTAATCTATTCTTCTCTATTCAACCCTATTTTCATATCAAGCATAGGATAAATCAAACTATAGGTTTGAAGTACTCAAAATATAACCCATAAGCCATAATTGTCAAGTTACAAGATAAATCACTACATTCATCTTCATATAGTATATTTCACCCTTGTGTATGCACATTCCCACACATAGGGGATAAATACATAAGTTTTATTCCCTCCTTAGTGTGTTAGCTATGTAATCAATTCTCATTGACAAAGGGTTATTGAGGCTAGAGTAACACTATGATCCCACTAACCCATTTTTGGTAAAGGTAACCTAAACTAAGGTGGAGAGATAGGGTTTAAAATATAAGTAGTGATATAGATCTTGAGCATGAGATCCAAATTCATAAAATGAAAGGATATAAAAAAAACTATAAATACCTAGGTGGTTTCATCTTGATACATATAACATTTCATACAACATAGCTGCATTGAGATTAAGATAGTAGCATTGACGCAAGGTCTGTGTAGCCAAAAAAAATATTTCTAGAATCTAATGACTATTTCATGAAAATTAGAGAGGAAATTTCCATGCATGTACATCTCATATCTACTATGTATCATTGCATAAGATAAATATTTTTTATTATTTATGATTGTGTAATCAAAATACTACTTGTCTTTATACTTTATATATTTAGCTTTTTTATGATTCAACACTGAAATTGAATATAATAAACTAAATTATTTAATTATAATGATTTTAGTAAGAATTTATCTCACTCTTGAATATCTTATACTTCATTAACCCTTAATTTATAAAAAGGGTTAAGCATAATCAGGTTCTCTAATCCAAACAATCACAACTCTAATACTGGTTCAAAACACATGTTGCCAAAAGTGGAAGTGTGCAAGTTCTATGTTAAAGATCCATTCACTTGGATCAATCAAATAGAAAATTTATTTTATCTAAATTAGACCCTATGTTCACAAAATTTTATCACAAATTCTCTCCATATATAACCTACGAAGTTCATTTGGTATAGGTGGTTGTGTTCTCATAATAAAAATAAGGGTTCTCATGTTATCTAGTTAATGTTTACTAGGGAGATACAAATACAATATTGTAATGTCTCATAAAAATACTTAAATCAGCAAAAAAAAAAAAAAAAGGTAATGCTAAGGATTATGTTTATGAGTTATAAAATCTATCTTTACGTGTGGATGAAATCAATGAGAATAAAATGACTAACATATACCTAGGAGGATCAAGGATAACATCCAACTTGAGGTTTTCATGTCTAATCCAACATCCATTTTTGAATCCATACCATTCATGCACCAGGTAGAGAAAAATTATTTGGTTAAAATAAGGGATTTCACTCATGGCTACAAACATAATTTCATAGCACAATCATTTCCTCAACCTACAATATTGACCATCAGTAAATTTAAGAGAAGCATGCCAAAGAGTTATGTTTTGGCTATGGCATAAAGTGGAGAAAAGGACACAAATGTTCTATAAATAAGTTTTTATACATTGAAGGAGATAATTAATATGAAGAATGTGATGAGGCCTTAGATGAGTGTATGGAAGAAGTAGAGGATGAATCTAAAGATTCTCACCCTACTATCTCCTGTCATGCCCTTTTAGGTATTAGTACCCATGAAACTCTTAAGGTGGTGGGATTACTCAATAAATATAAGTTTACAATGTTGATTGACTCAAGAAGTATACATAATTTCATCAATGATAAGTTGTCTACTCATTTAAACTATTTTATTTATCCATCTTTTGAATTTCAAGTCATGATTATAGATGGTGGTAGAGTAAATTGATCTAAAAAATGCCATAGTATTAAGATTGCCAGGGGGATACCTAATTAATTCCTACATTTTATATTCCCATGGGTGGGACTGATATAATTTTGGGAGTAAAATATCTCATGACTTTATATAAAATAAGGATAAATTTATAGGAAATTTCCATATACTTTTATTCTAAAGGGAAGACATTTGAACTATGAGGATTACAAGAAAAGTATCCACAATTAGTTATTTCACATCACATGATGAGGATTCTTAAAAAATATACTGAAGAATTTATAGCATGATTATTTTCCATATAAGTTCATCTAAAAAATTTGTCTACACATCCCAATTTACAAATGATTCTCGATGGCCACCTAATAGTTTTTTATGTAATGCCAAAATTAATACCATTAAATAGATAACACTATCATGAAATAAGATTAATAATAGGTTATACAACACTAAACATCAGACCATACAAGTATCTATATTCCTATAAAATTGAAATTTAAAATATAGTACATGATATTATGGAGGTAGGTATTATTTGACATATCCAAGTGAATATGCATCCCTAGTGGTCATGGTGTAGAAGAATGATCACACTTAGAGTAGAATAATGATCACACTTAGAGGATGTGCCTTTAATATAAAGAAATCAACAAGTACACCATCAAATATAAGCTTACTATTCTAGTAATTGATGATTTTTTAGATGAATTGCATGGATTTATTTATTAACAAACTATCTCTTCATTATGGTTATCATCAAATTTGGATGAGACAATGATAATATCCCTAAAATATATTTCAAAACTCATAAATACCATTATGAGTTTATGGGCATGCCTTTTGGTCTCATAGATGCACCATCTACATTTCATAGTTTGATGAATACTATTTTTTTCCTTTTTAAGGAAGATTGTGTTGGTGTTTTTTTATGACATCCTAATCTACATCAAAAATTGGGAAGAACATTTTAGGCATGTGAAATAGGTACTATTAGTTTTGGAATAACATTATATTTATGCCAAACTTTCTAAATGTGATTTTGGAGTCCATGAGGTGGAGTAATTATGTCACATTGTTTCACATGAGTCAAGTTTGATCATAATAAGATAAAATCTATGGTGGAGTGCAAATGAGAAAGACACTCAAGAACCTTCATGGATATTTGAGGCTAATAGGTTTGTTGTGACACCAACACACCCCATTCTCTAAGTTCAAATAAAAACCCATTATTAGATGGGAAATATTTATTCATGGTCCATATCAACCTTAAGAGTTATAATATTGATCATATGTGTATAAAACTAAGGTTGTTTTCAAAGTCTAACTTTATTACAAAAGTTACAAAAGGGAGAAAATCAAATCTTGGGCATCATTCATGAATTACTTATCACCTTTGATTTTCTTCTTTATTATATAAATGTGTATTCAATGTCATTTTTTTATTTAATGGAATAATGAGGATAATGTAGATATATATCCTATTTAATATTTAATGTGTATCATCCATCCCAAAGATTTCAAATTTTCATCAAGTTCCATAGATTGTGACATTTGATAACATCCCATTCACTCACAACTAATCATAGTTATAATAGAAGTTTCCTAAAGTACTTTTTAGAATATAGATTCATGATATAATTCCATATAGAATAACCTCATTAACTTAAAACATGTATCATTCAAACTATATTCTAAGCTCTTGGGTTATCAAGAGCCATCCATGCATTAAAATCTAATAAAAATGAGACATCCAATTTTTTATGAAAGGTTCACATTCCTATAAGGTCTAAAATATAAATATTGCTCCACATGGTGACATATCATTCACATAGAGTCTATGGGAAGAAAATACAAAGTTCAATTTTATAGAGGTTCTTAGACTCTTGAATTATTGCCAAGTGTAAATATCTCTTTCACTCAAGTCCCTAGAATATCAAGGCAGGTCCATTAAATTTAAAGATCTTAATTTCCTTATATTATTATAAGTGGCATAATCTCATTTATTTAGGCCTCATTAGTTATAAATACATTGTAAATTTATAAGTCTCCAGATTAATGAGAGACATCCATGTATCATCATCTCATAATTAGGGGCTTGGTGAGACAAACTACACTACCATGAACTATACTTTCTCTATATTAATGAGAAGCATCCACATGGTGAGATATCATTAGACCAATACTTTCCAGTCAAAATTACATGTCCATAACTATTTTTATTCAAATTCTCAAGACCTATCTATGTGGCATCATCTCAAAATCCTAGAACCTATCAATAAGGAAGTATAGAAGCCAATACAATAATTTCATCATATTCTAATATTGTTCCACATGGAACCATCGCATGAATGTATATCCCTAAATAGAATGTGCATAGTTTGAATCCTAAGAGATCTCTGAGTCTCAAGATCATGATAGGTGGTAGGATATTTTTATTTCATGGCTTGTAGATCATATAAAGTATAATTATAAATCTAAAGATCCTAGGTCAAATGGATTGAAACAAGTGTCATAATCTCAAAGGTGCATTGCCAAGATACAAACATGATATTTGACAATGAGGAAAAAAGATGAATAAATAGGAAATGGGCACCTATCATAAAGTAATGAATAATCACTTATAATTAATGAAAAAAATACCACACGACATAAAATACACCCACCAAAGCTAACTTGTGAATTTCAAATCAAAATGAGAAGTAGATCCAAAGGGCATTATTTCATTAGCTTCACATGAATTAATATTTAAGTATCAAGTGTTGATCAATATATGTAAAATATTTAGAAAAATAATCCACTTTGATATTAATTAATGAATTGTGAACTACGAATTCAAGCCATCAATCCTTCAATAATTTTTTTCCTTCTAATAAATTTGTGAGTCAATATAACCAATCTTGTTAAATAATTTTATGATACAAAAGTGGCTTATTCATCTCAAAAAACTAGACAAGCTTTGTCCAAATATTATAATGTAGGGGCCACTAAGTACCTTGATGTAATTTTTGATAGGGGTACTACTATTTCCTTATTACTCAACTCTCTAGGATGAAATCAAAGGTATAAATACATATTCAACCCAAGACTAGTTGGACAAGAATGGGAAGATAAATTTACATGATTTGATGTTAATTAAAAAAATTATTTTACATAATTTGATGATAAAGTCTGATGTAATTCCATGCATTCACTTAATTCATGACTTATTTTTTAATGGTGTTATTAATAGAGATTATTTTCACCTAAGTCTCCATAAAAATGTGGTAACTTACATCTATGGGGATGATTTTGAGAATTAGTTGTGCCTCATATCACCTAAAATTACTTACAAGTAGGTCATATGCAAGTCCTGGTTAGAACATAATATAGTTGAGGGAAAATTCAAGTAGTGGCTAGCATTAAGTGATAAATCAAAGTTTCAAGGTGTTGTTTGTTCAATGCCCATGATGAAATTTAAGCCAAACATTAGGATACCCATGGTATTATTGAATATGTTATATAAGTTTGATATCATCACCTAAATAAACTATGTATAGGTCCCCTTATTGAACATAATTCTAATTTTTGATAAAATTGTGGCACTAGGAGAGGTTATCAATGTCTGACTCAAGGCACAGATGTTTACATTTGATGAAAGTCCATTTGATGTAAATGTTTACATGATGTCATATGTAGTATATGTAATCATGGGGATAGTGCACATAATATATGGGAAAACCTAGGATCCATCCATATAATATTAAACAACATGGTCTATGATGGCTCTCTACTCCATATTTACCAGTTTAGGATAGAAATAAAGAAGATTGTAGAAAAAGTATACCCATTGGTATACCAAGACATTTATGGTGAATCTATGCCAAGGATTTCAAAGAACATAAGGAAAAAAAATTTAATATATGGGATATTATTAGTACTATCATGACTATATTGTAATCACAATAGTGCGAACCAAGGTTGATCCTTTAAATCTTCCTCATTTTGTTCCTAATAAAGATGTGAAACAATAAATAGTTTTCCAATTTTATAATAGTGTGGATGAGTATCTAGTTACTAAGCAGCAAGGGTAGTATCATAAGACCCCTCTAAGCATTATATATATGTAATATTCATTAAATAATCACCTCAAACTAGCTAGGAAGATTAAGGTTCACTATGGTCTAAGTCAAGCATAATTTAGAAATTGAGATCCCAAGAATAGAGTGAGGCAATACCTCACTAACCTTAGAAAAGAAGATTCCATTATTAGTGTAGTTTTTTATTTTTCCCTATTATTTAGTTAGGGAAATTATATATTTTTTCTACATAGAGTTTTCCTACATTCATGGGATAGGCTAGCTTATGTGGAGATGTGTGTCATAGATGTGTCATAGGTATCATAAGAATGTCATAAGTAACTCCCTTAATGGGAGTTACTTCTCTATTCTTATCACCTTGTCACCACCGTTCATGGACGAGTTACAGTCTATTCTTGGGGTGCCTTGACCACCTTTTGTGGAGGAGTTACTTATGTGCTCTCCTATATGTATTCTTCACTTTGGCCATCTCATGTTAATCAGATATTGGGTTTTCTCCTATTTTGTCTTGTGCATTATATCTTCTTGTATAATTTCAAATTGATTTAGCATCTATGTGATGTGCACTAGCTTCATCTCGTGTGATCACGTCTCCATTGCATTTGAATTATCTAAATTCTGGCAACAACTCTGATATGGTATCAGAGCCACTTTGGTAATCATGTGTCTGATTATGCTAGTAGTTTATTCTAAAATTCTTACTTTGCTTTCTTAGTAGTTTCTTTTGTTTAACTTCATTGCATTTGAGAGTTTTGGTAGAATTTCTTGAAAACTCATGTAAATCCATATGAAAACTTGTTAAAAAAATCAATTTTGAGTTAAAATTTGCCAAGACATCTTATATAGATCTGTTGTGGCTTTAGCAAAGGCAGTATAATTACTTTTTTTGGTTATTCTATAGGAAAATAGAGATCTCTGCACATCTGGTTTCTAGTCTTGGACACCACTTTCAGCTTGGGGAAACTCTCCAAGAAGTGCATCTGCATGTGGAGGTCAATGTGGGGCATCTAATAGGGTGAGATATGCATGGAGTGGGACTCCAGCAAGGCAAAATGCAGTTGTATGGCATCCAGCGCGCATGTGCGTAGTGAGGTAGTGACTAATACTATCTGCTATGCGTTGAATCTAAATCTCTATCTCTTCCCTGCTATACATTGAAATTTCAACTTGTCTCTTCTCTTTTCTTCTGTTGTGCATTGAGATCTACAGATTCAATATTTTTTTTCCCAACAAAATTAGAAATGTACCTTTTTTTGTAAGAGAATTCTGCCACTTGCTATTTTTTCTTGTAAATGGTGCCCTCTCCTTGTTTGGTGTTAATGTGGGCCCTTAGATACTTGGCCAATAGTTTCATTCTATCTTTTAATTTAATTTTTTAGTTAAAATTGAATTGTAAAAAAAAAGCAGTCAATTTGACTAACTGTTAAGTATTTTAGACAATTTTAAAATTTTGGGGGTTTAGATTTAAACTTGTATCTTCGACCTACAAAGACGAAGGGTGAGGCCCGGGTTGGTAGGAGGCTAATTCCCCCTCAAAAAGACCTCCTTTGGATTCCTTTAAATGTATCAAATCCAATGAGTGGTTGGAAGGCCACTTTCTCTCTCAAAATAGGCATTTTTTTAATGTTTTAGTGCTATTTTTTTGCAAAAACACTAGTTTACGGGAAATTAAACCTTTAATATCTTGAAAATGGTAGCTCAAATTTGGGTGCCATTTTTTTTAAAAGTGTTTATAATTAAATTATCCATAGTTTAGGCTTGTTATTTGTCAAAAACACACTAGTTTATAAAGTGTCTAAAATTTGGGTCTCTCGAGATGCATTTTTTACTGACTCCGACGTCCTATTTGCTTAAAGTCTTGCACTGATTGCTCTAAGACACATTCTCAGCTAAGCTCAATGTATTTTTAGCATGTAATTTCATATTTTGGGGGGGGGGCTCAACATTTTAGGGGGTTTTGTTTTCTTTTCACAACTTGTAAATCTTTGCTTTCATTCTCCTTTCTGCATAAATTCACAACTTGCAATCAACACAACTTCACCTAAATTCAACTTAAAATGGATTATTTTAAACTTAAACCCATAACAACCTTCAAATATCATTAATGGAAGGTCAAAATGTCAATCATTCTTAGAAGTAAAGGGTTATATAGGATCACCATGGGTACTGAAGTAGAACCCAACACTTATGCTAAAAAGGTCAAGTGGTACAACCGTAGTGATGAAGCCTATCGATTACTGAGCTTTTCTATGTCTCCAAAACTTGTCCTCCATTTAGAAACCTCCAAGACTCCCAAAGACATATGGGACACCTTAGAACTCTTATTTGGGAAGCTTGATGAGATGAGAGGTCATGAGCTCGAAAATGAACTCATAAGTCTAAGTCCTAGCAACTTTGACACCCTACATGACTTCTTCACTAAGTTTAAGGCCCTTAGATTGTAATTAAAATAATGTGAGATAGAGAATAAAGATGATCAACTCATTCTTTCTATTCTCTCAAAGTTAGGTCCAAGCTATTCAGTCTTTGTCTCCACTTTCCATGCCACAAAAAGTGCCCTTGGCACTACATGGAAAATTCCTTTTTTGGATTCATTCATTACCGACTTGACTAGAGAAAAATATAATCTAATTCAAATGGACACAATGAATTCTACTCAACCCCAAGCTTTGATATCTGGAAATGGTAAGGATATGACTTCAACAAAGGAGAAGAAGAAAAAGAACAAGGACTAGGAGAAGAAGAAAGAAAACAACAATCTTGCCAAAAAAAACATTGAGTCTTCCTCTTCCAATGATAAACCTAAGAAGGATAAGGTTAAGTGTGCCTATTGTAAAAAGACAGGGCATGATGAACACAAATGCATGAAGAAATAAATAGATCACCTAACTAATCTTCTAGAGAAGCACAACATAGGTGTTCTAGAGTCCATCAAGTGTAATTCATCTACCTAAGATTATACCAAGGAAAAAGGAAAGGGTAAGGAGAAAGAAAAGGGCAAGGCCCTTGTAGCAACTATAGCTTCTACAACATCATGGGTCATTGATTCAGGTGCTTCTCACCACATGGTCTCTTCACTAGTTGATTTTTCATCTTTAGAGCCTTGTAGCATGATTTCAATTAGTTTGGGTGATGACACATCAGTTTATATTGCAAGGAGAGGGTCAGTTGAAATGGAAGGAGGAACATTCAATAATGTTCTAAGTGTTCCTTCTCTTTCAACTAGTCTCCTATCAGTGTACCAAATCACTCACATTGGTCGGGGCATGAGAGTTGAGTTTTCACCATATTCAGTGGCTATCAGGGAATTGCATAGTGATACTATAGTGGCAGTGGGTAGGGAAAATCACCAAGCAAGGTTATAGACCTTCTCACATTTTGCACCAGATTCTTCTCCAACAACATTGCTGACTCATTCAGATGAAGTTAGCAAATTATGGCATGAGCGGTTTGGCCACCTTAACTACTACTACCTTAAGAAACTTTGCAAACATGAGAAGGTGATTGGCTTGCCTCGTGTCCAATTCTCAAAAGGACTTTGTGAGGGGTGCTCCCTTGGGAAGCATCCTGAAACAAAATTTGACAAAGGAAAAGCTTGGAGGGATTCACAACCTTTAGAGTTAGTCCACAGTGATGTATCGAGACCCTTTCCCAAACCATCTTTCACAAGGGCTAAGTACATCCTCACTTTCATTGATGATTTCTCTAGGTACGCTTGGATATATTTTCTCAAACAAAAGTCTAAAGTGTTTGAAATTTTTATAGAATTTAAGGCTCTTGTTGAGAAATAGAGTGAGAAATCTATCAAGGTTCTTTGCACTGATAATGGAGGGGAGTATGTCAGCAACAGGTTTGAGCAATTTTACACCACAGAGGGGATTGATTTATAGCACATAGTCATTTATAGTCCTTCACACAATGGGGTTGTAGAATGCAAAAATAGGTTCTTGAAAGAGATGGGTAGCTGTATGATTCACTCCAAATCCTTAACACCACAGTACTGGGCTAAAGCCATCAATTATGCTTGCTACATTCAAAACATGGTTCTTCACAAAGCTTTGAAAGGGATAACACCCTTTGAAGCTTAGCATAAAAGGAAACCTGATGTTGAGCACCTTAGGGTTTTTAGATCCCTAGCCATGGCCCTCATTATGAAGAAGAAATGCAAAGCTATGGAATGTCAATCCAAGACTTGCATCTCTGTAGGATATCTAGATGGTATTAAGGGGTATCGCCTACTATATCTAGTCACTCATGAGTTGTTCATTGAGAGAAGTGTCCATTTCAAGAGAGTCCTAGAGACTCAACACTTGACACTTCTTCTCCCTCATTAGATCTACATCTTCATGATGATTTCTCATTAGATTCAAATCAACCTCAGTAGGTTCTCGAGCCAGAGACATCCTCTTCTTCTTCAAGTTTAGATAGTGAGGATAGTGATGCAGAGTCATCCACCTCTAGTCAGTCAGAGGATGAGGAGTTAGCACCTGACTCACCCACTTCTAGGCTAATTTGGGCTAGACAGACACTTGAGAGTGATGGAACTTGGTCAGGAGATCCTGTAGATGACAAACATATTAGGGGGGATTTTTAGAGAGATACACATGCCTTCTTTGCTTCAGTTTCAGATCCACAGACTTTTTGAGAGGCATCAGGAGTACCAGAGTGGGTTAGTGCTATGGAGCAAGAATATTCTTCCTTAATCAAAAATCACACTTGGGATTTGACTTCACTTCCTAAGGGAAGAAAGATGGTTCAATTTAGGTGGATATATCAGACAAAGTTTGCATAAAATGGGTCAGTTGATAAGTATAAGGTGCAACTGGTCACCAAGGATTTCTCACAAATGGAAGGCAGTAACTACTCAGAGACCTTTGCACCCATTGCAAAGATGACTTCTATCTAACTCACCTTAGCTATTGTTGTAGCACATGGTTGGGATGTGCACCAGATGGATGTGAAGAGTGCCTTTCTTCATGGAGAAGTAGAGGAGGAGATATACATGGAGTAGCCACCATGATTTATTCAGGATTCTTCCCTAGTATGTAGACTTATGAAATCTATCTATGGCCTCAAACAGGTACCTCGAGCATGGTATGCCAAGATGGATTCCTTCCTTCTGATAGTAGGTTTCACTAAGTGCCATTCTGACCCTAATGTCTATTTCTTATGGTAGGATGATTTGCTCCTAATTTTGGTTTTATATGTTGATGACCTTTTGATCATCAAGAGTTTTTCATTGGCTATTGCAGTGGTGAAGGTAGCTCTCCAAGATAGATTTGACATGATAGACTTGAGTTTGTTTCCTTACTTCCTTAGCATTGAGATCTTAGAGTCAAATTTAGGGATTTCTCTTGCACATCCTAAGTATGTTCTTGATTTATTGGCTCAATTTCACATGGCTGATTACAAGCCATCTCTGACTCCCTTTCTATTAGGATTCAAGCTTGAGGTTGATTGTTCTTCACCATTGGTTGATACCACTCAGTATCAACAATTTGTTGTTAGTCTCATCTACTTGACTCACACCAGGCCTGACATATCATATACAGTGGGACTTGTCTCTAGATTTATGCAGGAACCTCATGAGTTGCATTGGAAAGTAGTTAAGAGGATTTTGCATTACATATAGGGTTTACATAGATACGGGATTCATTATAGATTTGGCATAGAGGTTGACTTGGTTGGATATATAGATTCAGACTGGGATGGGGATTCATAGACTTGCAAGTCGACTTTTGGTTATAGTTTCTCTCTAGGTTCTGGTCATATCAGTTGGTCTAGTAAGAAGCAGAATGTTATTGCTATATCATCCACAGAGGTAGAGTATAGGGGAGTTATTAATGCAACTACTAAGGCTATTTGGCTTCAACGGATACTTTGTAAGTTTGGCATTCCTATCAGGTAGCCCACCATCATTTATTGTGACAACCAGAGTACCATTCAGATTTGCAAGAATCTAGTTCAACACTAGCAGACTAAGCACATAGAGATTCACATGCATTTCATTCAAGAGCTTATTCATAGTCAGGGCATTGACTTGATATTTTTCTAGTATTTAGATTAAGTTGTAGACATATTCACCAAACCTTTCACTAAGAGCAATTTCATTCATCTATGAGCTCTTTTTGGGGTGTGGTCCACATCTATAGCAACATCATCTTTGGGGGGGGCACTAGCCTCTTCCTTTATTTTATGTCTCTCTTTGGGGGGGGGGGAGTTTTTTCCTATGATTTTTCTCCTTTTCTCTATCTTATGGGAGATTACATTTGTACTGGGTACCTCATCAAGCCCAGTTACTGGGACCCATTTTATATTTCCACACTACGCACCTAAGCTACCCTTATGGGGGGTTATTAGTGTAGGTTTTTATTTTTCCCTATTATTTAATTAGGGAAATTATATTTTTGTGCTACATGGAGTTTTCCTGCATTTGTGGGATAGGCTAGCTTATGTGGAGATGTGTGTCATAGATGTGTCATAGGTGTCATAATAATGTCATAAGTAACTCCGTTGATGGGAGTTACTTCTCTATTCTTAGCACCTTGTCACCACCTTTCATGGAGGAGTTACAATATATTCTTGGGGTTCCTTGACCACCTTTTATGGAGGAGTTACTTATTTGCTCTCCTATATGTATTATTCACTTTGGCCATCTCATGTTAATCAGATATTGGGTTTTCTCCTATTTTGTCTTGTGTAATTTATCTTTTTGTATAATTTCAAATTGCTTTAGCATCTATGTGATGTGCACTAGCTTCATCTCATGTGATCACGTCTCCATTGCATTCACATTATCTAGATTTTGGCAACAACTCTGATATCCATATTCCTTATTTTCATAGGATATATGATAATGATCAAATATTTATTATTGATACACATGATTCTAAGGTTTATACTCAGATAGCTTAGCATATAATGCCTATGGTGGTATTTGATCCCTCAATATGACCCTTTGATCATAACAAAGTAGGCTAAACATATAGTGGAATAAGGAAACAAGGTTTAAATAGATTAATGGCCCCATCCACATGCTCAAATATCACTTGATAATAATCATCCATCATCTCCACAATAAATGGAATCTATCCCATTAGATGAAAGTACCACTTAGAGAGAGGTAGATCTCAAGATAAGAAGGAACATTCTTAAGGGCCTATCAATTCCCTAGCCAATAGTTATAGTGTAGTCCCCTATAATAATTAAAATATTTTACACACTAACTATTATCCAAAAAATAAGTATTCATGCATTCCAAAAAAATTCTTTTGTACCAATGCCCTCAGTAATACTAGTTTCAATGTCTCCATCTTTTCCACATGTGCTTCCTATAATTCCAATGCTTGCATCTCCTATTTCTCCTACTATTTATACTATACTTACACCTTCCACTTTTTAAGTCTTTTTATCCCCCTATTCCATCCAATTTAAGGTGATTCTTCATAGATATTAAACCATACATTGTCACTTATAAAAAATATCCCATGACTCTCTAGTTTCACATCTGAATGTACAATTAGAAGAGAGACTTACTAAATGCCCATTTTCAAAATGAAGTTCTCTATATGAAGAATCAGAAGAGGAAAAAGAGGAACTCAAAGTAGGATTACAATAAATGGAGCCTATCCAAGTGTTGGATAGTTATGAAGAAGATGAAAAGTGGTGAACTAAAGAGGAGTGGGTTTTAGGAGAAGATACAGAGCCTAAAGAAGAAATAGATTTCTATAAATAAATTGATGAAGAGGAATTTACAGACACAAAGATATTAGAATAGGAAGAATAAATGGGACAAGATAAATGTGATTCCACATACACTAAATTATTAGTGGAAGACAAAGCACTAAAATTAGATGTATAATCCATGTTGAGAGAGGCCCTTACTTTTATAATTAATAGTGTACCTCTAGCCATAGCTCCTAGTACTTCTAAAACTTTAGTGTCAATATCATCTAATCTAGTAGAAGTGCCAACTACTATCCAAACTACAAATATCCTTACTAATGAAGAAAGGAAATCTCTAAATAAGGTAATGTCTTCCCTTGCTTCCTCTATTACAATATAATATTCTTATGTAATTAATTTTACATCTACTAGTTTAGTTTCCACCCCATTCTCTCCCTATGAGTCACTACAAGAATATTGTTTAAATACCAAGTCATTATATCCTCATTCTTGTGTTGAGGAAGGGTAGAAACAAGTTTTTGATTCATTATATTCTTTTATTCATTTAAACACTACCCCAATATTGAACAAACCCAAAGACCATAGGAAAAAGGTTCATTTTAAAGATTGTGTGATTGTTTCCATTTCTAATCCCCAAGCTCCACCAAGGCCATCTAACTAGTTAGACTTATCTATTTCCCATTCCACTCTAGCTGAGTCCTCTATAATGGTTATCACAAGAACTTAGGGGTAAATGAGATATTTAATGGAAACTACACCCTAAAGGATTACCTCAAAATAAAGTAGGGTCACTCCTCCACTTCCTTAAATTACTATCAAAATAAGTGCCTCCATGCTTCAACCAATAATTCCTTCCATTAATCTAAAAATGATTTAGCTAGAAGAATAGGAAAAGTTAATTATACTTGCTTAGGATAAGAGAGGAAGAAGGATAGGATGATCTTGGTCCTCATTAAATTGCTTAAAATAAGTACTCATTTTGACAAGAAGAGTTTTATAATCTAAAGAGTGAAGAAGAATAAATGGGTAGACAATAACACAGGGGAGTAAGTAATGTTGGATTAAATTGAAAATCTATTCCCCTTAGCCAAAAAACAAAATAAGAATCTAAATGACCCCATAGATTATATATAGGACTTTTATTCTTTTATAGAAATAATAAGGGAGGAGATGAAGGAGTTGTACATAATTCAAGAGTAGGATAAATAAATAATTATATAGTAGCAGATCATTCAAGATCATAGAGAGATTATTGATAAAGTCCAAAGTGTATCCACTAAAATATATGATATTTTGAAAATAATTAGGACTTCTAGGGGTGAATTACAACCTGAATGGGGAAGAGTAATAAAATTTTAGAAATAACTAAAATAACGTGATAAAAGGCTCAATTTCTTAGTTTAATGTATAATAAATAACATATATAGTCATTTGAATTTAATTACTACCTAGGAGGTATATTTGGCTCTAAATTATGTAATTATAAAAAGAGATGGTGCCTTTCATTGGCATATTCAGATGAAAGTTTTGGTAGCTCAACTTTCAGGCTAAGAAAAGGAGTCCATGGAGATTTTGAAGGATATAAGGGTCACACATGTGATAACATCCATAGGTTAGTTGATAAATAATACAAATTTTGATTCACTTCTAAAAGTAGACAATGATAGTTTCAAAGTATAGGTTGAAGGCATTGTATATAAAACTAGTGAAGAAATCCTATAGTTGATCAATTTTGCAAAAGATAAAGTGACTAAGGTATAAGAAATTAGAGATAGAAATAAAGCCTCTAAAATTGAGCATAAAATATTGATGATTGAAATTATTAAAATATTTAAACCTTCTATGCTCAATTTTTACATTATCAATAAATAATTTGAGGTTGCTTATGCACTATTCAAAAAAATTAAGGTTAATAAGGAAGCTATTAAGATAGTGTCTACTGCTCAACCAGTACCCACAATGATAATTCAGTATCAAGGGCCATTTCATCATGGATTTCATGTTTCTTCTTATTCCATTTGTATTTCATCAACAATAATGGATACCAGTTATTCACAACCAATGCCTCCTACTACTTCAATTGTTACATCAAGTACACAGTCTCCTTTTTCTTCAATTAGTGCCAAGAAAGCACCATAGTATATATATATATATGTATATATATATATATATATATATATGTATATATATATATATATATATATATATATATATATATATATATATATATATATATATATATATATATATATATATGAAGACTTAGATATTTTCTCTAATTTGACCATGTATATGTTTATATTTTAATTATGTAATTTGGGCCTTTTATTCTATTTTCTAACTTGGATATACATATTATGCACGAGATCTAAAAATGAAATTGTAAATTTATACTTTTATTAGAGGATGAGACAAATGCTCCCCAATATTATATATACTTATATCTTCTTGATTCCAAAGGGAGGAGAATTTTGGTTATTGAGATAAATAATAAATCTTATAGGTTATTTTACAATTTTTCTTGATGTATAATTCTTATTCTTCTCCAAATTTATGAGTCACTAAATAATTTATATTATTTTTGTATTTTAATCTTTGATTTTTGTATAAATGTTATTTTAATAAAATTATTCATATTGTGAAGTAGTTAAATTAAATGATTTGTGTGTGATAAATGTAGACACCCAATTCTAGCCACAACTAGCTTCCAATCAAACTTCAAATTGATTCTTACAAACCATTGAAAATTAATATTAGGAATCAATAAATGTCTTAATTTTGGTTGTGCATCATTCATTAATACTAATAATCATGTTGAGGTATCCTATTTGAGATACTAGCTAGTATGCAACAATAACCTCTCATAGATTCACCCCCAATCACCTTATGATATAATCAATGTCAATTTGACCTATGAAACCTTAAGTGGAGCACTTAATAAAATATTAAAAGAGAAAAAAGGATAATAAAAATAAATTAATTAATTAAAAAATATTAAATTCTTAGTTAAACTATACATTTATAATTAATGAATATCTAAAAATGGAACTAAAAAAAATCAAAATATCAAGCCTTTCATCATTACCTTTATGAGTTTTCAAAATATCTCAAAATATCTAATTTGAGAACTATGACTAGTAACTTAAATTCATAATTGCATGACAATTTTTAACTCAAATAGAGTGAGTATAAACTCACCCTTAACTCACCTTGGGTGAGAGTTAATTCTTGAGGCTATAAATACAAGGCCATATCCATTGATGTTTAAGATATATTGGTATAATGTTATAATTTACAAATAGATGTAAATAAGCCTTGCATGTAATGTCACCATGACAAATTCATGTGCCAAGTAGCCAAAGCAAGGTGTTAAGGAAATGTAAAGCCAACAAAGTTCCATTGATGAATATTTATTGATGCACAAGTCTATCAAGGCATTTCTATAGGCCATTTGGAGCTCCAAAGAAGTTAAAAGAAGGTTTTATTTTATGTTTTAGTTATGTTTCATATGCATGCTTGTTACCTATGATCTTTGTAGTGTCTAAGATAGAGGTGTTAGTGTTTAGTGTGTTTATTTAGATTTGATTTTATCTTATTAACACAATACTAATCTCCCCTCTTGTATTCATTGTTCACATAATGACACTTCTGGTGGGACTTGATTATGTACCCCACATCTTCATCTTCTTTCCATGGTTGTTAAAATAATTATCATTTTTAATTCATTTACTTTATTTTTATTTTTTGACAGGTTTTTCTTACTAGTTTCAGCCTAATTTTCTCAAAATTTCATTGAAATATGATTTGTAGTTTAGAAGTTATGACTCTTTTAGTAATTGTCTATTTTTTTTTAATAAATGGCCATTAAAATAATCATATTTTTTAATCCATAAATTGTTTGTCTCTAAATTTTTTACAAGTGGTTTGTATTTGTGTTATCTACATTTATTATAACTCTCATCAAAATTTGACTTATAGGTTTTTAGATATCAATATTTTAATAACTAGCCCTTTTATTTGTTAATTTTTGTTTTAGTTATTTTCTAATTTTGTTTTAAGTTTGCAATTTTTTTTTTTTTTTTTGGTGTATATATTCTAATTTAGAGTTATTTGGTATTTGAGAGATTTTTAATATTTTGATTGTAGTTTTTATTTTCCAATATTGCCCATAAATAAACAAAATATATATTTAAAAAAAAAAAACCCTAGCACTTTTTGTAGGACCCAAAGACCAAGAAAAGATGATTTTAAACACTCTAAGTTACAACACTCACATTTTAATTTGGTGTTTTAAAAATATTTTTTATTAAGTAATTTTCATCTTTCAAGGTTTTCACAAAAAGCCAAAGGGATAAACTTCATGACATATTTCATTTGGTCCTATAAAAATGAACTCTCACTTTAGTTAAATACTTAGAAGATTTTTCATTTTTATGTTTGTTGATTGAGTGTTTGTTTGGCAAAAAAAATTCATTTGTATGCTCTCCCCCCATCCCCTTTAGGGAACTTGGGTGATAAAAAATGCTCAATCTTTGAATTTGTCACTTTTGTCCAAAAGCATGGAAGGAAATTCGCTAAGGCCCTCCCTAAAATTTGATGGATTTGGGTGAGCCTAAAATGACCCTAAAGTCCTTACACATTCTTAATTTTCATATATTTTATCTTGTGGGTGAGAGCTCACTTATCCCTCACAAGTTATTTAGGGGTGCATTAACCTGGGGTTTCATGCCCTAGCATCATACTAACCCCACTCTATATGCAATCATAATTGCATGATTTACATTAATTAATCTTAGATTAGATAAGATAGAGCACACCTAAACTTCCAATTGGGTATACACTTGTTAAGTACAAACATGACCAATATGAGGATCTTCTAGACTCGATTAGGGGATCACTTGAAACATTTATCACAACATATCATGCTAAGAAGGGTTCTAAATCCTACAATCCAACATAATCACATAACAACCCTAAAAGAGTCCTATGATTTGATATTTCACTTATGCTAAAAAAACAAGAGAGTAAACTATTCTAATAACAAGAAAATTAAACTAATGTAGTGCACACCAAATATTGTGGAAAAAAGTGGGGGTTATTATTAAACAAATAAAAAACTAAATTAAATATGCATAGGAGACATATACTCACATCAATGTATACAGAATCCTATCACATGAAAGAGAAGAATACATAATGCATTATCTATCTACTCTGACAAATAAGAAATAAAGTGAGGGAATACTTACCTTTGAATATAAACTTACAGAGCCTCAATATATTCCATGGCTAAGGTGATTATTAAGATATTGTTGTGGTTTGTAAGGATAACCAAGATAAATCATCTCTAGGATACACAACCTACCTAATCATCCAAAAGACTTCTCCACAAGACAAGATCGGAGCTCCAAAGATAATGTTGAACCCTAAATCTTTATTCTTCAAGTAGAATGGTTAATAATCAGATGTTTATTCACACTTATTTTCTTAATTCAACTCTCTCTTCTTAATAATGATGAAATGAACTTGTATATATAGGTTAATCTTACCTAAAAACTTTTAGACATGTTAGTTATACTAAGTCGACTGGGTCAACCTAGCACATTTTCAAGCTAATTCACTAGGTTTGTGATAGGTTAACTAAGAGACTAACAAACCAAAAGGGCTAAAGTGTCCCAAAAACACACTACATTGACCAAGTTGACATAGTTTGATGAATAGTTCAAAAGGGTAAATAGGTAAGAAATGAATGAATAAAGCATGACAATGACTAGAATGGATAGGAAAGAGAAGAATAAGCCTAGGGTTCAAGGTTTTAGGAGAAAAGTGTGTAGATGGCAAGTGGTAAAAGGAACAATAATCTTATGAAGCATCATTTTTCTACCCACCCCTTTCTTGGTGCACCGTTTAAGGCATGCACTCAGAGAGATTGAGACTCAATAGGTTCTTTCAAGATACAAAATATCAATAATCAATAAAAGTTTGAAAATATTATGTGTATACACACTCCATGATGGGGTATATACATTAAGGGTGACCCACTAGGATGATTTTTTGAGAAATTAAACAAGATCTATTAGTGGTACTTGACCTCATAACATGGGTAACTCAGATATCACATTACACTAAGAAATTGATGGATGTAGTAGTGGTTAAAAGGAATGGACCTTTTCATGATAATCTAGTTAACATGGATCCAAATGATCTGATTATACCCTAGTGTTTTCCATGTATATGACACCATATAGAAATGAGAAAAAATATATAGTTTAGATAACCCCACTTTTCTTAGACATATTATTGATTTAGGATGAGTAACTTGAAGATCCATGTCACCATACAAACTCTTGAGATAAGAGGGGGCTTAAAAACCCTTATTTTCATGCAATTTTACTTTTTAGAGTAACTACTTAAAATCCTTTCAAGATCATGTATATATATGAAATTTAATAGTATGATTTAACCTTATTATTTTTAGGATTCAAGACGTTACACTTAGGAGTTTTTGTCATTTTTTTCCTTCTTACATACATGGTCTTAAGTCAAAAACCATTTATTTATCATACCACATCTAAAAAATGAGTCTTGTATTTACATCACTCCTTTGTTTGAAGAGGTATTACACCATCCATTTGATATCAATCCTTTTTCATTTATCAAAACTTTTATTTGTGTGTATCACTTGATTGAAAAGGGCATCATTACACTGACCATTTCATTCAAAATATTATGCCTTTTAAGTCTTGAAACAAACCATTTTCCATATCTTTAGAGATCTATAGCATCATTACACTTAAAATTATTTTAAACACTTCTTGCCTTGTGTTCAAAGTTCTAAATTTAAAACCAAACCCATATGTGCCTTTTGGATCTATGCCTAGTACCATTATGTCATTCGTTCTTGTCTAACTTGTTATCTATTTTAAGAAGTCTAATTTTAAATCAAGTTCAAAATTATCCTTGATAGGTTAAAATCCAAGCATTGATTGGTTTATACATATGCGTTGTGTAATTTTGGCTTAGTCATTTTCCCCTCACTTTTGGGTTGTGTTACTTAGCCTAATTTCTTACTCGATTTAAAACTTTTTTTGTGCCTAGATTTTGGGAAGTGGTCTATCTTCCATATGCTTAAACTTCCATGTATTTTTCCAAATGATCAAGTGTGTGTCTAAATCTGAATACTTAGTTTGTGTCAAAGTGTTTCACATTTGTTAGATTAAATCTATTGCCTTTTATACCTCTTTTGTTTAAAGACTAACTTTTATTCCTTTTCCAAAAGACCTAGCAATACTTAATTTGAGGATATCTTTTGTGCCTTATTTTCCTAAAAGACCTAGAAACTTTTATTTCTTTAGACCTAGTTTAAACTTGTTTGACACACTTTATACCTAAGTTTGCAATTTTTGTTTTATTTCATCCACTTGACCCTTTATTTTAAACATTTGACATTAGATAATTGATGTTAGACTATTTTATACTAAGTTTTATCATTGATCTTTTTGGAGATACATCTCCATTCCTCTGACCAGGTTAGACCAAGTTTGGACCATTTGTCCTTTTAGACATTATTTTTTAGATTTTTTAGAACTCTAGGCCTTTTTTAAAAATGTTCATTATTTATTTGGATATGTCTTGTTACACTCATAGTGGATCCATGTACAATATAGGCTATAATAGCATGGTCGTACAAGATTATTTTGTTCAAGACCCCTATGGAAATGATGTTACTTTTTAGATAGATCCTTATCATCCTTATCATACTTAATATTGAGAATAAAGCCAAGACTTTCAAGCACAAAATTTTATGATATCTTATTTGGTCTAATTAACATATGAAGTTTTCCCTTTTGATGCTAATGGTACCCAATCCCCTACCTATATCATTAACTCTCCATTGGCTCATAATATCAACCAAATTTCATAATGACCTACCATTACTATTCCAAGATCTTATCCTTTGGCTTATGATAGAAACCAAGATTCATAAAGTGTTACCATTACTATACTAGAACCTCTATCCTTTGGCTCATGATATAAATCAATCTTTGTAATGCCCTACCATTACAATTCCAAGACTTTATCCTTTGACTCATGATAGTAACCAAGCTTCTTAATGCCCCACCATTACTATATCATGACCTTGTACTTTGGCTTACGATAGCAAACAAGCTTCAAAATTCCCTCCACTACCATTATAGACCCTCATTATTTGTCTTGTGTAAGTAATCAAGATTTGAAACTCCCTACCAATACCATTCTAGGCCCTTTCAAGTATGATATCTAGTTAGCCCAACAAGGTTGTGTAGTTATGAATAGATAGGTCCTAGTTACCATCCTAGACTAACAACTAGTATTTATTAAGCCCATATTAGATGATTCTATTAATAAAGAGGTCATTATCCAACCACTGACCATTTTTCATATATTTCTAACCATCCCCCACTTTAGAAAATAAATGCTAATATTAAATCCACAACATAAACAATTAGTATCTCTCTGACAGAGCTAATCATTTGAAGACCAAGATGTGTTTAAAATTGGAATTTTAATACTACTTGTAAACCAAGGCAAAGAGAACCAACCAATCCATGATGTTTTTTAAAACACTTATTTATGATAATTCAATCTATGATCAATAATTTTTTGATATTTTACCCATTATCGAGGAGTTTCACTCTAACAAGTTAGTATTTGTTGAGTCAATTATTAATTATTATAATTTCTTTTGGTCAAATCATTATCTTGACCATTGTCTTGTTTTTAAAGAGCTTCCCTTTGACAAGCTAGTCTCTATAGAGTTATCTCTTTACATTTTTACCATTGTTGAGGAGTCTCACTTTGACAAGCCATTCTTTGTGAAATCTTTCTTAGCTAATCCTATTTTTAAAAAGCCCATTGTGCCATCATAGGTCATTACTTTCTCAATACCAAAAATTAAACATCACATCATTATATCAACATCCACAATTAAAGAAGATCAGAATTAAAGTTAGGTGTTATTCTTGAATTGACATCAAATTTAGCATTAGAAGTGGAATTAACATCAGTCTCAACATCAAATTCAGATTTCCTTGAGTCACATTTAGCTCCTAAATTAGAATAAATTCATAGTTATTGTAACATTGGATACATATGCCTTGAAAATCAATTTAAGTACATTTTTTATCTTTCTAAATTTTTTGAGGATGGTTAATTTAGCATCGACACAAGTTCTCCTAGTATCTTCTATGATGATTGTGCTACCTATTCCCATTTCACATACCATTACCACCACTCAACATAGCCATTATATTGATATTACACCTCTTGTAAGTGTTGATTGATACCAAAAAAATCATACCTTATTAAATTACAATCATTGTGACATATCAATTGAATAATATCAAGGGGACCAAGACCACATTCTTGCAAAAGAAGAACAATCTCCTAGTGAAACTTTTCTAGAGGTGTTAGGTGGAAATCAAAACCCAAACTTAGAATCTTCTAATGAAATCTTGTTTGAGATGATAGGAGACAATCAAATTCAAAATTCAACATTCCTTAATGAAACCTTCTTAGATGAATTATGGGACAATCAAGACAATTTTATTGGTGAAAACCTCTTTGAGGCACCAATCATTAAGCACAATAATTATTCAATGCTTGATGAAGACATTATCAAAGATAACACCAATATAGATTGCAATCAAAAAATAATTAGATGGTTTCTACTCTCATACCTAAACAATAAAAAAATATGATGGTCCTATCAAGAACATATTTAGAGCCACAACCAAAATTATGTTGAATCTAAAATCAACAACACCATGTGTGCCTAAAAATTTTGATCTTCATTTATTTCCAAACCATTATAAATTACATTATCATCCACCTTTACATTGCCAAATTAGACCTATCATCCAATATTTAGTCATATTTACCATCCTTGGCTATACTTGCCTTATAGAATCTATGAAGACATCTTATCTTGACATTTAAAGGAAATAGAATCAATGACCAAAAAAGATCAAAATAACATTATTGGAGTCCAAATATATAGTATTTTCTTGATAGAGTAGTTATTCATAAAAGGTTTGGGCTATAAATTTACATGATTTATTATTCTTGTTATATCATATGTTGATCATGACATGCATCTCCACATCATCAAGAATAACATAACCATTTGCCTTGCCATTTAATTTGTCATTTTCATTTGCCATTTACCTAGGTGTAGTTTCATACCCTATCATTTACTTTACCTTATAACTTGGGGTAAACCATATTACCATTATATCCAATTACCCTTCTATCATATTATTTATGTCATATCCCATACCATCACTATCGGCCAAACTTGTTTTTAAAATGTTGTACCTAACCCTTTTAACCTTGGTTTCATTGGTTCTTCTAGCACCTTTTGTGAAGGGATTCTGATATAGTTTCAATAGTTTTTAAATTCTATGTTTAAATGGTAGTATATTAAAATAGTATGACAATGGATCTCAAAATTACATATTTCATTTACGCTTGATTGGTGTTATTGATTATAACCACCTTTGGTCAAATCAGTATTTCACCTTGTGTTACTAATTATAACTACCTATGGGAAAATTAATATCACTGACCTGTGTTTTTATTTCCTAATTATAACCACTTATGGTAAAATTAGGACCAACACATTTACCATAAATTATTATATCACTTGAACCTTACTATTATCATTTGCCTAAATTTGCAAACTTTTTTCTACCTAGTTAGATATCACCACATTTTGTGTAGGCAAAACTACCGTGGCTTCAGGATCTAATGGGCTATGTATCCAATGCTTAATTTACATTAAGTTTAGATCAATCACCCCATTTCTAGTGTTCTTGAAAATTTTTAAGTAATCTAAGACATGCTCTTGCCATTTTATGAGTTGGACCATTTTGTTTCTCATAATTCTCAATCGAGTTGAGATATTTAAAAATTTCCAAAAACATTTAGAAACATTTTAAAATCCTGAAAATTATCAAATTGGCTTACAATATCCTCAAGTGATATAAATCCTCAACATCCATAAATATTTTTCCTATTTAAACCTGATCAGTCATCCTCTATACACCTTACTAGTATCCAATGCTTAATTTACATTAAGTTTAGCTCAATCACCCCATTTCTAGTGTTCTTGCAAATTTTTAAGTAATCTAAGACATGCTCTTGCCATTTTATGAGTTGGACCATTTTGTTTCTCATAATTCTCAACCGAGTTGAGATATTTAAAAAATTCCAAAAACATTTAGAAACATTTTAAAATCCTAAAAATTATCAAATTGGCTTACAATATCCTCAAGTGATATAAATCCTCAACATCCATAAATAATTTTCCTATTTAAACCTAATCAGTCATCCTCTATCCACCTTACTATAGCAAATCCATTTTTAGTTTCTATCCATTCCATTGCCATTGGTGGAGTGACCTTCCTTTTGCATGTATCATTTCTTAGTGGTACCACCCATTTATTATTCTATTGAGCCTTCACACATAGATATTGACTTAGTTGATGATAGGATATTTTTTATTGATTTTTCTTTAAAGCTTTTTGTGTGTTTATTTGTTTAGTTGTTAGTTGTTTGTTTGTTTATCTATTTGTTTGCTTTCATTATTGTGCCTTGACTCAGTCTATATGTGTTTATTGAGTGATTCCTTGTTAATTATTATTGATTTCATCTATATTCATATGTCAACATTATCATCATGGTTTTTATAATTTTTGCATTATTTTCAATTATTTATTAGACTAGGAGTCAGTCCTTATCCATATTTCAACTAAATCATCTAGTGTTTTATATCATGATGCATACTTTCACATGTTAAAACAAAACTCATCTCAAGTAATCCTATAAGCAATACTTTCATACAAACTTCTCCTTTATAACCTTGGTAAATCCTCCCACCCTCCTTGATAAAATCAACCCATCAAATATTTTGGTTGCATCAATGCTAATAAGGATGGGCATATTTGCATTGAAAGGTACAACCAAATCATTCATAATGACTAATTCTTATTCTTCTATTCCTTATATCATTTTGTCCCAATTATGGGTGAAATACATTGGCCTAAAGTCCCTTTTAGCTATGTAGGTAGTGCTTGGATACATGACATATCTTGAGTTAGCTCAATTAGCTTTATTATTCCAAAACATCTCATTCATCACTTTGTACATCTTTATGTGCTTGATTATTTTGTGGCTTATTCAATCATTAGACCACTGCATCTACATTTGTGCTCATTCATCTTTAATCTATGAAATAGGTTATATCCTTGATTTATGATTGCCAATCTACCCTAATAGAGCAAAACCAAACATCATTATTGAATCTAGGTCCTCTTAATGATTATAACCACCTGTGGGAAAATCATTATCTCAACTCATCCACCCTACTGAGGCATGTTCCTGTGCCATTGATTATAACTACCTTTGGGTAAATTAGTGTCTCAATATTTATTACTAATTGTAAAAGTCTTTAAGAAAATTATTAATTTTTGAATCAATGCATACAAGAATTATCTCAATTGGATTAATCTCACCCATGGGTTAATTTAATTCTTTTCTTGTTTCTCTTCATAAGACTATCCATCAATCACATGTGTCAGCCACTCCCTCAAGGGGGCATCATTATAAGCTTCCCAAATGTTGTTTATAGATTCTTTTTAAACCATTATCTTATTTACTTATTAATGGAAATTTTCATTCTTTAATAATATGTTACTATGTCTATAGCTTGCAATGCCTTCACAAACAAGGGCCAATTATAGACACCCAATTCTGGCCACAATTGGTTTTTTATCAAACTTCAAACTGATTCTTACCAACCATTGCAAATTAATCCTAAGAACTATTGAGCATCCCAATTTTGGTCATGCATCATTCATCAATGCTCATAATCATGTTAAAGCATCCCTATTTTGGATACTAGACCATATGCAACAATAACATCTCATGAATTCACCCCCAATCACCTTATGACATAATAAATGTTAATCTAGCCTATAGACCCATTAAGTGGGGTACTTAATCAAATATTAAAAGAGAAAAAGGTTATTCAAAATCAATTAATTAACAAGATTAAATTCTTATTTAAATTATCCATTTATAATTAATGAATATATAAAAATCAAAATTTAAAAATCAAAATATCAAGCCTTTCATCATTACCTTTATGAGTTATCAAAATATCCCAAAATATACTAAAATATCTAATTTTAGAACTATGACTAGTAACTAAAATTCATAATTTCATGATAACATTTAACTCAATTGGAGTTAGTCTCAACTCAACATTAACTCACCTTGGGTGAGAGTTAATTCTTGAGGCTATAAATACAAGTCCATAGGCATTAATGTTTAAGCTATCTTGGTATAATGTTATAATTCAAAAATAGATGAAAAGAAGCTTTGCATGTAATGTTACCATGCCAAATTCATGAGCCAAGTAGCCAAACCAAGGTGTCAAGGAAAGGTGAAGCCAACAAAGTTATATTGATGAAGATTTCTTGATGTATAAGCCAAGAAATCCATTTTTATAGGCCATTTAGAGCACCAAGGAATTTAAAATAAGGTATTTATTTTATGTTTTAGTTGTGTTTCATATTCATGCTTATATTCTCTCCCTTGTGTTTAGGCTCGAGGTGTTAGTGTTTAGTGTGTTTATTTAAATTTAATTTTATCTTACGAACACAATACTAATCTCCCCTCTTGGATTCCTTGTTCACAATAATCATAATCTCTATTTCTATATGTGTAATTGAAATATTACAAACACAATAACCTTTTATTATTTTCACTAAAGTTCATTTTAGTTTAGTTTCCATGGAATATGAACTATGTTTAACTATTTTTGTGGTAATAGTAACTTGTAACAACCATTAGTTCTCTAATCAATTGTCCAACCCTTAGTTCAAGTTCTAGTTTATAAAGATTTCATCTTATTTGATCCACAAACCTTCTTTTATACTTTACCCTTATCTTTATATTGAGTTTATTTTGATCCTACCCACCTTAGGTTATATTTACCATCAATTAATCCATATCAAGTAGGTATGGAATCATGTCATATCTGAGCTATCTGAGGTAAATAATTGCTTAGTTCACTATTATTCCACCACTAGGTTATTTACAAAACCAAATACCCATTAACTCATGCTTTAGAGTGAATATTTTGTCACTGATCCTAAAATTTTAGAGGCTACCTTGTAAGGCTTCCCAATGTGCATAAAACCCACATTAACAAGAATTTATTTAGCACTAGAATAAGGACTTTTTTTTTGAAAAGATCACTTGAGTTTCACTAGATATACCTAAAATATTAACAAGGGCCACCTCAGATACTAGCCCACTATTCCCACCCTTGGAGATCCATAAAAAATTTATGTCAAATAAAGGCATATTAATAAGACCACAGGGATGATCCTTCTCCCTAATTTGAGGAGCTTGTCTCCATCCATGTATGTTAGACCTAGATCAGTTATCTAGATCTACCATTATTGTCCCTAGAAACATATATGATTTGCCTATAAACTCTAAAAAATATTTTCCTTCCTTTTCTCCCTCAGGAGGTAGGACTACTGAAAAACACATAAATGTTTTCAAGACAACTTTAGGGATACTATATGTAACCCATAAAGATGTGTCATGTAGACTCTTCCCTTTTACTTTGCAATATGCTTCCTATGACTGGTTATTTAATATTTCATAAAATTTGATTACATCTTAAAACCCATGTCAAAATACCTTTTTTGAATAATTTGAATAGGTCACTATCCCAAGTGTCATATACCAATAATTTTAAATCATAAATAAAGAACCCAATTATTACAATTCAAGAATTCAACACAAGATTAGAAAATAATTATAGTTGAGTTGGCACTAACTATAAAGCCAATGATGAATTAACCCTTGAAATGTATAAGAATGCTATAGATTCTATGACTGATGTTTTCATGTAGATATCACCTAATATTAATATGCTTCTATTGGCCTATGTTAAAGCTATTAACATTGACATGTAGTTTAATCCTTGGTTATAAGTTTTGGCACCACCTAATATTGGTCTTAACTTTCTATCCCTTAACCCCATTATGAATGTTAATTAAAACATTATGGATTAAAATTAGAACTAGGGGTATATATAATTGCCTTTGTCCCATGTTCCACCTAACCATCATCTTAACTTCTTAAATAGTCATGTGTCTACATCTAATCATTAAAATTGGAGTTTTTATTTGATACTAATCAATACTGATACTACACAATGCATTGCTTCTAATTATACAAAAATAAAATTGGATAATATGTAAATAATGGTGCATAAATTGAGTAATGAGTTTTTTACCATGAAAAAGTGAATGGGAAAAACTATGGGGTAGAATACCAATCAAAATTTTACATATCAAAGGTACAACAAACCTATAAATATATCTATAAATAATTTTAAATAGAAACCACCTAACATGGTGCCTAAGATAAGCATCTTGGAAGATACACTTCCTAATTTGTGTCGAGTCCACAATAAAACACACCATGGTGAACTAGATTGTATAGAGTTCTAGACCACCTTTGATATCTTCTAGAAAGAAAGAGACATGCAAGAAAGATTTAAAAATCAACTAGATCCATCTAGAATAGTAATGGTCTTTAAAACATATGACTTTTAATTCCCTATGGAAGATGAGAATGAACTTCAAAATAATATAGATGAAATCCATGCATTTTAGTAGTTCTAGATGAATAATTACAACTTGAGGAATAAGCAACCTACTGCCACTTCAAATCCTCCAAATAATAGTGATACTACACCTCTAGATATTAATGTAAACAATAATCTACCCACTCAAAAATGGAATGATACATTAAAAATTATAGAGCCATAAATCAAAGGAGGGTATAATGTAGTCAAATATATGAATAATATCAATACAAATATTAAACTTCACAAGCTAGATTAAATTACTAAATAGAGAGAACTATTATTCAAAGCCTTGACTGGGAGATCATCCACTAAAAAATCAAAAACTATACACAAACATGGTCATTTAAAAGGACAAGATTGAGGTACCACCTTTTTTTAGCCATTAGAATGTTCAGTAAGAATTTACATAATTTGATAGTCAACTCAGGTACCTCAACCAATGTGATGTTCATAGTTGTCTATAAGAAACTAGGTTTGACCCTAGATAAATAGAAAAGAGTGCACCTATAGCTACATAAGTCCTATATCCCATGTGTAAGGGAGTTGAAAAATGTAAACATTAAGTTTGACTTTGAGCCATGTGTAAAATAATACATAGACATTCTATTCACTGACATTCCTAAAGCCTATGGATTGTTGCTATGCTAGAATTGGTCAAAGATACTAAATGGCTACATGGAAACATACTTCTCACACATTCGGCTACCTTGAAATGGGATAGCCAATAAGATTTGAGTAGATGAAGGACCAAATATGAATTACTTGATCACAAAGTATAATTCCAAGAATGAGAAGGTTGACTTGCATCCTCACATATGGGTATATACATGTTCACCAAAAAGAAAGCACCCCATGAACAAGATTTTGAAGGTCTTTCACAATTATGGACTCTCCATTTTGATAGAGATAGATCAATGTAAAGTTAAGGCATTGGAATAGCTTTGATCAAATAAAATGAGAAGAAATATTTGGCTATATATAGACTTTAATTCCCTTGTACCAATAATTATGATTAATGTGAAGCTAAGATTATGGGTTTATAGTTTTCATTAAAACATAATGTCAAATAATTATAGATATTTGGTAATTTAGAGATGGTTTTCAGCTAAATCAAAAATAAATACCAATGAAAACTTAATTACTTAAATAAGTACAAACATAGAGCATGGGACCTAATCAAATCCTTCAAAGCATTTGACATAAAATTTGTTTCAAGAGAAGAGAATCAGATGATAGATTCACTAGTAGCTTTAGCTGTCAACTTGAAACCACTCCAAGAATCTAGGATGCATAAATTCTTAGTGGAGCTCATTTATTGCCCATTTATCCTAGATAATGTTGATATATTCTAGATATTTGATGATATTTAACATATCCCACTTTATGAATAGTTTTGGAGCCTTTGAATCGCATATAATAGATGAAAAGGATGTTAAACTTATGAATATAAAAGACTTAGGAGAAGATGGCATCCTAAAACTAAAAGAGAATCTCATACCTGTGGGAATGGTCTCATTAGATCAATATTTTGACATGGATACACAAGATCAGAAGTATAAATATTTTAAATAAATAGATTTTGAATTTGTCAAAGATAACCCAAGAACTAAGAAACACCCTTAGTATGTTAACATTAGTATAAGTTGTTTAGAACCATAAAAATAGAGATTGAAATATCTACTTACATAATACAAATATGTGATTTCTTGGAAAATATGAAGACCTACAAGTATGTGATTCCAAGTTCATCACATATATTATCCCACTAAATCCATAACACAATCCCTTCAAGCAATGATAGAGGCTAGTGAATCCAATTTTAGAGCCCCTCATTTAAGTAGAAATACAAAAGCTATTGGATATTGAGATCAACTTTCCAATTATAAATTCCACTTGGGTTGATAACCTAGTACTTGTCAGGAATAAGAATGGATAAATCAAGTTGTGCATCAATTTTATAAACCTAACTAATCATCATAAAATGATAACAATCCTTTAACCTCCCTATATGAGGTAATCCAAATAATTAGTGGGTCTGAGATGATGTCTTTCTTGAATGGATTCTTAGTCTATAATAAAGTGTTAGAAGAATCATATGATAGAATAAAGAGTTAATTCACCACCAAGTGGGGGAATTTTACATATACAAGGATGACTTTTGGCCTATTTAATGTAGAAGCAACATTTCAATGAGATATGGACTTCACCTTTCAAAGATTTGTTTGTAAGTGCATCATCATCTACATTGATGACCTCATAATGTTTTCAAGGAATAGAGTTGATCATGTAAATCATCTACAAAAGATATTTGACAAATGTAGAAGATATTGATTATCACTTAATTTTAAAAATAACATATTTGGAGTTACTAAGGAAAAATTACCAGGCCATGCCATTACCAAACATGGGATTTCCATTGACCCAGAATGAATATAGGACATTTCCAAGTTAACACCTCTTAACAATAAGAAATAATTGAATTTTTTTCTTGAAAAGATAAACTTTGTGAGAAAGTCCATTTCTAGAGTTGTAGAGACTTTCAAGCCATTGAATGCCATTTTAAGAAAAATGGTAAAATAGAATAGACAACTAAAGCCAAGAGATATTTTCAATATATCAAAACTATTATTACTCAAGATCTAGTTTTGTTCATCCCAAAATTTACTAATTATTTATTTGTTTTAGAATATACCATAGCAGTTAACTCACACAAAATATATATGATAATGAACATATAATTTGCTTGATGAGTACTAATTTTAAACATGAAAAGTGAAAGTATTCAAGGATAGATAAATAGATATATGCACTAACCAAAGTTATAAAGAAGATTAAGAATTACATTATCAAGAACAAGACATATGTTATTATCCTAGATCTAGCCATTAAGCTCATGCTTGGTGAGAATGAATTAAATAAGAGAAGAGGAAAGTGGAAGGAAAAATTACAAGAGTTTGTTTTTGAAAGTAGACTATCCAAGATGGTGTGAGGCCAAGGGATAATCCAACTCATGAAATGGATAAATATACATAGTCATATTGATAAGATTAATGAGACAAAAACATCTAAAAGTAAATGTTATGCCCACATCATCCACTACTTACTCAGATATATGTGTTCCCTTGAGCCAAATGGAAAACAAAGGTGAGCCCTTAGGCTCAAATTATCCCATTAAATTATAAATAAGGGAGTTTTATACTAGAATAATTACAAAGGCACCTATTTGAGTTGTGTGACAAAAAAAGAAGATAGAGACATCATGAATAACTTACATTAGATAACAAGTGGTGGACATCCTTAGGTAATGAAACAACTCACAAAATCTTTAAAATGGGGTACTACTGGCCTACAAGTTTTAAATATGCCCATAACCATGTAAGTATATGCCATGAATGCCAAGTTGTTTACAAAACCCAATACCCTAAAACTCATGTCATGGAGTGAATATTTTGTCACTAATCCTAAATTGTTAGAGGATACCTCTTAAGTTTCCCTAGTGTGCAAAAACCCACATCAACATGAACTTATTTAGCACTAGAAGGAAAAATGGAAGTACATGTTGCCATGAATTCACAACGAGTCATTATGGGATGCCATTTTACTCAATTGGATCTCAAATTTTTTGGGAATATCACCATAAATTCTTTAGAACGACATAAATTTATCTTAAAAACCATTGGTTATTTTCTATATGGATGATGTAGTATCTAAAATAATTCTAAAGTGTAGGAAGAGATCAAATATATATAAGAGAACATATTGACCAAGTTTGGCACTCTAATTTCTTTAGTTTGTGACAATGGTCTAGCCTTTCAATATTTAGATTTTATCGAGTGGGCATACAACAATCAAATTACTATCAAGTTTTCATCAAATTATTATCCCTAAGAGAATGGAGTAACTGAGTCTAGTAATAATATTCTAATGGATGTCATCAAGAAATTAGCCTAGGATAAACCTAGAGAGTGTCATCTACTACTAAAGCATGCACTATGGGAAGACATAATTAAGCATAAGCAATCCCTCAAGGATTCACCTTTCTTATTGGTGTGTGGACAACAATAAGTTTTTCCTATCACTTTTGAAATAATGACATAAAATTTCATGTAAGAATATATCAGAGAAGATTAAATAATCCAATCCAAAATGATCTTCATATTTAGATGAAATATGCAGAGACTGAATAACTACATATCTTTATCAATGCTAAGACATTATCATTAGGTGGTTTGATAAAATATATAAAATCAAGGCTTTCAATATTTCATACCTAGTGATTTTATGGGATAAGGAACATGAAAAGAAAGTGTATCTTGATAATTTCACTACCTTTTGGATTGGGCCATAGCAAATATCTAAAATCCTAGGTAAAAATGCATTACATTTGAAGAACCTCCAAGGCAATGACCTCATTTTTCTTGTTAATGGACATTTTTAAAGTATTATTTCATGGCTACTCTAACTAAAGACACTTTTAAATGACCATGAGGGCACATGTAGAAATAAAATATATTAAGTTTGTTACTTTCTAAAGTATATTCCATGTTTTCTTAGATTAATCTTTCATATTTTCTTAGACTAATTTATTTTTTATACATTAGCTTTCATTTTTAGTTTTCTTTCCTTCTAGGTTAGTTTTATTAAAATTGTAGAATAATCCAACCAATTTCTTATCCTAAAATAATGAGATACCTACTAAAATAAAGGGTATGACTCAATAAGAGCATGGTTAAAACCCACCAAGATTTATTCTGGTAATACTTGAAGTTTTGGTATCAGGGTATGTATCATGACTGAAATTAGGTTATACCTATATTGAATGAGTTCATTAGGCCTTTAGTATTTATTTGATATCTCATGCAAATTTTAGAAATACTATTCATTTCCAAATATCAACTACACTATTACATGTTAAAACTTAGATGGGAGATAATAAACATTGAAATGGATACATGTTGAAAGAGACATTGATAATAAAAATGAGTTTCTCATACACACACCCAACCAAAGGTGATTCCCAACCCTTCTTCCATTTTTTTTAAACAAAAATCAATCAGACAAGCTTATAGAGGAAGGGTGAATCAAGTAATATATATCAGGGTCATAAATGTCTGGTTGGAAGTAGAGCAAGTCTTAGATTGGAAATATAGGTATATATATTAGGGATATATATTCCTCGATGGAAGTAGAACAATTCCCATGATTCCATTATTATTTTCATCACAAAATCAAAAATCTAAATCAAACCTACTATGTTTATTTAGGTCTCTATCAAAACTACCATAACAAGGGTTAAAATAAATTTCATAAAATCACACACAAATCCTAGGAATGGAAAGGGTTAGTATGTTGGATGAGGAATTTAGAGTCTCTTCCAACTGAGTGGTATACTTATTCTTTTATTATTGGAATTGAAGTTTTTTATGATATAATAACTAGGATTTTGGGTTCTCAAATACTCTAGAGCATTTCCCCACTAAGTCACCATTTTTTGTGACCCCAACACATCCCATTCTCCAAGTTCAAATAGGGACCCATTATTAGGTGTGGCATATTTATTCATGGTCCATATAAACCTTAGGAGATCTAAAATTAATTTGATGTGCACAAACTTAAGGTTATTTTTAAAGTCTAACTTTATACTAAAAATTTTGTAAGGGAGAAAATCAAAGCTTGTGCATCATTCATGAATTATTTATCACCTTTGATTCTTTTATTTACTGTCAAATTGTGTCTTCAATATCATGTTTTGATTTAATGGACTAATCAAGATAATGAAGGTATATAGATTATTTAATCTTTAATGTGAAACATCTATCCTTGGGATTTCAATTTTCATCAGGTTCCCTAAATCATGACATATATTGGCATCATGTTCATTCATAAGTAACCATATTTATATCATAAGTATCATAAAGTCCTATTAAACATCTAGATTCATGAGAACATTCCACATGGAAGCATCTTGTTCAATTACAACATTTGTCATTCTAGCTACATTCCAAGTTATCAGGTCATAAATAACCATCCACATGTCAAAATATCATAAACATAAAACAAAACCATTTTTTAATAAAATATTACAATTCATCTAAGTTTCAAAATACAAATATTACTCCACATGGTGACATATTAGTCACTCAGAGTCTATGGGAAGAAAATACATAGTCAAATTTCAAGATGTTCTCGAACTCCTAAGATCATGCCAAGTGGCATGATCTCATTGACCTAAGTCCTCTAAATATCAAGGCATGCCCATTATATTCAAATCTCTCAATTTCCTTAGGTCATGCCAAGTGGAATAATCTCATTCATTAAGTCCTCCTTAGATGTAAATACATTTTAAAAGTTCTAATTCTTCATATTAACAAAAGTCATTGACATGTCTTCATCTTGGAAGTTAGGGGCTTGGTGAGATAAAGTACACTACCTTAAATTCTACTTTATCTAGATTAATGAGAGCCACCCACATGGTGAGATACCAATAACATGGAAATTTTGAGTCAAAGGTACATGGCCATAACTCTATTTTCTCTAGATTCCTGAGAAACATCCATGTGTCATCATATCAAAATCCTTGAACTTTTCAAAAAGGAAGTATAAAATCCAATACAATAATTTCCCCAAGATATTAAGATGTGTCCACATGGCACCATCCCATACACATGCATCCTTATAGAAAAGGTACACAGTTTGAATCTCAAGAGACCTTGAGTCCTTGATATCATGCCACTCATTAAGTCATGGCTTGTAGAGCATATCAAACATAATTATAAAAATAAAGACCAAGTTTAAATGGGATTGAAATTAGTGTCCCAATACCATAGGTGCATGGCCAAGATACAAACACAAGAGTTTAAATGTAGATGAAAATATGAATAAATGGGAAATAGACACCTATCCTAGAGTGATAATTGAGCACTCGTAATTAATGCAAAGATGCCAAATGGTGGAAAAGACACCAACAAAAAATGACTTGTCAATTTTAAATTAAAATATTTAGTAGATCCAAAGTCCATTTTTACATTAACTTCACATGAACTAAGAATTAAGTCTCAAGCTTTTATAAATATATGAAAAATCCTAAGATTACCAAATCACTTTGATATTAATCAATGAGATACAAACAAAGAATTCAATCCATTAAACATTTAAGATCCCCAATTTTTTCTCTTAAGGAATTTATAAATAAATATAACCAAGTTTGTTAAATAATTATATGATACAAAAATGGATTATTCATCTCAAAAAACTAACTAGCCTCCATCCCAATATTATATTATAGGGGTAATTAAGTACCTAGATATAGTTTTTGATAGGGGGTACTAACATTTCCCCATTACTTCACTCTTTGGGATGAAATCAAAGGTATAAAAACATATTCATCCTAGGACTAGATAGATGAGGAGAGGAAGATATATGTATATTATTTTATGCTTGTCAAAATAATGGGTTTACATAATGTGATAGTTAAGTATGATGTAGTTTCATGCACTGACTTACTTCATGAATTATTCTTTAATGGTGATATTACTATATATTATTTTCACCTAAGAATCCATATAAATGTGGTTGATTACATATATGGGGATGATTTTTATAATTATTAGTTCCTCTTAGCACTTGAAATGAGTTATGACTAGGTCATAGCCAATGTTTGGTTATACCATAATACAATCGAGGCCAGGCTCAAGTAGTGATTGGTACTGGGTGAGAAATTATACAATTGAAAGGTTATTTATTCAATGCCCATATTAAAGTTTATGCCAATAATTAAGATATCCATGTCCTTTTTGAAAAATATATATTGGTTTTCTATCATCATCTACATGCACAGGACATGGGTCCCCTTATTGGACATAATTCTAACATCTAATAAAATCATGGCACTAGGAGAGGTTATCAATGTCTAACTCAAGGCACATATGTTTACATTTGATGAAATTCCATATTGTTTATGTAGGTTATATGCATACCAAGGAACCTTATGAGGTATCCTCTATCATTTTAGGATTAATGAAAAGGTATTCACTCAAAGGCATGAGTTTTGGGGTATTCAGTTTTGTAAATAACCTATTAGTGGAATAGTGGTAAGTAGAGTAATTTTTTGTGACAGATCATTCAAAAATGGATGATTATAAATATAATTTAAATGGGAGGATTGATTATGTATATTACCTAACGTGTGTCTAACCAAAATAAACTCAAAATAAGAAGGAAATTGTAAGGCAAAAAAGAAGGCATGTGCACCAAATAAAATGAAACCTATCTAAGTCAACACTTGAACTAAGGGTTGGAAAAGTAATTAGGAAAGATAATTTAATCACACCAACAATAAAAAATATTTAATATTATAAGGAAATAATAATATACTAAACTTAAACATATATAATCAAATATTTTCGCATCTATAAGATTGCATTTGCACATCCACAAAGTGGGATTTTGATTTATATACAAAAAGCATTAAAATTAGCAATAGATCCATATGAATAACTATATTAAAAATATAACTCATGCACAACCATGAGACTAAGATACTATAATGATTGAACTTCTTATAGGATCCATAGGTTTGGAGAAGAAACAAGATTTGCACATCAAGATAATTATAGAACAATACATTTAGTTTCCTATTAATATTAATAGTGAATATTTTCCTCCCCTTGGGATAGGGATGATACAAATATATCTAGGCTTGGGTAATGAGAAGGATTCATCATCAACATGAAGTGTAAATTTACATATCCAAAATTAGAACTTCATATCAATCATAATGCAAAGCATGCATGTGTAAGGGTGTTTGACCATGATAGAATTCCTTGGCTAAAATAAAATATATAAGTGGAAAATAAATTATGAACCAACATTACAACTTAACTAAAACATTCGAGTATATATTTATATTTAGAGTGGTGTTAATGTGTCACTACTAGTAGAATAAAATGGTGGAGTAACAACTATAGAAACTGAAGTAACCACTAAAGTTCCATAAGGAATCAAAATTAGTCCACCCAAAGTATGCATCACTACATATTCAAGGAGTTGGTAATAATGTGATGACATGGTGACACTTATAGTTTGTTTTGTTCTAAGTGATGAACTTGAAGCTCCTTATGTATATTTGAGTTCCTATAATAATACATGTGTAGCTTTGAGCTCTTTTTTAATGATGTAAAAATTGAGCAAGGTAAGCTTGAATATTTTGTTAGCTTCAACCATCAATGTCATGTGTTCTACCTCTGATCTCTTAAAATCTAATCCCAGGACCTCAACCTTTCTCACTCTATCCTTGGAAAAAATTTATCAGCTATAATAC
>JARHVA010004245.1:1532500-1595000 GCA_037957365.1 Torreya grandis
TTTATTGCACAGACCCCTGTTAGGATATTAAAGATTATTGTTTACATTATATGTGTTTATTGATAAAGGATTGATTGAGATAAATTCTTATAATTTATTTTAAAGATAATATGTAAGATTTTATTTATATTGTGATGATAATATTCAAGAAATACTAAGAAAGATAATTATTTTTTAGAGATATTTTGAGTATGGGCCCCTGTCTCCTGGAATATTCATGATGAAGTGAACTATGTGCTTATTTTATTAAGAAATGGTTTTTGAATACATTTGGAAGATAATATAAAAAAAATTTATAGGTTAAATTATATATATTGAGCATGGTTATTTGAGGTAAGGGTAAGAGGATTCTTGTTTATTTTGAACTTGTTTGAAGTGTCCTATTTTCCTATAACAGTCACTCTTGACTAGACTAAGAATGTGTTCATTGGAAAGAAGAGTTTTTATATTGGTGAAAAAATTCGTGGGTGGTTATGGTAATTCATGTGAATATTTTTTGATGCTTAAAATAATATTTTTTTTGCATTATTATTTCATAAGGTTATTTCTCATAAGCAAACAGACCTATAGAGTAAGATTTATCACCTAGTCAAGTATTTTTTGTGATAAAAGGTCAAGATAATGAAGTGAAATCACATAAATAGAAATTTTAAAAGTTTAATTAGGTTAATATATACCTTAATAAACTATTTTGGGTCTTTAAAACCTTTTATAACAAAGTTCATGCATATTTGTGTGTTTTCAAGCTTGTATAGGGTTCATTAAGCCCTAATCTAGGGTTTGGAGAGTTTAATGAGTTTCCATTGTTAAATTTTGATGAAAATTTGTGAAAAAATAAAGTGTTAGGTGTTTAAAGATTTTTTAGAGTTTTTTTTATGTGAACATACTTATAATTACATAAATATCAAGACTGAATGCAAATATGGACCTAGGAGGCCTAAAGGGCTAAATAGAGACCTAAAAAGGTCTAAAAGGGTTATCAAAACATGGAGATATTGCATGAAACTTTAAGATTAGAAATTAATGGATATATGGTGTTTAAATTTGTGAATTTTTTTCCTTTAATCATTTGTATAGACCATACAAGTCAAGGAAAGCCCATAAATATGGCTATAAGGAGTGTTTAGTGTAGTCAAAATTGTTTAAAGAGAGGAAGTGATAGTTTAAAAGTGTGGATAGAGTTAATAAAAGTGTAGAGAAGGTTAAAGAAACATTATAAAAATAATACCATAAAAATTATAAAGCATGAGATAAATTAGTGAATCTCTTGAAGGGTGAACCAAAAAACTGTTATCAAAGGAAATAGATCAAGAAACAAGGACAAGTGTATTGAACAAGGCCTAGAGTGATAGAATTTGGTATATGCTTTACATCATTTTGGTATTAGATTAGAAAAAGATTTTTTGGATTGTGAAAATAATTAATAATGTTTTTTTGAATTACATTACATGATAGGTGATCAAATGCATTGCTACATAGAAAGAGCTAGAAGGATGATGATGATGATTTGGTCAAGAAGATGGTAGAATAGGTAATTTAGTTGATTTTTCCACTAGTTGTGAGGATGGACGCCATTGAATATGTTCTCAAGAAGAGATAAAAAAGAGTAGAAATATAATGTGATGATAGGTAGCAAGGTGAGGCAACACCTTTGAAAATAAGGATAGAAAAGAGAGAGAATAGAGAGGTGGCTCAAGTGAGACCCCAAGTGCATGTAATAGATTAAGAGGGCATGGGAAAACACCATGAAAGAGAGATCAGAAAATTGGTATATGGTATAATGAGGAAGAATAAAGTTCTAATGAGATAAGGACCAAGATAGAGATTTTAGGGGTAATGTTGGAATTGCCATAAAGAGGGACACAAGGGAGTAGAGTGTCCAGGGAATATGAATATAAGTATGTAACATTAGAGAGAGGAGAATGGGGATAGAATAAAAAAGGGGAATGAGTAATTTATCATGAGGAGAGTAATATTATAGTATAAACAAGGCAAAGAACTATCCCAAAGGAGAAGTTTGTTCAAAAGTGGATGTAAGGCCCATGGTAAGGTATGTAATTTGGTTATTGATGGTGGTAGTACTAATAATATAGTTTGTTTGGAGATGGTGAAAAATTTGAGGTTGGAGAGAATCCCACATCCAAAATCTTATATAGTTTCATGGGTTTAGAAAGGACACCAAATACTGGAAAGTGAACAAAGCTAGGTTGATTTCAAGATAGGAGAATATAGAGATTTAGTGTTATGTGATATTTTTCTTATATATGTGTGTCACTTATTGTTAGGGATGCCATGGTAGTTTTATAAGCATGCCATATATGATGGTCAAGCAAACACATACACCATTAATTAGTATGGAAATACATATACACTTATCCCATTGAAGGGTGAAGAAGATTGGAGAGATGAGAGAATCATGATGATGTTGACAAGGTGGTATTAGAGTCAAGCAATGGAGAGTTTGGGTTTGTTAAAAACACCTAAAGAAGATAAGGTGAGTTGTCTTGAGATGATTGAGTCCAAAAATATGGAAAAGAGTGAGATGACACAAGAATGTAGGTTGGTAGAAAGTATTTTTCAAATAAAGGAAGAAATAACATGAAAGAGAGTGCTTAAGAGAGAAGAAAACCAAGGAAAACATGGCAGCCAAGATTATGTGATAGAGAATAGCAAAATAGAGTTTGATGTTGTAGCTAAGTTGGAAAGGAAGTGTCCTGGGATTAACACTTAGAAAGTGGAGAAGGAGATTGAAATTTAAAAGGTAAAAGCTTCAAGTTTTGTGTCTAATGAGTTGTTTTGTGAACTAAATACGTGTAGAAATTAGGCAGCTAAAGGAAGAATGATGGATGAAACTAAATGTTTGAAAGAGAATATTGAATAAGAGAAGGATGTCTAAGAGATGGATAATATACAATAGTCCTATAAAATAAATCAAGAAAAAATTACATTTAAGATGAATATGCAACCTTTGCAAGTACAAAAGATAGTGGGTAGTCATGAATAAGAAATTTATATATAGTAGCAATCTAAGAATCTATACAAGAATGAGGTATGAAAAGAATAAGAAGAACTGGTGCATGAGAAGGAATGGGAAGAACAAGGATCATTAGTGAAGGAGGAAGAGTTCATACTTACATAATTGGTTGATAATGGATTGAAGAAGAAGATGGATCAATTTGAATAAGAATAAGAGTGGTATACACCCACAAATCAAGAAGAAGATGGCAATATCTATGATTTGCTTAACATTGTTATTTTATGTGTAGGTATGTTGATTGAGAAGATGAATCAAAGGAGGCCTAAGTATGGGGCCCAAGAGAATGTACACCTATATGAAAGACATGTCGAAGCTGATATGTTCCATGAGGAGGTTCATTGCATTCAAGTAGTAGCATATACCAAATGCAACATTCAATTCATGTGGCAAAGATTCTTCCATCTTGGTAGTATGATGTAAGGGCATTCTGTATGGACCCCAAATTTATTAAAATTTTGTCTTGATTTGGATTATAGGTGTCTTATAGTTTCTAAGGGTATTATAAATTCCAAATGTGAAGTCTAATTTGTCTAAAGGTGCATAAAATTTGAATTGTTGGTTTCCATACTAAAATGGATTATTTGAATATCTAAATCTTGTAAGCCTTCTTCCAAGGACTTTTGTGTATTAGGAAAGATGAAAATGTGTGTTAAGAAAGTATAAATGGGTTTAGACCATATAGAGGTTTAAAAAAATTGTAATTATTCAAATATCATGGGATAGATATGGCATATAGTGAAATCAAGTTATAATGTCTATCTTTGGAAAGTACCCTCTACATGGAAAAGCTGGCCAAGAAGTAGTTATGCATCTTCTTGGAGATGAGAAAGTTCAGGAGTCAATTTTTATTAGTGAATATGAGATTAAATTTGAGTATGGAGGATGGAAAATGTATTGACAAGGTTATGAAAATAATATATGATGAAAAGTTGTGTAACCCTGTTGTTGAAAGAATGAAGAAACAGACCATGTTGAGGTCATTGTTTGGTTAATGAGAATGAATGTGATTTATTTTTTATATATTAAGTTTATTAAATTATTTTATAAGGTTTTATTAGTCTAATTAAATTTTATTTTAAGGGATATTTCAAAAATAAAGAGAAAGGAGGAACCCTGCTTTAGCAGATTTACTATGCAGACCCCTATTAGGATATTAAAGATTATTGTTTACATTATATATGTTTGTTAATAAATGATTGATTGAGATAACTGATTATAATGTGTTTTAAATACAATATTAATTTTTTTTTCTATTTTGATGATAATATTAAATAAATACTAAGAAATATAATTGTTGTTCAAACATATTTTGAGTATAGGCCCTTGTCTCTTGGAATATTCATGATAAAGTGAACTATGTGCTTGTTTTATAAATAAATGGTTTTTGAATCCATTTTTAAGATGATTTAAAATTTTTATAAAGGTTACATGATGTATATTTATCATGTGTATTCAAGGTAATGGTAAGAGGATTGTTGTTTATTGCCAAATTGTTTGAAGTGCCCTATTTACTATAATGGTCATTCTTGACTGGATTGAGAACTTTTTCATTGGAAAGAAGAGTTTTTATATTGGTGACCAAATGTGTGTATGGTTATATTATGTCATTTTAATATTTTTTTAAGATTCAAATAATCTTTTGTTTCATTATTATTTCATAAGGTTCTTTCTCATAAGCAAACAGACTGTAGAGTATATTTTGTGATAGAAGGTCAAGACATTGAAGTGGAATCACATAAATAGCAGTTTATAAATTTTAACTAGGTCAATATAGATATTAATAAACTATTTTGGGTTTTTTAAACCTAGTATAAAAAATCATGCATATTTGTGTGTTCTCAAGCTAGTACATGGTCCATTAAGCCCTAATCTAGGGTTTGGAGAGTTTAATGAGTTTCCACCATTAAATTTTAATGAAAATTTGTGAAAACCTCAAATTTTATGTTTTTAAATATATTTTATAATTTTTTTGGTTTTAACCTACTTATAAGTATGAAAATTCAAGATGGTATGCTAATTTGGACCCTAGGATGCCTAAAGGGCTAAATATACACCTAGAAAGGTCTAAAATGGTTATCAAAACATGGAGATATTGCATGAAAATTTAGGATTAGAAATTAATGGATAGAGGGTGTTGAAATTCGTGAATATTTTTCCTTTAATCATCCATATAGATTGTACAAGTTAAGGAAAACCCATAAATAAAGCTACAAGGAGTGTCTAGTGTAGTCAAAATTGTTTAAAGAGAGGAAGTGAGAGTTTGAAAGTATGGATAGAGTTAATAGAGGTGAAGAGAGTGTTAAATAAATATTATAAAAATAATACCAAAATAATTATATAGCATGAGATAAATTAGTGAATCTCTTGAGGAGTGAACCATAGAACTGTTATCAAAGGAAATGGATCAAGAAATAAGGACAAGTGTATTGAATAAGGCCTAGAGTGATACAACTTGGTATATGTTGTACACCAATAATTTAGGTAGGGAATATTCAAGAAAAATATATGTCTTGGGTATTTAGGTACAAGGCATACTCAATATCAAGATATGGATAAGATATTTTATCAAATCAAGATATGACTCAGATATGGATCAAATATTAGGGATGAGGAGGGGTGGGGAGGGAATTAGTATGGATGATGAGGGTAAATGATGGATTAATTAGGGATGATGAGGGTAAGTGAAGGTAAATGAGATTTATTATGTATATTAATGAGTGATTAAGGATGGTGAGGGTTGGTAAGGGAGTGACTAGGGATTATGAGAGATAAGGAGGGAATAATTAGGGATGATGAGGGATGGTGATGGTAAATTAAGTAGTGATTAAAGATTATAAGGGAGTGATTAGATATTATGATGGAAAATTAAGGTCAATTATGAATTTATTATGGATGATGAGAGATGAGGTTGAATTTTGACAAACCTAGGAAACCTAGAAATGCTAACAAGCAATCTGCAAGACACCAAAACCTAAAAATGACTATATGCAATCTATAGATAAGGAAGGGCATAACTAAGTGGGTATGAAAAGAATATATAAAATCTATATATTAGGAATAAATTTTCCATGATAGCTAAAAATTTAATGTGTAAGGGGAAAGTAGTATGAAAATAATGAATTTATATATTAGGAAACAATCTTCCCTTACATTATTAGGTAGGGCATAGGTAATTAGGTAGGGTTATAACAAAGCTATCTATTAAAAAGGAATATTTAATTTATAGGTATGAATTAATCTACATAAAATAAAATTTAGATATTATTATTTAAAAATTCCCTTGATATCTATGTCTTACTCCCTTGCTATCTCTTGGGCTATATCTAAGTATCCCCTCTTCGGTACACTAGATTAAGGCATATGCCCTTAATTATCTTGATATATAAATTTTTATATAGATATGGTTGGTTATATTCTAAGATTTATATTTTTAAACATTTGAAACTAGATTTGAACACAATCTATCATATTAGTGACTTCCTATCTATCTATCTAATAATCTGCTCTATTATGGATAGACTCTTAGTGAGATATAAAGAAAACAAGAATCAACTATGTGGTTGGGATTAAAATTATCAATTGTTATCCAATTATCCCTATCTAAATATAAATATATTTGTGTTCTCAACTATAGGATTGTTATTATTATATGCCTAAATCCCAATCTATATATGTAAATAAAATAATTTCATCACACCCTTTTCTCTCTTTCCTTCCTATTTATTATGGCTTGGGGATATGGATACATACTCTCTCCATGGTAATTATTATTAAGGTGTGTGTGTGTGTGTGTGTGTGTGTGTGTGTGTGTGTGTGTGTGTGTGTGTGTGTGTGTGTGTGTGTGTGTGTGTGTGTGTGTGTGTGTGTGTGTGTGTGTGTGTGTGTGTGTGTGTGTGTGTGTGTGTGTGTGTGTGTGTGTGTGTCTCTGTGTGTGTGTGTGTGTGTGTGTTAAATTTATCTTAACCTTCAAATTAACATAAATATATCTTAAAACCTATCTAAAAACATTCAACATAGGCAAAAGGCTAAAATAAGTATGTTTTGGATAAGACATAGGTTGTTGAGAGACTTAAGGTGCATAAAATAGAAAAGAGAAAAATTTTATACATAAATAAATATATTATAAGTCTCAAATACATAAATAAATAAATTTATAATAAATATAATAATGAAGGAGAGGTGGGGAAAAGGCCTTTAGGTCTGGTGTAGAGTGGAGGATGATTTGCAAGGTTTATAAAACCATGATACAAGTTTTGAGATTGTGAATAAAGTAAAATAATTATTTAATGATTATTATGTATTCATTAAAAATTAATGGTAAGTATTATTTCATGTTATTTTTACTTTATATTCTTATTTTGTGTTTCTTTAGTGGTCCTAAGAACTATAGAAGTCTGTAGCAAAACCCTAAGTGTGATAGTCTAGATAATAAGGTACATTCCTTTTATTTCAAGATTATTTAAACCTAAGAGAGTGATTGGAAGAGTGAAATGGATCTTATTATATTTGTTTTTATGTTTAAAAAATATTAAAACTAGGATATACAGTTTTATATAAGTGCTTGAGAAATTGTAAGGTCTAAAAACTAGGTTTTTATTTAGTAAAGTCTGAGAAAAGGACATTTTCTCATAATTTTATGATTTTGAAGGTTAAAGGAAAATTTATAGGGTAATAAAAACTTGTGTAGGTATTAATCAACCCAAAAATATCATGTGTTAGTCATTAAAACTTAATATTTTCAAATTTCTCACTCTTGGGTTTGTAGAAGATTAGGTAAACCCTTAACCTACAATAAATAATATATATATTAAGGTAGAAATATATGGAGGAAAATATGCTACTAAAGTATCTACAATGTTAATATAATAAATAAGATAAGAAACTAACTTATTTATGTTTTTCCTTTTTTCTTTAATGAGGACTTGCTATTCTAGGTCCCTAGATGAAGTTTGTCCTCCTTATAGACTTCCTAGGCTTAGTGCTTTTGCCTATTCTAATTTTTCCTCTTCATCTTCTTCATCCATGGATTTTTACCTTATTACCATTTTTTATTCTCCCATCATACTTTATGTATTTTCTTCCTTGTCATCAGTATCATAGTTCACTAAGGATATTACATGTACCCATTCTTCTTCCTTTGTTTCCTCCTCAAAAGGGGATTCTTATATAATAGCTAGACCAAATGTTAGTCTTCCTCTAATTATTGATCTTTGGAGGAGGATGAAAGATATTTATTATTCCTTTGATAATTGACTATGGGGGTAATGGAAGGTGAATTGGATGATAAAATAAATGATGGAGCCACATTAGTAGGGACTACTACTATAGGTGGTAGTGAAGGAATGGAGAGTGGGACAATAGTAATGGAAGGAATAAAATATGGAGATCAACCTAGTTGAGGGTATGGTGGAGTGATGGGAGAGATGAGAAGTAATATTAGATAAATTCTATGAGGCTTACCCATGTTATGGTTTTAAATGGAGGAAGAGGTTCCATAAATAATATGATATTTTATATTACTTGAGAAGATGTAGCCTTTTCCACTATATTAGTTGTATGCAATTAGAATTACATTATGCATAATTAATTAATTCTATATCATATAAGATAGAGCACACCTACACTTCTAATTAGGTATACACTTGCTAAGAAACACTATGACACATCAATGTATACAAAATCCTAATACATGGAAGAGAAGAATACATACTGCATTATCTATCTACTCTTACAAAGGAGAAATAAAGTTAGGAATAATTACCTTTGAAGATGAACCTACCGAATCTTAACCTATCCCTTGGCCAAGGTGCTTCACAAAAAATTATTGTGGCTTGTAAGGATAACCAAGATAAATTAGATCTAGGATACATGACCTACCTAAGCATCTAAAATACTTCTCCATAAGACAAGATCAGAGCTCCAAAAGAGAGTATTGGACCCTAAATATTTATTCCTTAAGTAGAATGGTCAATAAGTAGATATTTGTTCACACTTCTTTGCTTAATTATTTGCTATTTTGACTCTTATGAAATGGTGTAAATGACCTAGTATATCTAGTAGTATCTTGCCTAAAAACTATTCAAACATGTCATCTATCCTAGGTCGATTGGGTCAACCTATTACATTCTCAAAATAATGCCTAAAGTCTATGCTAGGTCAACCAATATGCTAACAAGGCAAACTAGCTAAAGTGTCCTTAGAATACACTAGGTTGACAAAGTCTACCTAGTGTAATGAATAGGTAAAAAGATAAATAAGGTAATAAATGAAAGAATATGGCATGATAATGACTGGAATGGATAGGAAAGAGAATAATAAGCCTAGGGTTCAAGGTTATAGGGAGCTCATGTGTAGGTAACAAGTGGTAAAAGGAACAATGATCTTACTAAGCATTGATGGTCTACCCACCCCTTTCTTGATGCACCCCTTAAGGCATGCACTCATATATATTGAGACTCGATAGGTTCTTGTAAGATAATAAGTGTCAGTAATTAGTGAAAGTTTAAAAATATTATGTGTATATAGTAGTTGTACCCAAAATTATGGTAATTGTAGTTATATATGTGGAGGTAAGTTGAGGACCTAGGAGACCTCAAAAAATTGATTTTATTATTTGGGGTTTCTCCTCTCTTTGGGTATTAAACTTTCCCTCTTATATATTTATCTCTTCTAGTGTATGGGAGGGAAGTTAGTTTTATCCTATTGAGTCCTAAGATTGAATTGGAGGTGACTGATGACTCCATGTTTTTTGTGCCTTCTCCACCATCTCATTTGCTTTCTCTTTTGTGATCTCAAGATTATTTTTGATGTCCTAAGACATTAACATGGAGATATTATTTTTATTCATTTGATTTCACACCTCTAAATCATTTAATACATTTAAGAAATTTACATCACATTCATAATTCAAGTGATCATATGTGATGCTCACCTTCTTCTTCTCCTTGAGGAGTTTAAGATTGTTCTTGACTCTTTTTATAGGGTTTCATTCCATAAACTAGGCCATCTATAAATTATAATGGTTTCTTACCTTCCCAACCTAGTTGAAATGGTCCCGTACCATAAATTAGAGTTGACATATATTTAGAGGAGTCTTGAAGTAATAGGCTTGATGTTTCTATCCTAACTCCTCATCTATGTTGTTATATAATTTATGGGTCACCTCTTGTTTATAATTTTTTCAAGGACATGGCATGGTAATAATAGAGGGGGTACCATTCTTATTTTAAATATTGATATTTTTATAATCTAGATAATACCAATGATCACACATTTGCCTATGCTTCTTTGGTATACTTTAGCATAGATTTCCTCACAAACACTTTTTATTTAATTCCTAAATCTATAAACAAACATGAATTAATAATATTCATAGATTATGTTATCCATATACTCTATTGATGGCTTCCATAATTCTCCATTTATTATGCAAAATTTTCTAAGGACTGCATCTAGTAAATATGACATCATATAAAACTTTCCACCTTAAGGCCTTTATTCAAGTTTTAACATTTGGGCCTTTATTATAACACTTATAATCTCTCCAAAGGAAAAAATATTGTATAAAGTCAATATAATGTCTATAAAAGTGACCCATTCCATTTTCTCATAAGCAATACTAGGAAAACCATATAATATATTCAATAGGGCCATGGCTATTCTGATCTCAAGCTTAAATTTGATGATGTAATTATAAGAAATGGACGCTTTGGGACTTAATTTTTATCCTTTCACTATCCATTGATTCATTTTTCCATCTAAATTATTGTTATTTATATGTTAGTTGAGACTTGGTTATAGGCTACCCAACCTTAAAAGTCTGAGGTACCTTTCATGATCTGCACCACATGGTCCAAGACTAAGGTGTACAGAGGACAACCAAGCTATGGATATGTAGATTGAATACATAGTGAAATATTTATGAATAATAAAAAAACATATTCAATGGATTTTAAGTATTAACTTGTAGGAAATGCAACTTCTATTTATTAATGGGGAATAGGGAAAATAATATAGGGTATAATGTCAATAATTCTTGTTTATCGATTAGATGTGTAGAACAAGTTAATGATGTTATGACTATGTGTAATGGAATATATGTAGGTTTTGTATATATATATATATATATATATATATATATATATATAACCAAATGCATATGTTACACATATATTATAAGAATACAAGAGAAGTAATAACTATTATTCAGTAACCAAGGGGGATTTCCATGACACGTTAATCCTATCAGATGTGGTAGTTGGAAATGGTTATAACCATTAATTTATAAGCTATAAAACATTTAAATTTGAACTTAGGGTCTCCTTTTGGTGCAAATAGTTGTTAGATCACTTGGATCATGTCGCTAGGTAAATGTTCCCATGAGTGGATACAAGTGAGGCATGTGTAAATATAAGGCACAGAGGTGTATAAGTAGATGATGCATGTAAAAAAATATGAAGTGCGATTTTAGGATTTGCTGTGGGAGTGAAAAGTGCATGGGAAATCTAGTGCACTATAATCAGTGAGTAGGTATAATACTTGGTATGGAATTATAAGGCATAAAATGTGAATAAGTTGGTGAGTAGTTTCATGAATTAGTATGGAAGTATGAGTGGTGCATAGGAGTTCATGAAATAGCATGGAATTGGTGAAAATGGTTGAGATTAAGATTCATGTAAATGAGTACATAATTTTTAGTGGTATTTTCAAACTTTGTATAGTAGATTAAATGAATGTTGAGCTCAACTATGAATAGATCATTCACCCTTTCTTGAAGATAAATAGTCTCCATTACATCAGCATGGAATTGAAAAAAATTCACCTAACATTGCTATAAAGTATACCACTTGGCTTGATCAACATATTGCCCAGCCTTGACCACTCTTAAAAGTTGATGTGTTCCATGGTGGGTGTGTTTGTCTATCACTTAAATGATCTAGTCATTTTTTTCTATGCAAAAGTGTTCAAGATATAAATTATAAGGATGTTGTGTCACTATTGGCTCAAGAAGTGATAGAGTGTAAATCTTGAGAAGTTCCATATTGAAGACTAGGTATATGCATAAGTACTGAGGTAGATCAAAAATGAAGGCATTCTTTGTGATTGTGTATAAAATGGTGTAAGTAACATAACACATAGGTTTGATCTTCTAGTGTGGATATTTGAAACACGCCTGATAAAGTTACAACAAGACTTTATTTCCAACTTAAAATTCATGAAGTGTGCGATGTAAATTATGGCCCTCATTATACTTAGCTTGTGTGTGAGAGAAGATCTATTAAACCTATTGGTGAACATATTTGATGTGGACTAGACACTTCTTGGCTTTGTCTGGTTTCAATTCTTACATGTGTGACTCAATGCCTGATTATGTGTGATAGGAGAAGTCTATAGGTGTTGAAGATTGAAACCCAATACATGTTTAGAATGGAATAGGGTTAGTATAACTATGAAGATCCCTATTATAGGTTTGTTTAATGTATAAAATATTATCGTCCCAAGTGTGAGCATGAATATGGTTATATATTCAGAGAAGATGAACAAGTGTGTAATTGACCACTTAGGTTTATCCATCTTTCTGAGGATGAAAGGCTATCAAATAATCTAGTTATGTACCCATCATGTCCCATAATGCTTTCTAAAAATGACTTATAAATCATGTATTTAGGTTAGAGATGATGGATATTGGTAACCCAAAATGGACCCAAACATGGTTGAATAAATCTTGTGTAATGCCAACTACATATATGTATTGATTACATGTGACCATGATGTGCATATTAAATAACCTATCCAATACAATTAACACAACATCATGTTATTATCTAATCATAGGTATCCCAGTCATGAAATCCATGCTGATATATTCCCAATTTTTGGATGGAATCAATAGAGGTGTGTAAAGTCCTATCTTAATTTTTGTGGGATTGGTGATGAAAAAAGGAATGAGATAATTGATGTTTCATTCCATGTCTATACACATGTAGGACTAGAATAAGTCTGATTGCAATGCATATAAAGTGTTTATCACATCAAAGTGTATTGAGGTCTTAGCATAGTGCACCTCCCAAATGATTCATTGATGAGGTGGGTTAGAGTCAACATAAATATGTTTGATCTTGTAAAAAAGTTGATAAAACAAGTATAACTCTAACAATTTTTTACCTTATGCTAGGTTGGTGTAAGTCGCTACAAAGTACTAGTCAACTAAGTAGAGGGATACCCAATCTATGAAGTTATGGTTAAACATGATTAAGACTATGATGAGTGCATGATCCAATGATAAACTAAGGTGATATTCTACCTTGATGTCCTTCCATTTCTTGTGACTAATCATGATATGATTATAGGTAAGTCATCTATTTTATGGTGCACATTTTCTAGCTTATTCTATGTCTGTAGTAACTAAAGTGGTTTATGGTTTGAATGAGTAACTATCTCCTTCCCAATAATGTAGTGTCACAAATTCTTAATCTCTTGAATAAAAGAATATAATTCTTTCTCATAGGTGTGGTACCTTTACACCACATTATTTAATGTATTTGAGTGGTATACAAGTGTATGTCCATGTTACATGAGTACTACATTGAGTGAGCAAGATGAATCAATGTGAATTTTGAAGGTCTACATAATGGCAGACATTGTGAGAATAAGTGATATGTAGAGGCACTATTTGAGATCTTAAAAATCATGTCATTGAGCATGAATCAAGTCAATGTTAGATTTCTCACATACTATCTAGGTGACATCCCAAGAAATGTGTGAGAAACTAAGGATGAACCTATGTTATAATTTAGAAAGTCCAAGAAAAATCCTATATTCTATGAGATTATGTAAAGTAGGATAATCTTAGTTTATTTTTATCTTCTTTAGATCCACCTTGATTCTAATGAGATCAATGATGTAACCCAAGTACTAGATCTATGTGTCACCGAATGTGCACTTTGATAAGTTGGCTTGTAACTTATACTAACATAATGTGTCTAAGATGAAAAATATTTGATCCATGTACTTATCCCAAGTATTATTGAGGATGAGGATATCATGTAAGTAAATGATGATGACTAAGTTTAATAAAGTCTTGAGTAGATCATCCATCTAGTGCATGAATGTGGCCAGTTCATTGATAAGGCCAAAAAGCATGACCAACCATTCATATAATCCTTTTAGTGTCTTGAATGTCATCTTATAGAAATATTTAGGATGAATTATAACCTAATGGTATCATAACTTCAAGTTGACCTTGGTGAAGTATTTTTCACATCAGAGCTGGTCTAGGAGGTTGTTAATGCATGGTAGTGGGTACTAGTTCTTCACCATTATCTTGTTGAACATGTAATAGTCTATGTAGATTTTCCAAGACCCATATTTTTTGGGTATGATGATTATAAAAATACCAAAATGTGAATATCTATGTTTGATGTTGCCCTAATCAAGGAGGTATTTTATTTGGTGTTGGATTTCATCATTCTCCCAAACTGGTTTGTGATATAGGGGGATATTTAGGAGAGGGGATCTAGGAACCAAATCAATGTGGTGTTTTAGTACATAATGCATTGAAAGACATTCAAGTTATATGAATACTTCATTTTTATACTTCAATAAATTGTCAAGCTACTCTTATTATAGTAATGTGCAAGTGCTACACACTACCAGGGTGTGCTTTATCATTCTTCATTGCATAGGTGTATTAGGGTGAACCATAGGTAAAATAAACTATTATGTGTGTGATATGAGATTAAAAAATTTCTTGGAAGTGAAAAAATTAATTTTTATCAAGGGTGAAAAATAAAAAAGGTTGTAGAAGTGGTCTTATGTTCCCATAGTCCAACATTGTGGCTTGGATTGGTATGTAGCTTCATGTTCACATAGATATGGTATTCTAAGAAAGATATCATAGACCTACAGATGTGTGATGTCACAAGTGATGTTTTCCTACAATTTCTTGATGTTATATTGGAAAGTCCATTATCTTTAGACTTGTATATGTTTCCCTTACTCCAACCATCCTAGATAATATGGTATATGATGTGTAATAGTGGTGAGACCAAGGTGATGAACTATGGGTTGTGTAATAATGTTATTCTAAAATCCACTATTGATGTTTACATGGAGAGGTAGAACCTTCACCTAGAATAGAGTGTAGATGATATGTTTGTGCTATTTAGAGATGAAAATCATAGTGGAGTTAGTTCTTAAAAAAGAGGAATATGCATTAGTGGTGTCCATTAGCACATGTCTTGATATAGACTATGCAAGTAGGGGATACTATGCACAACATTTGGAGTTATTATGGGTGGATGAGTGATGGAGATGACACAACTTATCACCATAATTATTTTTGACTTTGTCTAAAGTATAAGGTGTTATAGCCTTTGAGTGTTGATCAATATTCTAGTGCTTTTCTTCTTTGTGAGGAGTGTGTTTTTGCCTTGATACAAAAGGTTATGATGTGAATTTTTGTGATGGTTGGGTCTTGCACATTAGATTGGATGAAGAGGTGGCACATTACTTAATTTAGGCCTTGGATTTGATCTTGGAAGCATTACAATATGCTTTCCCGAAAGTGTTAGAAGTTAAAAAATCCATCTTTGTGTAGATGTAATTTGAAATTCTGTTGAGTTAATTTAGCACCCTATGTTGTTTGCTTAAGTTCTCTTGTAGGTGCACAAAGTATTCATGGAATGAGTTGGTATATTCTTCCAATAACTAATCCTAATGATGGCATAATTATTTTAACTTGATATATTCATATTCAAATTATTGAAGAGGGTAGTGTTCCTCCATCACATCGAAAAAGTTATTCCATGATTTAATTAGAATGCACTCTTACACACGCTATATATTTAAGGTCTCCCACCATTTAATAACTAAAATGAAAAGTTTTTAGTACTAAAAATGTGATCTTCTCAGAATTTATGTAATAGTTGACTAAAAAGTATGCCTCAACTTTTCAAATCTAAGTATCCAATGCTTTGGCATGGATCTTGCCTTCAAACAAAGCAATGTTGAGATTAACTTATACTTTGAAATGGGTTTGTTACTAGAACCATTGTGGATTATGTTACTAAGATTTAGTGGAAGATGTGGGGTTGATCTACACCATCAATTCACATAATTGACCAAAATTTTTGGTGTACTCTACCTCCAGAATGTCAGTGCTAAACCTTTATATTTTTTTGGATAACTTAGGTTGATTCTAGGCATTAGGCATCTAGATTTTGAAATGTTTTTTTGGAATATCTAAACTATAATGAACTACTAGATTCTCTCTCGACTCTCTCTCTCTCTTCTCTCTCTCTAGTCTCCTCTCTCTCTCTCTCTCTCTCTCTCTCTCTCTCTCTCTCTCTCTCTCTCTCTCTCTCTCTCTCTCTCTCTCTCTCTCTCTCTCTCTCTCTCTCTCTCTCTCTCTCTCTCTCTCTCTCTCTCTCTCTCTCTCTCTCTCTCTCTCTCTCTCTCTCTCTCTCTCTCTCACACACACACACACACACACACACACATTGTGCTCATGTGGTTATAGGCATAGGAAAAAGAATATAAAAAATCTCAAATACCAATTCCTCTTTGAGTGTTTAACTACTGTAAAACTAGTTGATCCACACCATGGGGCCTAAGACTGAGCTATGTGTAAAGTAGACAAGCTATGGCTATGTAGAGTGAATGTGTAGTGAAATAATTAAGTAGGATACATTAATACACATTAAATGGAGTGGAAGTCTTAACTTGTAGGAGATGAAACTTCTATTAATTAATAAATAATAAATAAAATAATAAAAAGTATATTTTAATAGTGTGCATATATTGATTATATGTGTAAAGAAATATAACAATCTTATGACTATGTAATGACATTGATCTAGGTTTTATATATATTTATGTATATATAAAACTAGATGTATATGTTACATATATAGCATAAGAATACAAGATAAGTAATAATTATTATTCATTTACCAAGAAGGATTTTTGTTGCACATTGATCTTATCAGATGTGGTAGTTGGAAATAGTTAGAATAATTAATGTCTATGATATCAACCATTTAAATTTGAATTTAGGGTCTCTTTTTGGTATAAAAAGTTATTGGATCACTTGGATCATGTGTCTAGGTCGATGTGTCTATGAGTGGATGTCAGTGAGGCATGTGGAACTATAAGGAATAAGGGATGTAAAATTTAATGATGTGCATGAGATCATATGGAGTGTAGGCATAGGACTTAGAACAAGAGTGCAAGATGTATGGGCAATCTGATGCACTATAATTGGTGAGTGGGCATAAGAATTGGATTGTAACTATGAGGCATGAATTACGTAGAAGTCAGTGAGTAGGCATAGGGATTAACATTAAAGTATGAATGGTGTATAGGAGTCTATGAACTTGTTAGGAAATTATAATTCTCATGGTGATTGGTAATTTATGGTATGATAAGATAGTTTGTGATATTATTATTATGTATAAATAATATATATTATGAGTTTAGCATAATATTATTGTGGGAGGTTTGTATGTGAATGTTGATTATTGAACCAAATCACTAATATATGGTAGAGAGATATTTAATGAACAAATAGTTTTTAGTTATTAGAATAGCTAACCTATCATTCATGGATTGGTTATATGACATCTCCTATATCTATGTAATTTTTTTTTTAAAGAATTATATGAAGAGTATTGACTTAAAGCATGTTTTTCAAACCTCAAACCTTTTGATCTCTCTAAATATGGATAATTTTCTATATTTGGTATCAAAGTAGGCACCCTAAGGGAAATCTTTGTAATTTAGGTCTTGTTCATCACAATAGCTTTGGATTGAATACCACATCCATTTTCCTTACTATTTGAAAGGCCTTCTTACTTTTTATCAGTGTTAATGTAGTGCAGACCACTACAAGTTCTATTAGCATTTTGTGAGATTTTTAAATTTAATATGTGTGTGTGTGTGTGTGTGTGTGTGTGTGTGTGTGTGTGTGTGTGTGTGTGTGTGTGTGTGTGTGTGTGTGTACACACACACATATGTATGTATGTATGTATGTATGTATATATAGGTTTTATATATATTTATGTATATATAAAACTAGATGCATATGTTACATACATAGCATAAGAATACAAGATAAGTAATAATTATTATTCATTTACCAAGAAGGATTTTTGTTGCACATTGATCTTATCAGATGTGGTAGTTGGAAATAGTTAGAATAATTAATGTCTATGATATCAACCATTTAAATTTGAATTAAGGATCTCTTTTTGGTATAAAAAGTTATTGGATCATTTGGATCATGTGTCCAGGTCAATGTGTCTATGAGTGGATGTCAGTGAGGCATGTGGAACTATAAGGAAAAAGGGATGTAAAATTTAATGATGTGCATGAGATCATATAGAGTGTAGGCATAGGACTTGGACCAAGAGTGAAAGATGTATGGGCAATCTGATGCACTATAATTGGTGAGTGGGCATAAGAATTAGATTGTAACTATGAGGCATGAAGTAGGTAGAAGTTAGTGAGTAGGCATAGGGATTAACATTAAAGTATGAATGGTGTATAGGAGAATATGAAATTGTTAGGAAATTATAATTCTCATGGTGATTGGTAATTTATGATATGATAAGATAGTTTGTGATATTATTATTATGTATAAATAATATATATTATGAGTTTAGCATAATATTATTGTGGGAGGTTTGTATGTGAATGTTGATTATTGAACCAAATCACTAATATTTGGTAGAGAGATATTTAATGAACAAATAGTTTTTAGTTATTAGAATAGCTAACCTATCATTCATGCATTGGTTATATGACATCTCCTATATCTATGTAATTTTTTTTTTTTTTTTTAGAAATTATATGAAGAGTATTGACTAAAAGCATTTTTTTCAAACCTCAAACCTTTTGATCTCTCTAAATATGGAGATTTTTCTATATTTGGTATCAAAGTAGGCACCCTAAGGGATATCTTTGTAATTTAGGTCTTTTTCATCACAATAGCTTTGGATTGAATACCAAATCCATTTTCCTTACTATTTGAAAGGCCTTCTTACTTTTTATCAGTGTTAATGTATTGCAGACCACTACAAGTTCTATTAGCATTTTGTGAGATTTTTAAATTTAATATATATATACACACACACACACATATATATATACATATATATGTATATATATACATATATATGTATATATATACATATATATGTATACATATATATGTATATATATATACATATATATGTATATATATACATACATACATATATATATATACATACACACACACACACACACACACACACACACACACACACACACACACACACACACACAATCTTTTTACAGTGTTTTGTGAATTTTTGGACTCATCCATACAAATCAGATATAAACTATGTTTAGATTTGCATAGAAGGGTTTGAAAATTATGGGTTGCATATTTATTACATCAAGGTTTATTTCAAGAGGTGTGTTTCACATTGGAGATCTTTGCATTGGATGAGCCACATTTCCTCAACAAGTTCCTTCTTAATCCCACTCTATATTTCATCTTGAGGTGTTTCTCATGAGTTACATTAGCGAGATGTTAGACTGTACTTATTGTCTAAGCACATATATATAGCAATGACACCTTCTAGCTCAAGGAAATTATTATTCATCTTGTCCAAAACTATTCATTAGACTCTTTTCATCTATGAATATATTAACTCTTAGCATATGGTGGATAAAACATCAAACACATTCATTTGAAATTTCATCCCTACTTTCCTCAATATGCATGGTAGGTGACATAGAATCTCATACTACCATTCACAATAGTTAAATAATTCAAACTTTAATTATAATCTCCTCTTATTGGTTAGTTTTTCACACACCTCTATGGTGGATCCATAGCATACTCTACACCTGAATTGATTTTTGAATAGCCCATAGTTTTAGTTTTTCCTTGTATCTCATTTAAACTACCTCACCATCTAGTGTCCTCCACACAACATACAAACTTAATCAGATAACACAAATTGAGGTGATGGAGGAAAAGGAGAGGTGAAAAACAAAGTTTACACATTGAAAATGTCACCATCTAATTCAATCTCCTTCCCATGTAGCCATCCACATCTCACACAGTCAAGCTATTTTCCATGGTTTAAGATTTTTATTTTAAGTTTTATGTTTTATGTTTTTATTCTATAGTATTATTTATTTTATTTTTATAAAATGGTATTAGGTATATGGTTTGTTTAATTCATTGTTTCCTTAAAATTTTATGGTTTTGTTCATATTTTATTTATTTTTTTAAAAGTGTTTTTTCATTTTATTTTTTTGTTTCAAGTTTGTTGTTTTATATGCTTTTGGATTTACTTTTTATTTTACCAAGTCTTAGTTCTATGATATATGTCATTGGTATTTTTTATAATTGTTTTATATTTGTTATTTTAATTATGTCAAGTTTTTATTACCAAAATAGGTATTTTAATTTAGTCATAATTCTTGTATATAGGTTTTTTCTTTTTTGTTTTTTATTTTATATAATTTATCTAGTAATTTGTCAATTTCTATTAGTTTGTATGTGTGTCAATAATAAGTGGATTTTTTTTTAAAGTCTTATTTACAATAGTCATTTTTCATTTTGAGTATTATAAATGTCTTGTCAAATTTTATTTATAAGTCTTCAAATAAGCCTTCAAAGGTATTTTTAAAATAAATCATGCATAGGATCTCTCTTTTAGGCAATGTATGATCATTAAATATTTCAATGTAAAATTAGATGCATTTTTGGGTGAACCCGATGCTTACATTTTGAGGGGCAATATAGAGATGTGCAGTCATGTGGTTCCTCTCCCCATGTGAATGTTGATGGAGGGGGATGTTAATAAATTAAAATTATCATGGTGATTGGTAATTTATGATATGGTAAAATAGTTGGTAATATTATTGTTATGTAACAATAATATATATAATGAGTTTGTCATAATCTTGGTGTGAGATGTTTATACATGAGTGTTGATTATTCAACCAACTCCCTAATATAGTTTAGAGAGATATTTAAGTAATAAGTAGTTACTATTTTTTATAAAAACTAACCTATCATTTAGGGATTATTTATAGGGCATATCTTACCTTTATGTAAAATATATTGTTTAATTTTATGAAGATGATTGACTGAAAGCCTTCTTTTGTACACCTCGAGCCTTTAGATCTCTCTTAATATGGATAATTTTATATAGAATTATTATGGGATTGGTATGAATGGTTGAGAACAAGATTCATGCAAAGGAGTGCACAATTTTTAGTGAAAGGTACAAGTTGTACATAGTAGAGTAAACAAGGAGTAAGTTCAACAATGTAGCGGTTTTACATGAATCATTTGAAATAACCTTATAAAAATATATGCAATTGCATATTTCCCTTTCTTAATGTGTATATAGTCCCCCAAACAAGTACCATTTAAAAATAAAGCATGAAATAAGTCGATACATGGAATTACCTATGGTTTAATTATTTATTGATGAAGCCTCACTAATTTTATAGGTAGAAGGTTGTTGATGTATTGTTTCTCATCTTAGGATAGCTGGTATTATGAAAAGTATCATGATACTAAATCCACTACAGTTTAGAGTGATGAGTAATATGAAAACTTGAAATTGAGGCTAATTTTGTCAAAAATTGTATCCATGTATTAAATATTTCCAATACAAGAGTATGCAAAATGGCCCTAAACATGTGATGATTTTGAAGATGAAGCCATTTCAATAATTTGGTAATATATAGTTCCTTCATAGATTATATGGATTATATTTACATTTTCATTGGAAAATAAGGGCTTTTTGTCATAGGAAATATACAAATTGTAATGTTCACTCATATATTAATGGCAAAGTGACTTGCATTTTTATTGGGTTTTGCATATATTACCCAAAGTCTATACCTTAAATGATTAATTTATGTTTCTTCAATGAAAATATAAATATTTTGATTTTGTTCTTGTTTCAATTTACACATTCTAGTCAGATTTTATAGGTTCATGTTTTTCATATAGATATCTTTTGTTGATTTTGTATCTCTAGTCATCCTATTTGAGATAGGTGTCAATTTCTTGTTTACCAACGTCCCTTCTTTCTTGTCAAACTTATTTATATTTTTTTTGGCCATGAATCTCCTAAATTATGGAACTTTTCCATTTCTTACTTACTTGATCCTTTATATTTGTACCTTTGATTTATATATTTCATGGTTGCAAGCTAACATGACTATGCCATGTGGATCAATCTCAAGAATATGATAAATTAGAGGCTCAGAACTAGGACTTTTTAAAACTTTTGAAATTTGTACGTCTATATGAATGTTATAAGTGGATGGAATGTCAAAATATGGCATGATCTTAGTGACTAAGATCTATGGGGCCATTATACCTATGCTTTGATCCCTCTGTAGTTCTAAGTTAACTAAAACATGCCAACTATCAATCCCTTTGAGCTTGGAATCTTGGAGTTATTAAAATACGGGGCCTCATGACCATTAGACTTTAATTAATCTTTATATGCTTTTGGGTTAATAGAATTATGACACTCATCAATATATTTGGATTGTATAATCTCATAATCATTAGATGATTAACTTAGTTTTAAAACTTCTATGGTTCTGAGTTAACATAACCATGCCATGTGTGTTTTCAATGATCAAAGAATTTTAACACTTATAATTTTATTTAAAGTTGTATGGATCCATGTAATGTAATAATTCCTCTTGTCAAGTTGTTAGATCTTGAAAAATATGGGGACATAGAAAATTTTGTGAAGTATCAAGGCTTTGGGTAACATAGTAATGCCACATGTTAAGCTATAAGAGCTCATAAACTATGAGGATTTATAAAATTTTGTGAAGGTTGAAGGATTTGGGTGACATAGTAATACCACTTGTCAAGTTATTAGATCTCTAGGAATTTGAATACTTAGGAATCTTTGTGAAAGATAAAATCTCTAGGTAACATAGTAATTCCACCCACCTCAATCTTATATAGATAAAGTAGGGCCCAACCATGAATATTTTTGTAAGGATTTTCCAATAGTCTTGTGAAATATAAAAAATGTAGGAACACTAAGATGAAACACACTAGTTTTATTATTCCAAATAAATCATAAATTTAATTATAAAACCCCCAGTATTAAAATAAATTAAAATCAACACTCAAGATTTTATTTCCATAATTCAAACTTATATAAATTTAAACTTTGAATACAACCTTATACTTATGTAAAATAAAAATAGTATCATGGATGTATAAGGCTTAAAGTACCTTGAATAAGGGTATTCAAAAAATAGTGGGTCTCTATTTAATTTCAAAAAAATAGGGTGTATGTGTGTTAGGGCACAATAAATGGTGACTCTGTGGGGAAAATACTCCTAAATATTTAAGAACCCATAATCTAAAAAATGCATCATAATAAAATATTAATTAAAACCAAAAAAGAATAAGTAAACCATTCCCTAAAAAAATAATCTTACTTCATCATGCAACATACTAAATATTTTCACTCCTTGGATCTATGTGTGATTTTTTGAGTTTATTTTCCCTTGTTGAGTGAGTTTTGACAAGGTTCTTGATAAACACTATAGGTTTCATTTTGACTTATTATTTTATAACCAAGTAGTGAGTGAAACCTAGGCATCACTCTACTTCCATTCAAGTATTCATACCCTGGACATACATACCTTTGTTTCTAATCAAATACTTACTCTAATACTAGCCAATCATCCATATCCCTGGTAGAGATTACTTGAATTACCCATTTTCTATTAGTTTGTATAATGATGTTTTTTTGAAACATAGATGGAAGAAGGGTTTTAAATCACCATTGGTTGAGTGTATGCATAATAAAACTTATTTTAATCAATACATCCATATTAGTGTGTATCTACTTCTATGTTTATTATCTCCCATCCAAGTTTTAACATGTAATAGTATAGTGGATCTTTGAAAATGGAATGTCTTTCTAAAATTTGTACAAGTATATCAAAGTAAATTCCAAAGGTATAAAAAACTCATCTAATCAAATCAAAACCTAACTCAATCATACCACATACCTAAATCCTACAATCTCAAGTACCATCATAATAAATCCTTATGAGGACTAGTTATACATCCTTTTAAATCATCCCCTTATTTTTTTCAAGTGTTTTATAGATTAAACTTAGGAAATTGGTTGGTCTATTCTATAATTTTTATAAAACTAATCTATAAAGCACAAAAACTAATCTATTAAAATCAAATACATAAAGCAAGAAACATTAATCTAAGAAAATTGGAAATGTTAACTAAGAAAGTAAGAAATATAATCTAGAAAGAAAGAAAATTTATTATAGAAAATATGGAACCTAATTTACTCTTACATATACATCTCCAGTTGGAGAAACCATGAAATAATGCTTCAAAAATTATTCATTGTCTAGAAAGTGAGGTCATCACCTTGGAGTTCTTTCAAGTAGAAGGCATTATTACCCAGTATCTTAGATATTTGATATGGTCCAATATAAAAAAAAGTTAGCTTATCATGTTTTAATATATTCTCATGTGCCTTATCATAGAAAATCACTATGTGTGAAATCCTAAAGGCTTTGATTTTGGATATCTTGTCAAACCATCTTTTGACAATGTCTTAGTGTTTACTGAAGTTGGGCAGTGCTTAGGTTCTTATGCCTTCCATCTACACTATGTAAAGTAGTCTAGATTAGATTCTTCTATCTTCCCCCATGTATATTGCATTAACTAGTGTGTTGGAATTTTAAGAGTGATGGGGAAGACTAGTTACTACCCATACACTATTAGAAAATGTGAAGCTTTGAGGGCTTGTTTGTATTTGGTTTGCTTTGCCCATAGTGCATACTTTATTAGTAGATGCCATTATTTTAATTTTTCTTGTGTTGAATTCTTAATGGTATCCATTAGGTTCTTATTGGTTGATTCATCCACTCCATTCCCTTTTAGATAATAATTTAAAGATAACTTTATGGATATTTGGATTGTATAGGCCTACTTAGTGAATTTAGTAGACTATAACATTAAAACATTATCACAAACCAAAGAAATTAAAATTTCAAATGTGGTTAGTATGTTCTCTTCTAAAAATTTGATGACATCTAGTGATATAGAAATATTTTTAACCATAAATTTTATCCATCTAGTGTAATAAATAGTAGTTGTTAAGATGAATTTATTCCCCTTTGAGTAGTTTGGGTTGATCATCCCAATGAATCCAATACCCCATTGGTAAAAAGTGTGTCCTTCAATGACTAGTTACAAAGGAATGGAAACATTCACTTCCCATTTTATAAATATCTAGCACTCATGGTAGGTCTAAACATGGTTTTAGGCATTTTTAAATATTATATGCCAATAGTAACCCATCCTTAGAATTTTGTCAGTTATTTTGTTACTTGAGGAATTCCCAATGCCTATATTTTAGTGAAAATTATCTAAGATGTTTGTAACTTCTTATTTAAAGACACATCTTAGGTAGATACCCTCATAGTTATTTCTATAGAGGACTCCTTTATTAATTATATAATGATCTGAATTTATCATAAGGGCTCATATCTACTCTCTATTTATCTCATGTAGACATTTACCTAAGAATAAACACTAGATAATTTGAGTATACCACTCACCATCAACTACCTCATTCTCATTGATTTTCTCAATACATATAAATGAATCAGTCTCAATCATGAAATAGATTATTCCTTAGCCTATCACCATATTTATTGGTCTAATTTAAATATCAAACTCTTGTAATTTTTCCATCTATTTACCTCTTCTTTTTCCCAACTCATTTAGGCCAAGTTTGAGCTTGACAACTAGTTCTAGGACAATGGCATATGTCTTATTCCTCTAGATATAATACCTAAACTTTTTCATAGATTTGATTATAGAATATATATGTTTATCTATCATTGATTATTTAAACTCTACATCCTTCATATTTTTACTCATGAAGGCAATGGGATATTCATTGTATTCCACATTTTATGTAAGTAAAATGACTATAGTATGTTTTGAAGTAAAAGAATAAAGATAGGAAGTCTAGGATGATCATAATTAGAGCTTGAAAAATGGTAATTTTGATGTCCTAAAAATATTTCCTAACTTATGTTGTCCATTCTATTTTGTAATCTTACTTCATTATAGAATTCAATGGCTTGACAATCTCTACAAATCTAGAAATAAATTTTGTTACAAAGTTAATCATACCAAATAAAGAATTTAAATCCTTCTTGTTGTTTGGGGTGTTTACTTTGAAATTGCATAAATTTTCTTTGAATTAATAGAGATCCCATATTTAGTGATGTCATTACCTAACATCATCCATTTAGTGATTTAAAGATGCATTTATTTAGATTAAATGATACTCCATATCTTCTACACCTATCAAACCCTTTTGGAGGTGGTCTATATGATCATCTCTATATTTTGAAAAACTTTCAAGGAATACATGTATATGATGATACATTTTCCAAAAATTCCCTAAAACTAAAACTATATATCTCTCTATAAGGTTTCTCTTCCATCTATTAGGCTAAAAGGCATCCTTTTGTATGCTAAAGTTCCCCATTTTATGGTAAAGGTGGTCTTCATTATATATTTAGATTATACTAGTACTTGATTATATCATGAGAATCCAACCAAGAGTGGCATCATCTCATATCAACATACCATATAAATTACCTCATCCAAGGAGGGAAATGGATAATTATCTTTCTCTAATGTTCAATCCAGGTTTTTGAAATCAACACAAAGTAGTATTTCTCCATTCTTTTTTTTAACTAGTATTAGGTTAGCCACCAAATTAGAATGTTTGATTGGAAATACAATATTAACATCTATAAAATTTTATACTTCTATAAGAATGAGAGGATTCAAAATTGGGATTACTAGCCTATGTCTCTTCCTCAAAACCTTATGCTCTAGTTTCAATGGAATGGTATGTGTGATGACCCTAGGGTTTAAGACTTTCAAATCTTCATGTGTCTAGATGATGACATCTTTGTATTCCATAAGTAGACCTTTCAAATTTTGTTTCTCACTTTTAGTGAAATTCAATAAAACATTAACATATTGGGGATGTTGGTCAGTACGCATATTCTCTTTGATAAAGTTAAACTTAATGACTTTGAGCTTATTTTGATTTTAAACTTGTGGGTCTAAATAAAAATATTATTCTAGAGAGACCATTCTTAAATGGATAATGATCTCATTCAATTTTAACATGACATTTTCTCTTAAGTATTTATATGCATGGGCTCAACATCCTTCTCATCTATCAATTGAGATTCAAGGTTTTAGAAGTAGACATAAATTGTATGATTTGTTATTCATCCTCAAAAATTTAGAATTCATCCAAATTTACCAGGACATAAGGGCAAAGAACTAGCTCCATAGATAATTTATGAATTTTGGATTCTTACAGTGGTGGGAAATTAATGGCTAAAGCTGCTAGTGAATCTACCATCTAGTTTTGTTCTCTTGGGATGGCCTTGATGTTGAATGCTTCAAAAGATTCAATCAGATCCTATGCTTAGTGTTTATAACTTATTTAAGTGACTTTACACTAATATTTATTCTTGATATGATTATCAACAAAATTATAATCTTGAAATATCTATAATTACTTGACATTATTATTGAGTGTGAACTATAGACCAGGGATTAGAGATTCATATTCATCTATATTATTGGTGCAATGGAATTTTAGCCTATATGCAGCCAAATATTTCTTCCCATCTAGGTCATTCAGAGCTATGCCAATACCTGAGCCTTGTTTTGATTTGAATCCATAAAAAATGAAGAATCCATAACTGAGGACATTCAAATTCTTGTTCATATAATGCATGTTTTTGTTTGGTATTAAATGTGTACACACCTACATGTGAAGATACAAAGTTGATATTTTTGTTATTAGTGTTGTACTTTGTAATCAATTACTTCATTTTTTGTTCTTGATCCACCTAAATCTAGTTTTCCATTCCTTTACAAGGTATCCACATGTGGCATAAGTTAGTATCCATGTTCTTATTTAGTGTCCTTGACTAATTTCAATTGAATAATAGGCCATAATATTCTAGAATATCAACTACCATAACGTTGATTTATTGTTACCAACATGGCTTATATTCCAATTGTATGTGGACATTGGTTAGCTCTCCAACACATGGGATAGAAGACTTTTCCAACTATAAGACCACTATTTTTTATTTATTATGGGTCAAAGCTAGTTTTTTGCAGATAATTTTGGGCATCACATTGGTTGAGGCACTTTAGTCAACCAAGTAATTATGCACATTCCTTCTAAGAATTATGATTGTTAATATAAAAGGTGGTAATTTATGCTTATATTTACATACCATCACATTTGCATATGTAGATTTCGAATTATCATTGGATGATCTTCTAGTTAAGGCTTTAAGTAACAACTCTCTCTACTCAGTGATTTGGGATAATTTATGAAAACTAATGTTAGCCTTGATTTTATTCATGTCTTCAACAATATTTTATCCTCCTCTAATATTTGGTTATGTATTATGAAACTGATCATCTCTCTTAGGGGGAGGTGGCTTATTATTGGCCTTAGAATCTACAAGAATAGAAGCACTTTTATTTTGGATGTGTTTAACTAGTAAACATTTGCTTCCTCATAATGTAATTATTCCTTACTTGTTGGAACTAATGGAAAGCATAAATCTCATCAGTATTATATTTTGTCTCATTTTCATCCTCCACTAAGAATGGGAAGTCATAGGTCAAGGACCATTATTGTGCCGGTATATCCTAGAGTATTAGAGGAAGATGTTTATATCTAATTGGAAAAAGCTTCTGCCTATCCATCTCCTTCTAAAAGATATCAAAGGTAGTGTAGAGCTCTATGTAGTATAAATAACCATATTGTGTTGTTTTATGAACTTGACACCAATTAGGAATGGATTAATCCATGATGTTTATCTTTGGCATCCTATTAGATGGTTATTACACTAGAATGTTTCCATGTCTATTGAAATGCCTATTATACCTCTAGAATGTAAATCTCTAGTTGTTATTCTACCCACTAATGCTACCCATTCAATTCATTATATTAATAAATTCATTGCTTAATTTTTTCATCATCCATTAAATACCTTCTAGTTCTATTTTTATGGAATCATAACTGGTGCCCTATGTAGTAGCAATATTAACTAGTATCAAGGATTAGTTGTAGTTTTTTATTTAGGCACATAATTTTTAATGAAGCTAAGGTGATAGTTACATGGATTATGGGATAAATTAAAATGGGTATATATATGGTTCTATATTTGGGCCACAATATTCTAAATTGTGTATGGAATTAGACTTAAGGTTAGAAAGATAAGACCACAATTAATTGGGGCCCATGCTTGTGACTAAGGGTTGAATTACTTATCAATATTAATAGATTCAACATAATCCAAAGGTAATGTACTAATATTGTCATCTTTTTAGAAAAATATAATAGTCATAGGATCTAAGGTGATCTTTTACATTTCAAGGGCTAATGTCTAATTAGGTTCTTAAGTAGTTTCTAATATGTTATACATATTTTAGAATCTAACATTGAAGGCTTAGATGGTTACATTTGGTTCTCTTTTAATTATTTTAAAATGTTGATAAATAACACTTGCACTGGTGACTTGGCTAAACTATGACAAAAAAGTGTTTTGACATTGATCCCAAGTCATAATTGATCATTCTAGGACATTAAGAAATCAGCCATAAGCAACATCTTCTAATGTGAAGGGAAATATTCTACATGACACATCCTCATGGATTTCATTCAATATTATTAAATTGGTTTTAAAATCCATTATAATATTTTAGCAATATTACCTCCTAATGGAGAGAAAGAAGGAATATACTTCTTAGGGTTTATAGGTAAATCAAGTATGTCTCTTGGGACATTGATACCAAAACTAGTTAGCTAGGCTTAGGCCATTAGATGTAATGGAAGATGAGGTTATTTTATTAGAGAGTATGATTGAGCCTCGGGTCTTTTCCTTACAGCTTTATCTGACCAATTTTTTTAATGAATTTCCAAATGTGGGTATAGAAAGTTAGTGTTTAAGTTAGACCTTATTAATCTTCTAATTATATAAAATGCAACTTAATTGATTATTTTTAATAAATATAGGTATAAGTGTATGCCCTCATTATATAAATAAATAAATTCCTATTAATGTGGGTTTTATTCACACTAAAGACCCCTATGAGTTATCCTCTAACATTGTTGGATTGGTGAAAAGGTATTCACTCCAAGGCACAAATTGTGGGGTATTTGATTTTATAAACAACCTATTGGTGCAATAGTGGTGACCAAAAAATTAGTTTACGATGGATGAATCCAAATCTACTTAAACTATATGGATTTATGATGTATCTAACCTAAGGTGGGGTTGACCAAAATAAATTCAAAAAAAGAAGGAAAACTAAGGAAAAAAAGAAGGTTTGTGGACCAAACAAGATGAAACCTTTTTAAGACAAGACCACAACTAAGGGTTAGACAAGTAATTGGGAATCAATGTTTTTTTACAATCTAATATAATAAAAATAATAATCAAACATAGTTAATAGTCAAAGTAAACAAGAATAAAATAAACTTAAGCACATATAATCAAATGTTATCGCATTTTTAAGATTGAATTTTCACATCCATTAAGGAGGATTATGATTAATACATAAAATGAATTCAAATTAGTAATAACACCATATGATTAACTATATTGAAAAGATAATGCATGCATAACCAAGGGACTAAAATATTAGAATGACATAACTTATTACAAGATTCATAGTTATAGAGAGGAATCAAGATTTCCACATCAAGACTAATTGCAAACCAATTCATAAAATTTTCTATTAATATTAAAAGCCAACATTATTATTCCCATAGGATAGGGAGGTTACAAATGTGTGTGTGTGTGTGTGTGTGTGTGTGTGTGTGTGTGTGTGTGTGTGTGTGTGTGTGTGTGTTTATAAGGGGAAGGCCTCATCCTCCAAGTGAAATCTAAATTTACATCTCCAAAAATAAAATTATATGTAAAGCATCATGAAAAGCATCTATGTATAAGGGTGATTTCCCAAAATAGAATTCCTTGACTAAAAATAATGCATAAATCATAAATAAGTTAGGAACCAATGTTAAAAATTAACTAAAATATGCAATTACATATTTATATTTAGATTTATGTTGATGTGGCATCAATATTAGAAGAAAATTGTGGAGTAATAGATGTATAAACTTAAGTGGCCATTGAAGTTCCCTGAGGAATCAAAATTGGTCCACCTAGAGTATGCATGACTACATATTTGAGGAATTGGGAACCCTATGATGACATGGTGACAATTTCAATTGGTTACATGCTAGGTGCTCACCCTTAATTTCCTTATTTAGCTTTTAGTTCCCTAATTAATGTATTTGTTACTTCAAACTCTTTGTTAATGATGTCAAAATTAAGGAAAGATTGAATATATTAGTAGCTTCAACCATAAACCTTGTGTTTTATACCTCTAATCTCTTAAAATATACTCCCAGGGCCTTAGCATTTATTAATGTCCTTGAAAAAAATAATCATCTACAAGATATCATCATTAGTTTTATACAATATTCCCTAAACTTCCTCCTTAAATCTATTTGTACCTACTTTAAGGAGTGTCTCAATATTTGGCCTGTTGACCAACTTTCTTGTAGAGGTAATCACATTAGTGACCCTCATATCTATCAAAATTTCTAAGGCCTTATTTTAATGACTTCTAAAATTTTCCACTAACACATTAATTTTTTCATGCCATTTAAGCTAAACATCCATTTTTTAATTACATAATTAGGGGCCCATACAACATGTTGGCTAGATATTAGGTTCAATTGGATGATTGCACTACTCCTAAAACATTAGATCAAAAACATGAGACTTTTATCATATTATATTAGTTGGGTCTAGAGTTTTATCACCTTTGTCCTTTTATATTAGATCTCTCCTCTAAATACTAGAATATTTTTCAAAATGTTTTATATTTTGGTGGCTACACTTTGTACGCTATCAAGAATTTATCAAGGGCCATATATAATCTATCTTTTTTGTACTCTTTGTAGTGCCTCATTTTTTCTCTTTTACTTCTCTTTTATCACTTCTCTAGTTGAATCTATAAATGCACATAAATATTATGTATATTCTATTAGATCATTTGGATTTATTTTGTCCTTATTGGCCAAGGGAAATAGATTTTATCTATGTTCAAAATCTATTTCTTCCCTTGTATCTATATTCTCTACCTTCCTTTTCCTCACCCTTTGAATGGTTCCATTGTTTTTTTTGAAACCAATTGGATAATATAGGTAATTTAGTGAAGACTAGAATTGATCTCTCATCCCTTTTGCCTTGTATTTATTTAACCTATGGGGGAATAATAATTTAGCATTCTTATTCTGATCAAATTGGGTCTTTAGAAATATAGGGTGGAGGAATCATCAGAATAGGAGTTATTACTAGAGGTGTTAAAGAAGTACTCATTTGAATCATAAATTTTAGTGGAGGATAAATAATTCTCTCCCATGGGGAAAGCTCCCTATATGGGATTAATTTATTCATAGACCAAGTCAAGCCTAGGGGTTTTTCAACTATCATTATGGATAACTATATGGGTGAGGATTGTGGCATGGGTAATTATAACTGAGTTGATGGTTTATTGGGAATTGGTGTCCTTTTATGTTTATAATTAGAAACTAAAACATGAATATTAAAATGGACTCCTTTCTTTGGATTTTTTATTTTCTTTGAAGTTGTAAGAATGTAAGAATCAATTGAACTAGATAATGGAGTACAGTTGAAGTTTCTCCTCCTTAAAGACTTCCTAGGCTCAATGTTTTGGCCTTTTCTAATTATTCCTTTTCATATTCTTCATCCAAGTATTTTTTCCTACTTACACTTTGTTCTTTTGTTGTATTTATTTTTGAATTTTCTTCCTGTTCATCAGTAGCATAGTCCACTAAGGATATTTCTTGGCCCTATTCTTCTTCCTTTGTTTTCTACTCAATAAGGGATTCTTCTATAGTAGCTAGACCAGATGTTGGTCTTTTTTCTAATTGTTGAGATTTGGAGGAGATTGGAAGAGTTTTTAACTTATCTTTATATGTGAATATGTAGAGAATGGTAGTTGAATGGGATGACTAAATAAAGTATGGAGTCACAGTAGTATGGACTACTACTACATGTCACGGTGAATGAATGGAGAGTTGGACAATGGTAGTGGAAGGAATAATAAATGGACATGGACTTGGTTAAGGGGATGAAAGAGTGGATGGGATATATGATAAATAATATTATATAAAATCTAATAGGATCACCTATTGTAATTGGAGGAAGAGGTGCCATAGAGAATATGTTCTATTATTTTCCCTAAGGAGATATATCTTTCTCCACTATAATATACTTACCCAAAAATTGTGGTAGTGGTAGTTGGATATGTGGAGTTTAGCTAAGGACCAAGGAGACCTATAAGAATATATTTTATGATTTAGGGGTCCTCTTTCCTTTGAATATTAGTCTCTCCCACTTGTAGATTTATCTCTTCTCATATAGGGGAGGGAGGTTGGTTTTTTCCTATTGATTCATGAGATTGAGATAGAGGCCACTAATGGCTCCATGATTTTTGTGATTAATCCACCATATCATTTGCTTCCTATTTGGTGATATTAGGAGTATATTTGAGGGTTAATCCACTATCATGGACATTTTATTATTATTAATTTTATTCCATAACCTTGAATAATATGATGCATTGAGAAATAATTCATCATTTTTATACTCTTAGTGACCATATGTGATGTTCACCTTTTTCTTATCCTTGAGGAGTTGAATATAGTTATTGAATGTTCACATATAGATTATAATGGGATATTACCTTACTAACATATTTAAAATTGAAAGGAACATCAACAATATCATTCCAAGCCCAAGATCTGAAGCATTAAAAACAAAAGCATCATAAGAAGAGTTATAAGAGCTATAAAGATGATATGTAAAGACAAAGGTAATATCATATAATATCCATAAAATAACATGTATATTTTTAAAATGATAATATTTTCATATATAGGCAAGGACAAAAAAGAACTAAGTCAAACTAACCAATGTCGGATAAATCCATAAAAGGACAAATTAAAAAAAAAGACAAAACCTATCTATAGAACCTAGAAAACATAATAAATAGCTCTAACACCCCCCTCAATTGAATTTAGGGGATAAAATATCCAAAAAAAAAATTGGAATATCTAGAGTATGTATCTCAATAATAAGGCTTGATTAGGTACTCATGTACAATATATATCCATGAAATGGAGAAAGGAAGAAAACCCATGAGAACAAAACTCCCCCCCCCCTCCCAAATGATATAAAAAATAGAAAATAAGTTAGGAAGGAAGGAATGAATTCATGTGTAATCCATCCTAAGGAAAAATTCCTTCACCCCACACAAAGATTAATACTATATATATTGTGTGGATGGAAATAATGTAAGAAAATATATACATAGGTGGTGACATAGTCCCAAAAAATAAAATGTTCTTCCCATAAATGTACCTTCCTCCTAAGTGATGTGAACAAGATGTCCCAAAGACACATCACTTGTATAAATATCAATTAAAATATGAGAAAAAATATCCTAGAAGAGTCTACCAAGACCGCCATCAGTGTATCCCATAGAGTTAAGTATGCAAGATCCAAATCCAAGAGTATGTTTCTAAAAGTAACCAACCACATAAGCATTATGAATTGAAAGGGGGACAAGTAAAAAATGTATTAGAAATAACATAAACAAGATCCAAATAATACAGTGAAATAATAATAGGTTCCTCATGTAAATTACCATCTAAAAAATATCCTCACAAATAAGAGGAGTAGGAGATGAAGGAACAATTATGGCACAATAAAAGTCATCCTCAGGAAGTTGTGATGGTGTCTCATCCATGATCTCCAAAAGTGATGGTGAAGTTATTGTATCCTCAATAATCATGTCCCCTTAATTAATGAAATGAATAGGATTAAAAACCATATGAAGAGTAATAGGTATCTCAAGTAAACCATCATCAAAAGGCAAGTCCTCACTAACAACTAAAGAAGGAGGAATAGTGATAGGTGTAAGAGGTAATAATGCCTCATATAGATCACCATTAATAAGTATGTCCTCATAAAATGAAGAGGAATATTGATTTATGTCACTATTAAAGAGTGAATACTCACTAAGAGGAAAAAAAGGAAGTTCCAATAGTGACTCACCCATGTCACTATCAAGACTCAAAACTTGAACAAAATTAATGTCATCATCAAAAGATAAATCCTTGCTGACAGGAGGAGAGGGAAGTGAAAAAGAAGGAGGTGGATTAAAAGAGGGTGAAAAATATTTAGAATACTTGATATACTTCTAAAATAAGGCTAAAATAACATCCTAATATTTATTTTGGTATGTGCCACATGTGACATAGCACTATAAACTGTCTAAAACATGGAGGCACATCAAACAAGGAGCCTCATCTTGCATGGATGAAATATAGGAAAGATATTTCTCATATTTAAAGTGGGGAATGTAACTAAGAACCATTATCCATAAGTATTTATGTTACAAGTGTACCTATATTTTGAGTTTCCAAATAATGTAGTTGTAAGTGTTGAGGGACTTCATTATTGAAATACAAAGAAGAATTCAAGAAGGATAAAGAATCATTCCCCTAAAATAACAATCCCTTCAAAAATGAAAAAATAAATCCCATAAAAAGTATAAACCCCCCTCCACAAATTTGGAACTTTATAATTGAATTCTTTTTACAAGATAAATTACCATAATGGATGGATAATCATAAAAACTTACACTTTTGAGAAAAATAGTATTTGAATTTGAGTCATGGTTTAAAAGTTATAGTCTATATAAATGTTTCATCACTAAAATGGGCTAAAAATTTAACATTTCAAAAAAATTAAATGTATTAAGAACCAAAAAATTATTTACCACTTCATGAATCTAGAAAAAGATTTCAAAAAAATATTTCTAGTTATTTATTTAGCATAAAATAATCATAAGTTGTCAAAAATGAGTGAAATCCAATATCAAGAAGACTCTTTGCAAGATCTATAAAAATTGGTTGAATGGGATCCATTGTGACATTCAAAAGTATGATATGGACTAATGCACAATAATCCTAACTATTATTGTTTGAAATTATACATAAACCACTATCATCTCTAAGTATTAGATCTTAAATTTTAGATCACACTGCCTCAAACCAAAATAAAATTGACTAGCTATCTAGATGATGAAGATAAAAGTGCTACACTAATTTTCAAGATTCTAAAATATATAAACAGCCTACTCTAAAATGATTCCTATTGAGCATTGTCATTGATTATTGAGTTATTGGAATTAATGTTGTCATTGATGTCAAAGGTTCTTATGATATATGTATGGTGAGTGGTCTTTGAAGTATGCATGAGTGAAGGCTGATGTCTAGGTAAGCAAGGATAGTTGAGGTATTAGAATGAGATTTTCAAATATGATCAAATATCAAGGTTATTACTTAGTGTTGTCTTTGTTGTTGGAAGACTTGTGTTAAGATTGGTGTTTCTCTAGTGAAGGATAACCAAGGTAAGTTGTCAAGTGTTTGAGCCTTATGGTGTATTGAGAAGGTATAATATTGTATGTCATATTAAGGCTCATCATATAAGATAGTGAGATACAAATATTCTTAGTTGAGTTCCAAAGATTTGCATAAATAGATTTGAAGATGCTTCGTCAAGTTACAAATATGTTTTATTAAAGCTTTGAATATCTCTCAAGTAGATTTGAAGAAAAGGTAATCATGTTTTGAAGTACTAGTATTTGAATACAAGGTGTATAATCATCAAGGAGTGTTTCAAGGTCATTTTTCAAGATTTAAGTGCTTGAGAAGTCTAGTCATGACACTGTTCATTACATGAAGAAACCTAGTGAGAAGGTTTGAGAATGGTGTCTTGGTGAAATGGATGAATAGAGGCATAAGAGGATATATAAGTTTAATTTATCATGCATATGAGTCATTGGAACACTCAAGTGAGTCTCAAGGTGAGAATATAAGGGTAAGACCTACAAATATAGTATGCAACTAGATTACCTCTAGACCCTACTTGGCCTAATGAAGCAACACGAGCTATTGAAAAGACATATGAATAATGTTTGATAGTGTTTAAGTATTATATGATGTTTTATGGCATGTACGTGAGGTAATAAGATCTTGGAAAGTGGTTAGAAGGCCAGTTTCATGAACTAATGTGACTTGTAGATCAAGGTCTAAGTAGATAAAGAGAGATAAAGCATGGACTAATGAGGTATCAAGATCAGTTTACAAGGAATGGGTGAGTAGGTGATAATTTAAAAAGGTGATTAAAGTTTTTTTAAGAATTTTCATGAAGTCTTAGGTCAAAAATTGAAGGTTAAAGCAAGAAAAATTGTCTTAAGGTCTCTAGGGTACATAAAATGAAGAGTTGTCTACCCAAGAAGTTTTTTCAAGTGTTCATTGGCATGTGAAGCATATAAATTAGGAGCTAATATATTAATGGTATATTTTTAATTTTTTTATCTCAAATTTTTAATCATTTTTTTATAGATTGAGGGGCTAAGATTTATGAATGATCATTAAGATGATAAGATGGTTTAAACCCTCAAAGAACCGTTACAATGAACCGATGTTGAAGATATTGATCAAAATTAATTGTAATGGTTTTATATGTATATTTTAAATGATTTTATGTTTTATTAAACTCTCTCATTCACCTCAAAGTGTGATTATTTTCTCAAGTAAGTGAGCAGACCTATAATAAAGTGTTTATTTCTAAGATATTTACTATAGTAGATAGAGTTGACCAAGTCAAAGCATACAAATAGATGGAGGTAAAAAATTTAGACTTTTATTTTTTTACATGGTGTTTTTTTATAATTTTATATCCCTCATGTGTAATAAAACATTCATCCAAGATATCCTATCACTAACAAACCTAATGGTGCATATAAGACATTGAAGGTGTGAGGTTGTAAAATTGGTCTAAAAAACTAATATTTCCATATGAACATGTTATATATCTATTTTATATTTTTATAAGGATATTATAAGATAATCCACATGAATTTTAATTATCTAAAAGTGTCTAAAAATTTTTTTAATGTCATTATCATCATGACTGTGTTTGAAGGTAAACTAGCAGATCTGGGTAAGCAGGTTGCAGCAATGGGTTTGAGACTCTATGCCATGAGTTGATATATATAATGCATATAAATTTTCATTTGGGACTTTAATTATATATAAATTATTTTTATAATATTTAAAATTAGTGTAAGAGGTTAAAATATTGAATATGTAATGGCTTGTCTAGTTGAGTGAAGTTTGTGAGAGAAAAAGTCAACAAATTGGTCTATAAGACCAATAGTTTTCATTAGAGCTTATGATATTTTTATTTGAGGTTGATATAAGAGTATTATTATATAATTTTTATACATTATAATTAATTTTTTATTTTATATTATATGTCAAGATTTCATGTTTCCATGATTGTGTTTTGAAGCCAATTGGTAGTTCAGAGTCAACATCTTGTAGAGAAGAGTTTGAGCCTGCATACCTTGAGTTGAAGCATATAATCAAGTTTTTGATGACCTTGATTTCATGAGGCTTATTTATATGTGATTTTTTTCAATATTTTTTTGTAAAAAATTATTTTATGCTTCAGTTTTTCAAAATAGATTTTTTGTGTATGCGCAAGCCTATTGTGAACAATGTTTTAAGAAAAGGATCAAGTGGTGGTTGAACCTAAAATATGTTGTGGACATAAAGGTATATTTTATTTTAATTTTAGGTTTTCCTATTGTATGATAATTTTTTAATAATTCCAAGGAAGGCCAAGTGTAATGTGTTACTAAGAAGGCCTAATAAGTCTCCATGAGACCTAAAGAATGAATGTATCTTATTAAACTAAGGCCAACCCAATGTATTTGTTGATTAATGATTGGAACATGTTATATAAACTATTGTAATTATAATACAAGTCTGAAGGTGTGAATTAATTACCAAGGTGTGTGAGATAAAGTGACTCGTATAAAAGCAAGGCTAACTAGGCCTATTTATGTGTGAATGACAAGTATGCGTGTAAGCAAATACAAGAGTACAAAGAGGATAAAGAGGAATTCATGAGGAAATTTAGAGGGATGTAATGAATATATAATAAGAGATATTCATATGAAGATAAGTTATTATGTGAAATAATTAGTTTAATAGAGGGATTATTGAGTAATGATAGATTTACTTGGGTGAGAGGTAGTTTTGAATGTGATCATGAGTGTCAAGGAGCAAATCATGAGGGAAGATTGTGATTAAGAGAACCTTCATGAGGAGAGGAATAGAGAAAAAGTATATGACATTGTCATAGATGATCATAGGTGTATTAGAGGCTTCAATATGGTGATAAGTCCATGATGAGGTAGTTGATGTGTAGAGATATCAGATTGAAGATTAAGTATGACATTGATGTCATGTGAGTAGAAGAAAGAGAGAGAGAGAGTAAAAGAAGACCATCATTAGGTGTTGATAAGAATCAAGCAAAAGGTGGATAAATAAATAGTGGTTGAGTGGGTTCTAAGTCATCATAGTTTTGATTGAGTGGGTGGTTGATCAATAAGGAGGTTGGTGCCTCCTAGCAAGTTGGAGCTTGATAAAGCTAAGTGGGTGTTTGGTGTTCCTTGTTGGGTTGGTGCCTAGATAAAGATTGATTAATTACTTTATAGTAATATTTTTCCAAGATTTTTTTTAGTGGGTTTTATCCCCCATGAGGGTTTCCCACTTATATGATGTTTTATAGTTATTTATGCATTGCTTTGGTTGATTAATGATTTCTTCGTTATTATGTACATTGGGTTGATATTGTTTGATGAATGGTAATGACTGCATGATGAAGTGAAAGTAAAAAAGTATTAAGGACACTGATTCACCCCCCTCTCAATGAATATGCTTCCAATAATTGGTATCAAATTTTTGTCATTTAGAATAAGCCTAATAGTTGCAAGGTCATCTTAGAATCACAAGATGGATAAGCAGTTAAAGAAAGAGAATCAAGAATTTAAATAAGTAGTCAAAGAAGATAGTAAGATCATCAAAGATCTCAAGATTAGTTAGAGATTGAAAATAAAAGCTTGAGATAAAAGGAATCTGAGTGTGATTAGTTTAATTATGAGTCATATTCTTTGAAGTTTGAGCATGATTAGCTCAAAGACAAGATGAGCAAGATGAATCCCTATGAGAAGTTTTAAAAGAGCATTGAGGCTCTAAATGGAATTTTGAGTAATAAGAAGTCTTCCATTGATAAGACAGGTCTTGGATTCAAATAATACCACAAGGAGAAAGCTCAAACCAAGGAGAGTAAGACCTTAAAGGTCAATGGTCTACCAAAAAATAATGATGCTAGAAGAATGAAGACAAGTCCTATCAGACAACCTAATGCCATAAGGTATGCATGTTATTTTGATGGTTATTATTTATCTTTTAACTAGTTTGGTCATATATCAAGAGATGGTGGAAGGAGAGATAACAAAAGATCATTAAAAAATGTGTTTTCATGGATCTATGGAAGGAATAATGGTATGAAAGATATTGTGGGCTATAATTATGATCAAAGAGAACACATTGTAAGATATTGTAAGATGAGGCATATGAAGAAGACCAGTCAAGACAATAAGGTCCATAGCCATGCCACTAAGAAATGGATCAAGAAGATAGACCCTATAGATTAGTTAAAGGTGGACAAGAAGAAAAAATAAGAAGATTCGATGAAATCTTAGAGCATATATAATGGTTGCTCAAGCCACATGTTAGAAGACAAGAGAGGTCTTGATTCTCATGAGGTTGATAAAATTAGTAAGAGTGAAGATTTGACAAAGAGGAAGGATGAGAAGGTGAGTCATGATCAAATCATAAACTAAGGTGGGTTATTTTATATTGTAGAGCATAGGTCAAATTTGAAAGAATGTCAAGAGTATTCCTTTCTAGCTCAGAAGGATGATGAAGAATCTAATTCAAAGTTCAAGCCTAAGTTGATCATAAGGCCTAGAAGGATGTTGAAGAATATTTAGTCTTGTGAGAGTATAGATATCTAGTAATCTCCTAAATTTGTATTGTTCTGGTGCCTTATGGAAGGGGTGACTCCATTAGTATTCATGGAGACACTAATAAGTAAGTAGAATCATGATGGATGCTTTATTGAGCATAGATAGGTGTTTCATATGTATGAAGACATGTTGAATTTTATTTATTCTGAGATATAAGTGTAGTCTTTTGGCATATTCAGAGGTAATTTTTTGGCATTGGTACCAAGGTGATTGATTTGTGTTGGTGATGGTCTGTGTATATTATTGATTGATATGGTGAGAAAGTTGTGAAGACAAGGGGGAGCATGATTTCTAAGATATTTTATGAGCTAGTTGTGAGATAAATTTTAATGTTCTATGTTCATCAAGATGACCTTAAGGTCATAGAGAAACAAGGCACATATTATATTATCTCAATTTGAATATAATGAAGACAAGTTGGACATCATTCATCTCTATGGCTTCAAGGTGCATAAAGGAAGGTAAGTAGTCTTGTATACCTAAGACCATCTAAAGAAGATATTTGTAAGATAAGAATAAATGAGATGACCTAGTGATTTTTCATCATATCAATCATGTCAAGGATACAATGTATGGTCTTTTAGTCTAAATTCATTTGGAGGAAGTATGCATAAAGCAAGGGGAGCATGTTCTTGTGATGCTTCATAACCTATGTTATAAGAAGGTGTAGTTCCATTTGTAATATGTATTACCCTTTATCATTAATGTCAAAGGGGGAGAAATTTTTAAATGGGAAAAAGATCAGTTTGGAGGAGAAGAGATTGATCAGACTATAATGTGGTTTACCATGAATGAAAAAGGAAGAGATTGTTGATAAATGCCATTGATGTTATCATTAATGTCAAAGGTTCTTATGATATATGCATGGTGAGTGGTCTTTAAATCATGCATGAGTAAAGTTTTATGTCTAGGTAGTAAGGATAGTTGAGGTATCAACATGAGGTTGTCAAAGATGATCAATGGTCAAGGTTATTTCTCAATGTTGTCTTTATTGTTAGAAGGCTTGTGTTAAGATTGGTGTTGTTATAGTGAAGGATAATCAAGGTAAGCTATCAATTGCTTGATCCTTGTGGTGTATTAAGAAGGTATTATATTATATTCCTGATATGAAGAATCAACACAAAACATAGTTAGCTAAAAAGATCCTTATTTTAGCTTCAAACATATGCATAAGCAACTCTGAAGATGCTACATTGAGCTCCAAAGATATTCTAGTGAATCTCCAAAGATCTACAAATCAACTCTAAAGATAATTTAAGCATATTTTTAAGTACTAATATTTGAATACAAGGTGTATAATCATAATGGAGTGTCTCAAATTCAATTGTGAATCTTTAAGTGCTTGAGAAGTCTAGTCATAACACTGGTCATTGCATAAAGAAACCTAGTGAGAAGGTTTGAGAATGGTGGCTTGGTGAGATGGATGTAAAAAGGCATAAGCGGATATATAATTTTGATTGAGCATGAATATTAGGAATTCAAAAACTTAGGTGATTTTATAAGTGAGCCTACAGGGTAAGACCTACAAACCTAGTATGTAACTAGACCACCTCTAGATCCTACTTGGCCTAATGAAAAAACATGAGTTATTGATAAGACATATGAAGAATTTTTTATAGTTTTTAAGAATTATAGGAGGTTTTATGGCATGTACACAAGGTGATAATATCTTGGATAGTGGTTATAAGGTTAGTTTCATGGCCTAATGTGACTTATAGGCCAAAGTCTAAGCAAGCAAAGATAGAGATCATGACCTAATGAGGTGTCAAGATCAGTTTCTAAGGCATGGGTGAGTAGATGATAATTTAACATGGTGATTCAAGTTATTTTAATCATGTTAATGAATTTTTAGGTCAAAATTAGAAGGTTAAATAAATAAAAAGTGTCTTAAGGTCTCTAGGGTGCACAAAATAAAGAGTTGTCTACCTGAGAATTTTTTTCAAGTGTTTGTTGGCATGTGCAGCATCTACATGAGGAACTAATATATAAATGGTAGATTGGGAAGAGTTATATCTCAAATTTCAAATCATTTTTTTGGAATGAAGGGTTAAGCCTTATAAATGATCATTAACACTACAAGATGGTCTAAACCCTCAAAGAACCCTATTGATGACCCGATGTTGAAGATATTGATCAAAAGAGATAATAATGGTTTTATATGGATACTTAAGTGATTGGATTTTATATTAAACTCTATTTTTCACCTCCATATGTGATTGGTTTCTCAACTGAGTGAGTAGACCCTATAGAAAAGTGCTTATTTTTAAGAAATTTGTTGTAGTTAATAGAGTTGACCAAGTCAAAGTATGCAAATAGATGGAGTTCAAAGTGTGATACTTTTAGTTTGTGTCCATGGAGTTTTTTGATAATTCTATATCCCTTAATTTTAATAAAATAGTCATATAATATAGCTTATAGCTAATAAACCTAATGGTACAAATAAGATAGTGAAGGTGTGAAGTTGTGAGATTGGTTTACAAGACCAATATTGCAATATAAACATGCTATATATCTATTTAATATTGGTATAATGAAATTATAATATCATACACATGAGTTATAATTATTTTAAATTTTATACACAAGTTTTTAAGGTCATTATCACCATGACTATGTTTGAAGGTAAAATGGTCGATCTAGGTAAGTAGGTTACAACGATGGGTTTGAGATTCTATGCCAAGAGTTAATATATATAATGTATATAATGATTTTTTGGGGACTTTAATGATATATAAATTATTTTAAAAATATTTAAAGTCATTTTAATAGGTTGGTATATTGAATCCAAAATGGATTATCTGGCCAAGTGAAGTTTGTAAGAGATAAAGTCAACAAATTGGTCTACAAGACCGTTAGTTTCCATTAGATATTTTTATATATTTATTTGAGGTTTATTTTATAATATTATAAGATATTTTTTATACATTATAATTCATTTATTATGTTTTATCATATGTCATAATTCCATATTTCCATGATTGTGTTTTGAAGCTAGTTGGTAGTTTAGAGTAAGCATCTTGCAAAGAAGAGTTTGATCATGTATACCTTGAGTTGAAGCATATAATGAAGTTTTTGATGACCTTTAAGTCATTATGATTTTTTATATGTGATTTATTAAAAAATTTATTTTAAAAAATTGATTTTATGCTTTAGTTGTTCAAAATAGATTTTTTTATGTATGCACATGCCTATTGTGAATAGTGTTTTGAGAAAAATTTCAAGTGGTGGGTTGACCTAAAATGTGTTTTGGACATAAATTAAAGTTTTATAAGGTATATTTGAGTTTTATTTGATTTTTTAATTATATATGAGAAGTATGGAAGAGTTCCAAAGATGTCCAAGTGTAACATGTGACTAAAAAGGCCTAATAGGTCTCTATGAGACCTAAATAAGGAATTTAGCTTATTAAGATAAGGCCAACATAATTTATTATTTTATTCATGATCAAAAAAATTTATATGACCTATTATAATGGTAATCAAAGTATTTAAGTGTGCATGGCTAACCAATTTGTATGAGAGCTAGTGACTTTTATAAAAATAAGGCTAATTAGGCCTATTTGTGTGTGAAAGATAAGTATGTGTGAAACCAAATAAAAAAGAAGAATAAGAGGAGGTAATATGAACCATAATATGGGTTTCATGAATATTTGATAGGAGGTAAACATATTAATATCATTGCCTATGTGAAATAATACAGGTAATAAAGAACTTATTGAGCAATGGCATATTTGCTTGGGTGAGAGGTAGTTTTGAATGTGATCATGAGTGTAAAGGAGTAGACCATTATGGAATATTGTGATTAAGATAAAATTCATGAGGAGAGGAGTATATAATAAGTCTATGAGGTTTTCATAGATGAGAAAATGTGTATTAGAGGCCTGAATATGGTGATAAGGCCATGATGAGGTAGTTGATGTGTAGAGAGAGTAGTTAGAAGATTGAGTATGACATTGATGTAATAATGATTAGAATAAAGATAGAGAGTAGAAGAAGACCATCATTAGGTGTTGATAAGCATTAAGTTAAATGTGGAAAAATCATTGGTGGTTGAGTGGGTCCTGATTCATCATAGTGTTGATTGAGTGGGTGTATGATCAACAAGTGGATTGGTCCCTCCTAGCAAGTTGGTGATTGATAAATCCAAGTGAGTGCTTGGTGAATTAGGGTTTGGTGATTATTTTTGGGTTAGTATTCAGATAAATATTTATTCATTTCTTTATATGACTATTTATCCAATCTTTGTTTCTATGGGTTTTATCGCCTATGAGGGTTTCCCACTTATATGATGTGTTATGGTTATTTATGTATTGCTTTGGTTGATTAATGATTTATTCATGATTATGTACATTGGGTTGATATTTTTTATGAATGGTAATGAATGAATGATGAAGTGAAAGTAAAAAAGTATTAAGGACACTGATTAACCCCCCTCTCTTAGTGATTATGATTCCAATAATTCCAGCTCATATAGTAAGAAATCTGGGAGTGATAGTTAACTATAATAATTCTTAGATCTAAAAAATCATGATCTATATCACTTGTGGTGAGAAAAAACCAAACAAGCAGTAGATATTTTCCAATACACCAATAAGTAGGTTTTTAAGTATAATGGATGTACATCTTGATATTTAAATATTATAAAAAATTATAGAGGACATAAAAATCATATTTATATTCCATTATACTTTTATATTGGTATTTTGATGCATGTATGACCTAAAACCATAAAAAAACATTCAAAAATGGCCTAAAAAGGCTTCCAAAACAAACTTAAACATGGGTCTAGAAAAATGAGTACCTAATGGTACAGCCTAAGATTTATATGGCCTGGTAAATGGCCAAATAAAAATAGATCTTATATTCATGAAAAATATCTCCACTCTACCAATAATAAATTTTGATAAATGGACAAGCTCTTATAATAGCAAACTTGTAAATGGATTTCTACAACACCTATAGCTTACTCCAAGCCCAATATTTAAATCATTAACATCAAAATCATCATAATAAGAGTTGTAATATCTTTAAAGATTATATGAAAAGGTAAAGGCAACATCATATAATATCCATAAAATAACTTCAACAAGATCAGTCCAAACCCAAGATCTAAATCATTAACATCAAAATCATCATAATAAGAATTGTAATATCTTCAAAGATTATATGAAAATGTAAATGGAACATCATATACTATCCATAAAATAACTTATAGATGTTACAAATGAGAAACCTTACATATATAGGAGAGGATAAAAAATAAGTAAGTCAAACTAACCAATGTGAGATAAGTACTCAAAAAGATAAATTAGGAAAAAGACAATAACTATCTATAAAACCTAGAAAACATAAGAACCAAATCTAATAAAAATGGGCCCTTACCATAAATTAGAGCTAGCATATACTTAGAGGAGTCTTAAAGTAATATGCTTGATGTTTTTAGCCTAGATCCTCATCTATGTTGTTATATAGTTATGGGACACTTGCATGGTAAGAATAGAGGAGGTACCCAAGTTACTTAAATTATAATAACCATATAATTAGGGTAAACTAGTAATCTCCCCATTTGCCTATGCTTATTTTTAAGTTCTAAAATAATTGAGGCAACTGAGTGCCATTAACTTCTCATTATAATTGAGGATAGATTTGCTCACAAATCCTTTTTATTTCATTCATGAATCTGTAAATAAACATGAAATAATAATCTTAATATATTCTACTATCCATATACTCTATTAATGGCTACCACAATTCTCCATTTGTTCTGTGAACTATTCTAAGGACTTCAGCAAGTAAATATGACATCATATAAAATTTTCCATATTCAAACATTTTTTCACGTTTAAACATTTGATCCTTCATTCTAACACTTATAATCTTTCCTAATGAAATAATATTTTCTAAATTCAAGATAATGTCAAGAAAATGGACCCATTCTAATTGAACATAAGTAATACTAGGAAACCATATCGTCTGTTCAACATGGACATGGCTATTCTAATCCCAAGCCTAGATTTGATGATGTAGTTGGAATATATGGACTACTTGGAATTCAATCTATGGCTTTTCACTAGACATTATTTCAATTTTCATTTTATAGTATTGTGATTGAGCCATACATTAGATATCACTTGGTTATAGGCTACCTCAGACCCTAAAAGTATGAGATACCTTTCAAATTACCTTCCATAAATGTATGCAATTGTATTTTCCCCTTTCCTAAGGTGTATATAATCTCCAAAATAAGTACCATTGAAAAAAAAAACACATAACAATTTTATACATGACATTACCTCAGGAATCATTGTTGCTTGATGAAACCCCATTATTTTGATAGGCAACAATTTGTCGATGTATTATTTCTCTTCTTGGGTTAGTTGGTCTTACGTAGAATATCATGCTACTAATTCCACTATATTATAGTGTGTTGATTAATATGGAAAATTGAAATCGAGGGTGCTTTTGTCAGACACTATGTCCATGCATTTAATATTTTTAGCATAAGATTTTGTAGAAGGGGTTTCAATGCATGCTAGATTTTGAATACAAATCCATTTTAGTAATTTGGTATTATATAATTCCTTTGTAGATTGTATCAATTATCTTTGGAGGTTCATTGGAAAACTAGGGATTTTGGTCATAGGAAAGCTCAAAATTGTAATGTTCACTTTTTAGATTAATCGCAAAGTGACTTGCCTTTTTTTGGATTTTACACAAATTTCCCAAAGTTTGTGACTTGAATTCTTAGTTCATGTGGCTTCAATTAAAATAATTGAAAAATTAGACCTTGGCTATTCCTTTAGTTCTACACTCACATTACTTCTACAAGCCTCACATCTACTATATCTTGTGCCCCTTTTCCTATATTTTATTCTAACCTATCTTATATCAATGAAAAAAATATCATATGTTGCCTAGAATTATTAAAATTTATCTATATTACACCTCTACAAGTTTTTAACCTATACCTACTTTCTTTCTCCTTAGACACTAATGTCTGGGATAGACAGTAGTTTGACATTATTGTCTTGACTTGATGCAAGTGTCTAGTTAACTAACGTCATCCAATTTTAAAATGGAACATATTCAAATGGTCAACCTAGGTGATTTAATTTGATTTATCTCTCAATAGGATTGGTATAAATACAACATCAACCCTCATTCATTGATCACCTAAAAAAGACCAAAGAGACCAAGGCACTTATCAAAAGTCTTTTTATCAAGAATTAGGGTAGAACTACATGAGCTTAAGTCTTTTTTATCAAAAATTCTACCCTACATGTTGGCTTATGTGTGAATGATACAATGTGTTTAAATCAAGTCTTTTTAAGATACAATATAGGTCATTATTGTACTTGATTTAAACACATTGTATCATTCACACATAAGCCAACATGTAGGGTAGAACTACATGAGCTTGAGTCCCTATTTTGGAATATTGGGTATTTAGGTAGTGCCATTGTTAATGGGGTCATCAGGGTTAGCTTGACACCATGTTCCCACTAATCCATTTCCCCAAAATCCAAATTGAAGATGAACATATGGAGTTTTGTCACTTTCTAAGGAGTAACAATCCATGACCTAGATATGAATTCACCAAATCTAAGGTGAAGCCAAACCTAAAAGCATATAGGTAGTTTCATCTTGTTTTAATAGATATTTGTATAGGACAATAATGTTGAATCTAGATAAAAGCATTTATATAACCATCCAAGGCTGATGTTACTATCCAAAGAGCCATAGACCTCATATTTAGAATCTAGTGATTATTCCATAATTGTCTCATAGTATAATTCCTACCTATTCTATATCTATATATGCATTATCATCATAATAAGCTATGTAAATCACTTATTTGTCATTTTATATATTTAAAATAGTTTTACTTTCCATTAATAGCTTATCTCAAATTAATAAATTTAGTATATGGTATATCTAAGTTTAGTATTTAATTGGTTTGTTGTAGATATTATATCCACCCTTATGCCTTATCATTTTTATATTTTTAAACTTATATACCTAAGAGTATCCTTACCCAAACTAGGTTTAAACATTTGGTGAACCTAATCTTTGAACATCAAACCCTAATACAAATTAGGGTTTTCTAATTTATTTCTCTTTAATCCTTGATTATTATAGAATGTGCACCATGGATGCATCCATCACCCATTTTGGGTTTCAATCTATGATAGTTACAATAGTTTGATACATTAATTCTCTTTTGAAAACTATTAATCAAATTCATGTACATAATGAGAGATTGTTAAATCAGATACAACATTTGATACTCTTCATAATTCCTCTTGTAATTCTACACAACTAGTATCTAGATGCCTATGTGCATTCTCTCAACCATTTGTTCTACCCAAGCCTTATTTGAGTTATAGTTACCATCATGTGCTCATTATTCACCCATGGATTATATTGTATTCTATAGTCCATGTTGTTATTACATAAAGAGGTAAGGTTTCTCAACCTACACCAACACCTTTTAATATATAATAGGTTACTCCCAATCCTAAACGTGTGATAAATTCTAATTAATATAACCTTGTTGACCAATTGAGCAATACACATGCTAAATTTTCAATACTTGAGCTCCTAATGCAATCCAATCTTTACAAAGATATACTATATGAGACATTTCATGAAAATAAAGTTCTAAATGATATTGGGCCTACTTATTTTGTATATATCATGAAATATCTCAAGAATAATGACAAAATTATTACCTTTGATCTAAGTAACTTACCATCCAAATATATTATTAATCAAGTGTTACATTCATTCATATAGGTGAAAATGCAAAACAAGGGCATAAAAAGGATGCTCATTGATAATATATTAGGTTTAAACATTTGTAGTATCATTTTTCAACCACCATCAACATTAGCACCAATCTATTTTAGAATATAATTTTTCATATTCAAGGGTTTGATAATTCACATACTGCTCTAGTAGGTCAAATTACATTGGATGTGACATTAGGACCAAAACTATTTCAACTAGTTTTTAGGTAAAGTCTCAATCATTGCATTATGATTTACTTTTAGGTAGACATTGGATATATTCAATGTAATTTTTCCCATCTACACTTCATAGATGTGTAAAATTCATACATGATGGAACTTTATTAACAATGCTTATCGATGATGAACCTTTCAAATTTTGCAAAATGATACAATTCAAAACCTAATGCATTCCTATAGAGTTAACACCTAAACAATGCATTCTTATTGAGATATACACACCTATGAAATAGGTGAGTCAAGTATAATGGATCCTCCATCTCAAGATGCAAATAAGGTACCTCATATCTAGGTACACATAGATGCACATCAAGAGTAAGAACCATTACCAAGGAACCATTAAAACCACAAAACCCTCTTTCATTTGGGCTTCTTTTATTGGTCAATACTAAGAAAAAATATGGGAATGTTTCTAATCAATATGATATTGTCGATGATACTACCCCTGATTTGATAGATGATAAAATTTGAGCACTAAAATTTATTCCACTTGAAAACCTTTCACATAACTTGTTTGAACCCTCATGTCCTAGTAAATATAAGATCAATCCACTTGTAGAAGATATGATAATTAATCTAGATAATGGGATCATAACCATAACATATGAGCATGTAAATTCATATTACTCAATTCATCCCTCTTGGTTAAAAACATTGAGCCAACCTTACAAGGGTCAAATGCAAATATACCATGTGAACAATGTGGAGTCTTATATAGAAGCTTCACAACCTACAAAAAAGAAAAATCCTTCCTACATTTTGAATGAGAACTATATTTCAAAGTGACAAAACATGAATATTTGGCCATTAATGATAATATTAATGGGGTATATTACCTCCATCTCTAGTTTGATAAGAAAAAACTAGTATATAACTTGTGAAACTACATTCCTCAAAAAATTGGGACATATTCTGGATGAACTCATATACTCTCGATTGATGCCAATATCTCATGGATAAAATTAATTACTTATTTCTTATGGTAAGTTGATCAAAACCATATAGATACTCCACCATGACCCTTATTCAACATTAAAGTTGGGACAAGATTGTCTAATCGAATGGCAAGCCAAGATGGATACTACAAATATGTGTGTTAACTTTATTGATATGGACATAGAGATTTGTATACCACATGATAGATATAGTTATATGCCCACACCATTCACTTTAGGGAATCCCTTGGACAAGCATATCAAAGAAGAGGCAATTCATAATTATAAATAACACATGAACTTTATTTTAAAAGTTCCTACATCTTTCGATGATGATGAATTCCTTCATTAGAAATCTTAAAAATTAAAAAATACCAAAAAAATTAAAAAGAAAAATTCCAAAAACATTTTTCATCTCCTACATGTCCTATTGGCTCTTTGGTATCTATGTGTTAGTTCCATGTTGAGGGCTAGCATATCATTTACTTAAACATGCCTTATCCATGCTTATATATTGCACATGGTACTTGATGTGATATGCACTTGAAATTTTATACTAAAACATTTGATCCATGAGCTAATATGATATGTATGCCAGTTTCTTATGCTCTTCCTTTAGAAACTTCCTTGAGTGTTTTTCCTTTCTATTATCTTTCTTGTTCAATCATTTAAATATGCTCCATTATATGGTGCCCATGTGCCTATGTTTTATTTCTTAGATATTTGAATATATAATTTATTATTTTATGGACAAGTGAATATGTCATTCCTTTCTTTGTGTACAATTGAATAAGTCATGTCTATTAAATTTTGTGGCATTTGAACATGCCCCTTGTTTTTGGTCTCTTAAGACCTTTATTTATTATCTTTCTTTTGGGTGCTCTTGTGTGTTTGCTTATTTTCTTGTTCATCTTGAAATGTTGCTATCTAGATTTTACCATGATATTTATCATGAATCTTAGGCCTTCATGTGATCACATTGGTTCTATGCACTTCAGTGATAAAGTTACCTATGTATAGTTTTTCTACATGCTACATGGTTCATTCACATAATTTAGAACTCTATGGTTTCCTTCTTCCTTTAAGGTGAGGTAACTACTAGGTACCATTTTTTCCTCAACTCAAATGGGGGAATATTAATAAAGGTATGCTTAGGAATCATGTTCTCCACACTTGGCATAGTTATTAGATTTAGTGTGGTTATGCTTTGGAAGCATGTTCTCCAAACTTATTTAGTATTTGGTACTTATATCATTTTGCATATTTAGTGAGGACATGCTTTATAAGTATGTTTTCCACTTTTATCTAGTATTTTGGTACTTATATAATTTCACATATTCATTAGGGTCATTATTTAGAAGCATGTTCTTAGCACATAATCAATATTCAACAACTCTAACTTATAGTGGGGGCATGTTTTGGAATGATGCCCTCCACATTCGTACTTATACCAGTTTTCATATATAGTGGGGGCATGCTTTGCAAGAATGTCATCCACACTTACAAACTTATCTAAATTATCCAAAACACATATTTATATGATTTAGATTTATAGTTGTGGTAGAATTATATGCATGGTATCATTGTTCTACACAATTTCATCATGAGACATATCTAAGGTGCATATGTTATGTAACATGTGCCTAATATTTTAAAATCCAAATTAGTTTTAGATTCCAAAACCATTTCACATAATGATACCCTAAAATATATTATTAACTTTATAAAATGAATCTACATAGTATTTGGTTCAAATTTTGTTATGGTTGAGGTGAAAAAATCACTCAATCTTTCCAAGTTTTCAAGTTAGATCTGATTATATTAGCTAACCTCACTAGGTTATAGGTATCATTGGGTTACACGGTTGAGATAATATAAAATACTAGGTGTCAACTCACTTTTGCTCCAAAGTTTGGGGCATGTGCCTTGTAACCTCTTACTCACTCACTCTCTATATCTCTAAATCTTCTTGGATATATGAACTTTAAAGATTTATTTATATTTATCCTAATCTCAGTTTTAAAGCCTTATAATGATACATATTTTTCAAATCACCTAGCCAATAGGCAAGGTGCTTACATTGACACACATGTGTACTCCTAAACATTTCTCTTTCAATTTCAATCTATTTCAAGTACTTTTAAACTAGATCATATGCATTGATTTTACACTATAAAATTATCTTTGTTTTAGGCTAGTCACTAGCAAAGCACTCAAATTCAACTCAAGTAAAATTAAAGTGTACATACACACCTAGGTACTTATTCCTTACCTTTAGATTGTAAATTAATTATTACATTAAATGTGGGGTAATGTAGATAATATTTTATGATTATATAGCACCTTAGTCTTATACACTTGGAAAAATTAGACCTTGGTTGTTCCTCTTAGTTCTAAACTCTCCTTGGTTATATAAACCTTGCATCTATTGTATTATGTACCCTTTGGAATACCTCTTAGTTTGATATATCTTATATTAATGACACATATATCTTATCTTTCCTAGACTGCTTAAAATTTACTTATTTTACACCTCTACAAGTTTTGAACCTATATTTACTTCTTTGCTCCCTTGACACTAATGTTCAAGATAAACAATAATGCATCAATGTTATTATCCTGACTCAAAGAAAGTGTTTAATGACCTAAAGTCCTCCATTTTGAAAATTAAAAGTATTTTAATGGTTAGACTAAGTGCTTTAATTCAATTTATCTCCTGATAGGATTGGTATAAATACAATATCAACCCTCACTCATTCCTCATGTAGAAAATACCAAAGAGACCAAGGCACTTATGAAAAGGCACTCTATCAAGCATTCAATTAGTCAAAAGCTTCCCTATTTCCATACTAGTCATAGGTAAAACACATATATAGGTTTAAATTACTAAAGGAATAGTCATAAGATCTTATTTTCCAAATTATAAGCTAGGTCACTATTGTACTTGATTTACACACATTGCATGGTTCACATATAAGCCAACATATGGGGAATAACTACATGAGTTTGAGACCCACTTCTAAAGTATTGATTATGTAGGCAAGACCTTTTATATAAAGGTCATTGGGGTTATCTTGACACCATAGGTCCACTAACCCATTTTCCCCCAAGGTCACATTGAAGATGAAAGTCTATGGTTTACCATTTCACAAGGAGTGATAGTCCATGAACAATATTTGAATACACTAGGGCGAAGGAAAATCCAATCATAAAAACCATCCAAGTGGTTGCATCCTATTTCATTAGATATTTTATACAAGACACTAGTGTCTAACTTAGATAATAGCATCAACGTAATCATCCAAGGCTAACATTACTATCTAGAGAGCTAGAGGCACCAAAACCAAAATCTGATGATTATTTTAGAAATATCTCCCAATTGCTTCCTACATTTTCTAGATTTATATCTAAATTATCATTATAACAAGCTAACTACATCACTTCTTTGTCATTTTTAATATTTATCATAGTTGTACTTTCCATTACTAGCTTATTTGAGTATAATAAATTTAGTATATGGTATATATGAGTTTAGCATTGAATTAGCCTACTGTAGATATAATATTCACCATTATGACATATCATTTCTATATTATTAACCTAATATACAAAAGAGGATCCTTATCAAAATTAGGGTTAAATAGAAACACTAAGATTAGACACATTTGTTCTATTAGTCCAAATAAATCATAAAGTCAATTATAAAAACCATAGTTTTAAAATAAATCAAAATCAATGTCCAATCTTTGATTTTAATAATGTTAACTTATTAAAATTTAAAATTCAAATACAACCTTAGACTTATGCAAAATAGGACTATTATTATGGATGTCTAAGGTTTAAATAATCTTGAATAAGGGTATTCAAATAATAGTGGGTCCCTATTTGATTTTGAAAAAATGGGGTGTGTGTGTGTGTTAGGGAATAAGACATTTGATAGTGATTTTTAGATGATTTAATATGTAGTAGATGCAATCATGGGGATAATGCACATAACTTACAAGAAAATTTGGGAGCCATCCAAAAAATATGTGAAAAACAGGTCTATAATGACTTATTTATGCTCCATGTTTACTATTTGAGGAGATAAATAAAGAAGATTTTATAATAAGTATACCCATTGGTATACCAAGCATTTTATGGTCATTTCATACCCAATATTTTAGATAACATAAGGAAAAAAATTGAAAATATGGCAGATTACTGGTACTATATTTATTGTACTATAATCAATATAGATGTAATGAGGGATGATCCTATGAATTCCCCTCATTTTTTTCCTAATAAGGTTTCAATTAGGAAATAAATTTCCAAATTTATAACATTGTAGATGAATATCTATCTACTAAGCATAAAATTTATTATCATAAGAAACCTCTAAGCATTGGCCAAATTTAATATTCATTGATGAGGTACATTCACTCAGTTGGGAAAATTAGGGTTCACAATGGGATCAATCAAGTCTATTTCAGATATTAGGATCCTAGGAATAGAGTGAGGAAATACCTCACTAACCTCAAGGAAAAGGGGTGTCCATATTCTTTATGGCCATGGGAGGTACAAACATGATCCAATATTTATGAATGTTTTATATGACTATAAGGTTTATACTTAGATGATGCATCATAGACTATGGTGGTATGTTAGATCATTCAATACAACCCTTTGATCATAAGATAACATGCCAATAAGATAGTGGAGTAGGAAAACAAGGTTACAATTCATCAATGGCCCCAACCACATGATTAATTATCACCCAAGCATAATTTTTGATCCATATCCAAAATAAACAAAATATATCCCATTAGAGAAAAGTGTTGCTTAGGAGGTAGATCCTAAGATATTAAGTAACATTCTTAAGGGATTGCTAATTCCCCAGCTAATAGTTACAATGTAGTATCCTATAGTAATTACAAGAGCTTCATCTCCTATAGGTGTGGAATTAGGAGCATTTATTTTATCACTATTTACCCCACTATCCATTGTCCAATAGATAAGTCTATATATGTTATTATAAAGTTATTTTATATCAATTCTATCATTAATAACAATTTCAATGCCTCCATATTTCCCACCTATGCTTCTTACAATTATATTGCTTTCATCTCCTATTTTTCGTACTATTTATACTACAATTCCACCTTCCATTATTGAAATACCTTCATCCCCCACTCCATCCACTTTAGGGCTAGTCTCCATAGCTATTAATCCATCTATTTTCACTTATAAAAAGAAGCTCAAGACTCCTCTAGTTTCACCTTTAAATGTACAATTATAAGAGAGGCATACTTAATGCCCATTTTCAAAAGGAGGATATCAATGTGAGGGATCATAGGAAAATGAGGAATTCAATGTAGGATTAAAATAAATATCCCCTATAAGTGTTGGATAGTGATAAAGAAGATGAAATGTGGGGAACTGAAGAGGAGTGGGTTTTAGGAGAAGATATATAGCCTAAAGAAGAAACATATTTCTCTAAGGAAACTGATGAAAAGGAATTTGGAGACACATAGCTATTGGAAGAGGAATAATGAATTTGGAAAGAGAAAGATGATTCCACATCCACTAATTTATTAGTGGAAGACTAAGCATTGTAATTAGATATATAATCCATGTTGAAAGAGGAGCCTACTTTGGGGCTTACTAGCACACCTATAGCCACAACTCGTAGTCCTTATAAAACTTTAGTGTCAATATCTTATAATCCAATGGAAGTTCTAGATTCTATCCAAAATACATGTATCCTTGGTGATGAAGAAAGGTAGGTTATAAATAAGGTAGTGTCTTTCCTTACATCCTTTATTATAGTAGTATATTATCATGTAATTAATTTTCCATCTATCATTTAGTTACTACCCCACTCTTTCTCTATGATTCATTACAAGAATATTATTTAAAGACAAAGTAATTATATCCTCATGCTTTTGCTGAGGAAGGGGAGAAATTTTTTTGTAATTTAGATTCATTTACTCATTCAACCATTATCCTAATAATGTCCAAACCATCAGACCATAGGAAGAAGGTTCATTTTGAGGATTTGGTGATTGTCTCAATTTTTAAACCCTAAGATCCACCAATATCATCCACCAAATTAGTCTTATCAATTTTTTAGTCAACTCCAATTGAGTCCTCTATAATGACTATCATAATAACTCAGAAGTAGATGAGATATGTAATGGAAACTACACTTTATAATATCACCTCATAAGGGAACATGGGCACTCCTCCATTTCCACAAATTCCTATCCAAATAAGTTACTCCATTCTCCCACCAATTTTCATACCTCCTTACACTATTTGGAAAACCACTTAGATATAAGAATAAGGAGATTTTATTGTCCCTATCTGCATTAAATATTTATAAGAGAGGAATAAGGATAGGATGGTCATCATCCTCATTTAATTTCCTATAATAAGTACATGTTTTGATAGGAATATTTGTATAATCCAAAGAGAGAGGAAGAGGAAGGGAGTAGAAAACAACACATGGGAGGATCTAATGTTGAATCAAAGGGAAAACCTATTCCCCTTAGCCAAGAAACAAAAGAATAATCTAAAAGACCCCAACAATTATATAGAGGACTTTTCTTCTGTCATATACATAATAAGGGAGGTCATGAAGGATATGTATATAAGTTAGGAACATGAAAAACAAAGACTTATTTAGTAGAAAATCATTTAGGATCCTAGAGAGATTATAGATAATGTCCAAAGTGCAACCACCAGGCTATATGATATTTTGAAGAAAATCAAGACTTATAGGGGCAAATCACAACCTAAATAGGAAAGAGTAAAAAAAATGGAAACAACTAAAATAATGTTATGTACCTAGGGATATGATATATTAATACACATGGGTTGATGGAGAAGATGACATGTGGCACACATCCCCTTATTTAATTATATGGGTCTAATATATTAGGATAATATAGTAACTTGTGGAATTAGTGCATTGGGTAATGGTTGGCCTAAATTGGGATTAGGAGGTTACCCAACCATTTTTAGTTAGATAGAGGTATATATAAAGGATATGAATATCATTTTAGAGAGGAAAGTAAGAATTGAGTCTTCTATTGTAAGAGGATATTTGAGGTTGTCCCCTTGAAGAGACATTGTGGAGATATTCCTTCCTAAAGGAATATTGTATGGTGTTTCCCTACCTTAAGGGTATTCTATTTTTGAATATATTGAGTATTTAGACATATTGATCCACAAATATATATTATGTTTTGTTCATCTACATTATATTCTATATTATTTCCAATTATTATAAGTGTGGATCATAACAAGTGGTATCTGAGATTTGATTTGGGCAATTTATGTGGAGTGAAACCCTAATTTTTTGGAATCATCAATATATTGTGAATTTTTGCATTATTTTTTTAATGAATATGATTTTTTTTAAAAGGAAGTCTCAATAAAAAAATAGAGCATTTATGATTAGTTTTGAGGGAGTTATTCATAGTTTATAGTTTTTACTCATTTCATCATATCTTCTAAAATATAACTAATTTTTTGGTGAAATTTTTACTAATGTTGTATCATAATATAAAAAAACTACAGATAAAATTTAAGACTTCTTTTTATATGTTTGGAGTGATTTATTATTATTTTATGGTTATTCATATATTCTCTCTATAGGCCAAAATTTGTGGAAAATTTTCACAAACTTTTTACTGAAGTTCCAATATTATAAGGAGAATCTAAATTAAAAATTTGGGATTTTTTTGATCAGTTATGAATGATTTATTGATATTTTAGGGTCTTTCATTAACACTAGTTTTTTATGTGGATCATGAAGTTGCAAGTATTTTTAGGGGAGGATGATATTGATGGTAGATAATGGTGGATCCTTTTTAAAGAGAAAAATACTAAAAAAAAAATTGACAAACATGTTTGTCTCTTTCTTTGTTTGGACCTATACAACATTGGTTTAATTAGTTGAGCTTTGTACAAAAGTATTCTTCATGGGAATAAATGGAACAAGTATTCCTAGATTGATGGGATATAAAATAAAAAGAGGATGAAGAAAAGGAAGAAAATAATGATGGTTAGAAAAAGTTGAGGTATATAGACACCCACATCATTATGAGAGGAAAAAATCATGGAACGACGTGAGGGAGTGTCCTAACAAAAATCATTTTGATTATACAAGAAATCAGATTTCTAATCATTATGGCTATGCATGGAAGCCAAAGAATAAATATTATGGTCAGGTATAGAATTAGAGAAATGCAACGGCCTATGGAACATGGAATGAATGGGGAAATCACTATGACTATGCATGAAGAATACCTATTATGGTCATGATTAGAATCAGATTAGTGTAGTGGAATATGGTACATGGAATTAAAAGTGGAATAATTATGTTTGGACATAAAAGTAGTATAGTTATGATCATGAATAGAATCAAAGGAGCATAATGAAAATTGAAAACAAGCTTGGAGAGTTATCACCTATCAAGATCACATATGGATGGCTAGATGATCAAGATTGGAAACAAACGTGTAATGATTTTAAGCACACTTATTATTTGGTTTCTTCTTATGTTTCAAGGATGAAACATGTCAAGGAGGGAAGTAATGTTATGTACCTAGGGATATGTTAGGTTGTGGAGCTAAAAGCTTCACTGATGTAGACATGGAGGAGGTTGCAGAAGAGTTACGGAGTGTCAAAAACACCGGCATCAGTCAGGCCAACCGACGTCGGCAAAAAGGAGAAAGGATGCAACCAAAGTCAGTCTTAGATCAGTCGGCGTCGGCATCCCCAGGCAGACAGGGACCGACATCGGTCACCTGTGGTTTGAGTTGTGAGTATATTACAGGCAGTTGGTTGATGAACCAAGCGTTTTCATGTTTAGAGCTAATTTTAAACTGAGAGCTACGGATTTAATTATTGTATTAGATGTCTAATTATTGTTTGGATGAGATCTATATAATAGACTCATGATTGTATTTTAAAATTGTGTTAGAAAGCCATAGAGCTTTTAGAGAGAGCTAGATTAGCTCCTCCTAATTCCAAAGGGGTGCTGAGTGTGTATGATCAGGGAGAGTTACAAGGTCTGTAAGGTCAAGGAGCTGATCCACCGGGGTACTGGTTGAAGAATCATAAGGACTTGGTGAGGCAAGGACAAGGGTTCTTCAGGGGTGTAGAGATATCTACATGGTGAGTAAGGTCTAGTGATTTGTAGGTAGTAGCAGAGAGCAAGGGATCTACTTGGAGTACGGTTGTGTACTTGGTGAACTGGTAGCGTGTTACTGACTGGTTGGAGAGGTGAACATCAATTCTATATTGGAGTTGATTGTTGTGACCGAGAGAGAGAGGGAAGAAGGTCTTGAGGTGGAGGAAGAAGTGGCATCTTCCTTATTATATATTCTTCTGAGTGATTATTAATACAATTGTGTATTGTCTCTCAATTCCTGTGTTGTTTCATATTTCTAGTTACTTATTGATTATGGTTAAATTCTGTGTTTAGTTGCTAATACAAGAAGTAATCACATGTGCTCTAATTGGTAGAGCAAGATCCTGACTCAGTAGGGATCAGAGCATGTTTATTGTTCTAGGTTCCTGACATGTGGTATCAGAGCTTTTGGTTGGGTTACTAACAGGTGGTTTCAGATCTAGTAGTGTTTGTTGATTATAGGTTACTCACAGGGGTTTTTGATTGAGTGGGAGTATAGCAATGGCAGAAGGAAGTAAGCTACGAATGGAGAAACTGAATAGCATGAATGGTCTGATTGATGGAAAGAAAGAGCAGGTAAATAAAGATTGTTGGTTGGTTGCAGATCAACAGGGAGGAGCAAATGTTGTAGGAGAGGTTGCACAAGATGTTCTGGATAAAGTGGAATCTTGGTTCACAGATTCTTTTGCCTCTTTCCATGCAGTTCAAAATAGAGCATCTTTTCATGGGTATGACTTTGAAGAGATTTATTTAGGAGCTGGAGAGCCTTGCCAAAGAATTGGCAAAGGGGAAGTGAAGCTAAAATTGCAGATGGACAAAACACAATGGTTGAAGGAAGTCATCCAGGTACCGGTCTTGGAGATGAGTCTAATTTCTTTAGGAAATTTGGGTGATGAGAGATGTATTGTAACTCTCACAGTGGATACACTTGAATTAGATGGTGGTAAGAAAGTATGTATCCTTTATCTATCTACTTATATTAGTGATTCACCTTCTATTACAGAGATGTGGCTTTGTAGGCTTGGTTACATATGTAGGAGGAGAATGCAGGTTTTGAAGTGGAAGTCAGATGTCTTTGACAAGCTAAAGAACTAGAAAGCCTTGGTGTTCATGGAGGAGATGATGGATAGAGATCAGGTGAGGGAACTGAATTATTCTGAGTAGAGCAAGGTTGATTTGATTAGGATTTTGATCCATGGAGAGCTTGCAGGTAAAAAGTTATCACTCACAGATGAACACAGGTACCGGCGTCGGTCACACAGTAACCAACATCAGCAATAGGAAGACCGACGTCAGTCATAAGAAACTGACGTCAGCAGAAAAGATATCGGCGTCGGCTAGGGAGACAACATCGGTAGTCAGGGTCAGTCTAGGGAACCGACATCAGTCAGGATCAGATTGGGAGATGGCCTAGATCGGTCACTGGAACGGATATTGGGAGGACATCAAGCTATCAACAAGTCTCAAACGCTCATGTCAAGGTTAGAAAGGATAGGTGAACCTCATATTCATTGTTCACCTTCTTTATATTACTTACTAATGGTTGAGAACTAGGAAGATGTGAAGAGGCAATGCATGTAGAATCTAGATACAGTGGGAGCTTGGCATGGATGAGGAGTGTGAGTCATTGGAGAAGAACCAAATAGGTATTTGTTGGTAGAGTTTTCAGTTGGAAGAAATCACTGAGAGACGGAATGGATTCCCATTTTAAAGAAGAGAGTGGATGGATACATGAGATAGAAGGCCAAGGCATATGGTCTTGAAGAAGCTGCATGACAGTGGTACAGGTTTTGATAGGTGGATGACTAAGCATGGCTTCAGTCAATGTCAGTGTAACTATTGTGGTTTTATTCTTACCAGGTGGATGATGAGTCACGACATTATCCAGTTACTGTATGTGGATGGTTTGCTAGCAGGTTTGTACATACAGGGATTTGCTGAGCTAAAAGGTAAGGTTAGTTCAGAGGTGTGTCATGAAGAATTTGGAGCAGCAAAATTATTTGGCATAAGAGACATGGAGATTTTATCTCCAGTGGGAGCTGATGTGAAGACGGTGTTGGTGAGGTTCATTACGTAGGATGTAGAATCAGAAAGCACACCA
>JARHVA010004245.1:1600000-1635000 GCA_037957365.1 Torreya grandis
ATTACATTCAAGAGTTATTGACTCAAGGGAAAACACAAGCTCAATCAAATCAATGAGAAATAGATGATGATTATTATTCATCTAATCAATTAATGGAGACCTTATCTAATGGGTAAAAACTTTCATGTAAAAATTGATCATGATAGTCTAAAATAATTTTAGGAATAACCACTGTCATTAGAAGAAAAAATGGGTGATTATAATGTTGGGATATGACTCTTAAAGAGTCTATAATAAAGTAAAATATAATTTGGTAGCATATGCACTTTCCATGAGGTATGAATCAGTTGAGGCATTGTTATACATAATGACCATTTATAAAGTAGATTGGCTAGAAGAAGAAAGATCAGAATGGAAGAATGATAGGACACATGGGTCTTGATTTAGAAGCTTTAACATGGTTTAGGTGTTTCTAAAAATTTTAATGGAATGGGAACACATCATGCTATAGATATATATTAGACCTATGTAACAATTTTATGCTAAAACTCAAGATCATTTAGGAGTTTCATGCATCTTCAATAGGGGGCACTCAAAAAAAGTTAATACATATAATTGAATACAACAAGATTTATTTTGGGAAGGAATCAAAGAGGATATACATTATTTTATGTTATAATGCATGGTTTTTTAATAGACTAAAGGATAAATATTTAAGATGCCATGTTTTTTCAGCTTTTATCCATCCCTAGCCAAAGGTGTGAGGAGGTTTCCATGGATTTCATTACAAGGTTAATGAGGTATAAAGGTAAAAATTTATTCATGGTAGTTGAGGATAAGCTCAAAAAATATGTTCATTTTAATTCCTTATCACATCCATTTATAGTCAATACAATTATTATTTATTTTCTCAATACAGCTCAAAAGTTGTATGGTACTCTTAAAATCATGGTAAGTGATTGTGATCTTGTCTTCACCAATAAATTTTGGAGTGAGTTCCTTTCATGTTTGGTACTCATTTGTCTCATATATCATCATATCATTCTTAGTGTGATGGGAAAATAAATATTTTCAGAAAATGCCTCGAAGAATATCTCTTTTGTTTTGCATTCGATAAATAGGAATGTTGGGACCATTGGATGCCACTATAAAAATAGTGGTACAATACTTCATTAAATATTTATTATAAAATTTCTCTCTTTATGTCAATTTATGGATATCATCCCCCATCCATCACATCATCCTTAAATGTTTAGCCCAAGATTTGAGCTATTAAGGAACACATTCAACACAAATATGAGGTGCTAGCTAGTTTAAGGGAGAATTTATCAATGGCACATAATAGAATGAATCAAAAATTTGATTAACACCATAATGAGAGTCATTTTGATATCAATTATTGGGTATTTATGTTCTTATATCTATTTATTTTTTGTCTCAAAAATATCATTACATATGATATCCTAAGGGAGACCCCCTTTATTCACAAAATTGGAAGAATTTGTGTGTTTTGAGTCTTTAGGATAAAGGTAAGTAATCATGAATCATTCTAGATAGTGTCACAATTGAATAATTTTACTAGGCATGTGGAAGTTTCTCTCAGATTAATTCATACAAATTTAGAATTTTTTTTTTGTTTTATTTGATCAAATGCACTTACCACATTAAATACTTGTTAGAAGTGATAATATTTTGTATATATGAAGCTAGCAGGGATGTTCTAGTAATAATTTTTTTAATAATTATACCAGCTCACCAGGGTTCCATCTCTTCTCTTTTCCATTAAAGAACAAAAGAAGAAAAGAACTAATGAGTCAAAAAATAGCAAAATAAAATCAAAAGGCTCACATGATAAAATAAGGTCAATGTACCACACATCATGATTAAGAGAAAATAATGGAAAGATAATAAAAGAATCCCAAGGTATCTCTATCAGGGATATAGACACTTAGCCAGAAGTAGATTAATACCTAAGCTTTCCTTATTTTTAAAGATTTAATATACATTGGAATGAAACCTATAGCTTTGTCAAGACTTGTAAAAACTTATCACAACAAGGGTTAAATAAACTACACATTTGACACACATAGATCTAAGAAATTAGAAGGCAAGTATATTGTGTGAATTAACTTAGAAGTCTCATTCATGATTTTGATTTAATTACTCTTTTGTGGCACACTTAATGATTGATTTAAGGATTGATAACCAAAGTTTTGGGTTCTTGAATGCTCAGGAGTGTTCTCCTTTACCAAATTTTTTATATTATGGTCTTAAGTTTTATGTAAAATTTGAGATAAGAATAATTATTGGCTTTTCATACTTTGGTAAAATGGTGTTTTTAATATATTTTTTGGGATAATTGTATTAATTCACTTTGGTTGTTTACTTGAACTATACAGATGTTCAGGACTTAAGTAATTCAGAGAGTTTACTTGGGCATTTTGTATTAGACATTTTGTCCAATGGGTTTGATATTTGGGTTTACTCTTTTTGGGTATTTTGTCTAAGTTGATGTAGGTTTTTCATATTTTTAACCTAATTATTTTAGGACTTATTCTCTCGAGACTTATGAAATTTTTCTTTGTCAAGTTTTTTGTCTTTGGGTTTATCTTTTTTCGATCTTTTGTCTTTGGAAATTTTATTCCACAAGAATTGGTCTTTGGGATTATTACATCAGAAATTTTATCTAAAACCATTCATACTTATTAGGATTATTACATCATAAATTTTGTCATAAATGATTTCCTAGAATCTATTCATCCTTGTCAGGTTTATTGCCTCAGACATTTTGTCTACAACATTTTTTCCCACAATAATTTACCTAATCTATTTTCCCTAAAACATTATGCCCAATGAAATATATTTACCCTTCATCTTTTTGTATTTTACCTTTGACCTTCTTGAAATTTCCCTTCAATATTTTTGAGATTTCCCTTCATCCTTTTTAATATTTACCTTTGGCCTTGTTGAAATGACCCTTTATCCTCCAAAATTAACTTCAAGACTTTTGACCTGGGAATTTTACTTTTATCCTAGGAATTTTATCACAACGTAGACCATTTGACCTTTTTCATTTTCCCTTAGACATTTTTTAGATTTCCCTTTACTCTTCAGACTTACCCTTCAGAACTTTTATCCTCTGTCTTTTTCCCTAGAACATTCCTTCAAACATTTTGTCTGAGAGACCATCCATTTGAACTATTCCTTTAGACATTTTATTTGAGAGATTTTACCCATTGACAAATTCTTTCAAACCTTGTGTCTCAAAAATTTTATTTGATGAAAATGACCCCTTAGGATAATTGCATCAGACATTTTGTTTGAGATAATTAGGTATTCAAGAGAATTATTATGAACATTTTTTTCCAAATAATTCCCCCCACACAAAAGTCCCACAAAATTTCCCCTAGAAAAATTACCCTAACCAAAATGATTTAAATAATAGACCATAATACCCATAGAATTACCAAGTGGCACCCCTATACTTTATTACATATATATATGCTAAGTCATTATATATTTATGTTTTGAAGATTGAATCTAGAAGTGACAAATATGTCAAGCTCATGAAGCATGAAAGATTCAAGCACTAATATCTAATGGTGTACATTAACTTGTGTGCTAAGGATCTAATAGTGCATAATCAAGCACAATGACAAAGTATTTTTCAAAATCTCTGAGTGCCAAGTAACAACATCTTGGGAGCCTAGATAACAAATAAATGGTCTACAGGCCATCCTATAGATTCAATAAGTCAAGAGCTTAGGAAGCCCATAGAGATGCCAAGTGGCACACTCACACCGCATCATGTAGAAGATCTAACTGTATGATTCATAGGTGGAATTTTCAATGATTCAGATAACAAGCACATTTCAAAAGTTATAAATAGAGTTTACAAGACTTGACACTATTAGAGATAGATTCAAGGTTAAGTATTACTCACTGAGGTGGATATATTCAAAGTTAAAATTCCATAAGACTAGCGTTAAACATACAAGACTCCTTGGCCAAGCCAATAAAATTGGCCTCTTTTTGCATGAAGAGGCTATTTTTAGCCACTTTTAGATGAAAGTAGTCTTAATCTAACACTTCTAGTGATGCCTCAACATATGTAGTTCAACCATTCCATGCTATGCCAAAGATAACTCCTAGCTCATGCATACAATTTTCTAGTCATTTCACAATTCCAAGGCACCAAAAATAGAAGAAATCACCTCTTTTACATGAATATTTTAGATTTCTGTGATCCGGTTTAACTAGGCATTCAAATTTTATAAAATACATCTCATTTTGGAGATATTTTATATAAGAATGGGCAAACCACATAAACCAATCTATATTTTTTCTACTAATTATATTTATTGAATTTTTAATATATTTACTATAAGCTATAATCTTTAGAGAGAAATAAAGTTGAAGATTTGCCTTTCTTGTCATGAGAGATCTCTGTGTGTGTTCAAGTTATTTGATTATTTGTAGAATCTTTATCTCTGTATTTTAGTTTCAAGAAATTCATCTATGGTATTTTACCCTCTTGAAAATATTGTTTGAAATAAATATCCTTTTCAATTCTGTGAAAAATATCTAAAATACTACCTCTGATTTCCATTTGTATGAGTCTATACTAAAACAAATTCAACATATTTTTTGCTCTATTATTTTTATCAATCAAGCATTAAAATCCATTATAAAATATTTGATACAATCACCATATTTTTTGTTTTTCAAATTTCAAATTCTTCAACCCTTTTCCCCATCAAGAGCTTAGTTTAGGAATTAAAATCACTAAAGAGAGAAATTTCAACAAAACTAGTATTTTATCAGTTTCCATTAGATTTAGTGAAAGGAAGCCAACCTTCTCTAGAAATTAACCTCAAATTTCCAAGGTCTTATGACTTTAGAGGGTTTTCCATTGTATCATTATGCAATTGCATAGAAAGCTACATAATTAAGATAGGTGCAATCTTATGTGATAACTATTTTTGGCACGCTTGATGTGACCTTGATTTGATGATCCTTACATCATATATTGAAGGATTTTGGTGTGTTCTTCAGTGCATCTTTCCATTTAGGGTAGTTTATTCAACAACATGGTGACTCCAAAAATCAAATCTACTAGTTTAAGTAGTTTAATCTCTTAAATATTATCAAAGATTAGGATCTAGGTGATATTCTTGATCTTTTCCATAATTTTGAATTAATCTAATCACCTGGTGACTCTAATGGTATGTAATTATTATTGAAAATGTAGACCTGATTGTTCCTTATTTAAATACTCTAATATGTCAATCTACCATGAAAAATATTTCTTTTCCCTTCATAATTATCAAAATACATTTTCTATGCCTTCATACGATCCATACCAAACTGAAAATGTTATTGGTTTTATCCCAAATAGCCTTTTCATAGTAGGAGATATTAATTTTCATAATAATTAACTCCCTTCCACCCTAGTTTAGCCTTTTTGGAAACCTACTCACCCCTATGACCAGCATAAAAAAGGCTACCTTGTTCCTAATCTACATTATTACCCTCCTAATCAGCTCCAAAAGAGCACCAGTGATATACAGCTTGATTTCCTAAGACAACTAATGGAGATTGAAAGAGAAGTATACTAGGTAGCATGAAGAGCTTGTTTATCAAGATTACACATAATAATAGGAGGTGAAGGGGTAATGTACATATTAAGAAGAGTGTTTGCCTAGGCAAATCATAACTAAGGAGGACTAGATGTATAGATTGCTTTTACAGATGTGATAAATTAAATCATAGCCAACCACCTCCACTCCTCCCTTTTTATCTTTAGGTAAGATAAATCCTCTATGATTTCAAGTAAAGGTAATAAACATTAAAATTAAACATGCATGGAATAAATATACTCAAATAAATGTATATATAATACTAATTCATGGAAGAGAAGTGAAAATGCATATCTATCTACTCTTACATTGGAGGAACAAAGTTAGGAATACTTACTTTTGAAGATAAACCTGTTAAGCCTCAATCTCTCCCTTGGCAAAGGTGATTTACAATAGGTTGTGTGGTATATAAAGATGATAAGGATAAATAATATATAGGCTACACAACCTATCTTAAGGGGAGATGTTAGAATGTTAAGAATTGTCTAGAAGATGCCAAGAAGATGAGACTTTCTAGAGTCTTCCATAGAACAATCTAGGCAAAGAGCAGAACAATCCAGATTGAAAGTAGAACATTCCAAAGATGTGGACTATTCTAGAAATTAGGAGTTTCCAGATTTTTTCCCTTGATTTAAAGGTCCCAAGTTTTAGATCCCCCCCCTTCATTGAAATATACTTCCCTCATTCCTCCTCAAAAACCCCAAGTATAGTTATGACAACCTTCTTGGACCATATATTATGACTTCATAATGCCTAACCTCTTAAAATCCCCTTCCTCTATGCCAATTGAAGCCATTTCCCTCCCATCACCTCCCTTTCAAAAAGAGGACCAATTGTATGTAAGTCAAGTGAAGAAAATTTAGATGAGGAGGAGGATATTTCAAGTGAGTATGATGAGGAAAAAATCATTGGAAAACCTCTTTGTGCCACTAAATCAAAAAAATTAGAGTTGTTATATGAAGAGGATGAACAAAATTTCTGTACATAGTAGGGTATTGCACATGGTAAGATTATGAGGTACTCTCTTTGATAAATGAGCTTTCATTCAATATGGAATAAGATGAAATTGGTCATGAAGTTGTAATGATGCCTCTAATGCAGAAGAGCAAAGAGAAGCTAGAGGAAGATTTCTTTTGGGATGAACTAGAGGAATTTTGTTTAAGCATTGAAATTAAACCAAAATCTATTATTTGATCATTGTTATTAAACCAAAATCTATTAAAGGTAAAAACCATGAGTAGCAAGAACAATAAGAGGAAGTAGATGTATTCCCAACTCAATCACTTGGGTAGGTGCATCCTAATTAACAAGATGATGGAGAAGCAAAATGCATAAGGGAGGGAAATTTTGATTACTCAAACTTTGTCTTGACAAGAGGGTTTCCTATAATGTATCTAGCTTTATTGTTATTATGAATGAGGAACTATCACATGTTTTTATTAATTTAAATCATAAATTTGAGCATCAAAAAGAGCATGATCAACCTGCCTACTACTCCAAATAGTTTTATGTTTAACCAATCGGATTGGGTAAGTGATTTTTTTTATGTTATTATAATTGGAAAAGTATATCATCAATTTTTTTACTATTCACTCTTTTTACATATTTGGTTGGTTTCCCTCAAGCATGTAAAACATATTAAATTAGCAAGAAAGGGTATTTATTTTATATAGCTAGTCAATGGATTTGTTTAGATGGCCTTTTCATTAGTTAGTTTAGGATAGGTTAGTTGTTTATTTTTCAATAAGTGATTTTGTACAAGTCAAACTCATTAGGATTTTTTATTTCCTTAGGTTGTGTTGTTTTTCCTATTTTATTTGTCTATTTTTCCTATTTTGTTTGTGTCTAGGCAAGTCTCGATTTGTTCTTCCCTAGATTAGATTTTTTCAAAATATATTTTGACTCCATGCCCAAAGGATAAGGCTACTGGATTGAAAATTATTAGGAGGAAATCATACCACAAAGGTCACTAAAAACATTGATATTTTTGTCTCAAAAATATCATTACATCTGATATCCTAAGGGAGACTCCCTTTGTTCACAAAATTGAGATAATTTCTATGTTTTGAGTCTTCAAGATGAAGGTAAGTAATCATGAACCATTTTAGATAGTGTCACAATTGAATGCTTTTACAAGGCATGTGGAAGTTACTCTTAGAATAATTTATACAAATTTTCAAAAAAGTCTTGTTTTATTGGATCACATGCACTTATAGCATTAAATAATTATTGGAAGTGATAATTCTTAGTATAGATGCAGTTGGTAGGGACATTCTAGTAATGATTTGTTTTATAATTATACAATCTCACTAGGGTTCTATATATTCTCTTTTCCATTCAATAACAAAAGAAAGAACAAAATAAGAAAAGAACCAATGAGTTCAAAAAAAGCAAAAGAAAATCTAATTTCCCTGAAGCCATTTGTCCTTATCGGGTTTATTGCCTCAGACATTTTGTCTATAACATTTTTTCCCACAATAATTTACCCGATCCATTTTCCCCATAACATTTTTCTCGATGAAATATATTTGCCCTTTGTATTTTTACATTTTCCCTTTGGCCTTTTCAATATTTTCCTTTGGAATTTTTGATATTTCCATTTATATTTTTTGAGATTGCCCTTTAGCCTTTTTAAAATTACCCTTGGCCCTAAAACATTACCCTTCAGGACTTTTGTCTCAAGTATTTTACCCTATGAAATAGATCCTTCACAAATTTTTTCCATGAGGTAGACCCTTTGACCTTTTTTATTTACCCTTAGGCCTTTTTTAAATTTACATTTGGCCTTTTTGAGATTGCCCTCTGAACTTACCCTTCAAAACTTTTGTCCTAGGCCTTTTACCCTAGAACATTCCTTCAGACATTTTTTTGAGAGACAATCCCTTTAAACTACTCTTTCAGATATTTTGTTTGAGATATTTTTGCATTTGACCAATTCCTTAAAAACTTATATCTCATCCATTTTTTCCAATGAAAATGACCCTTCGAGATAATTTCTTTAAACATGTTGTCCAAGAGAATTGGATCTTGGGGAGAATTGTTGCAAAATTTTTTTCTAAAATAATTCTCTCGCATAGAAATCTCATAACATTTCCCCTTCAAAAATTGTCCCAACCAAAAAAACCAAAATGATAAACCACAATCCCTATAGAATTTCCAAATGACACCCCTACACTTTATTACACACACATACAATATATATATATATATATATATATGTATGCTAAGTCATTGTTCATTTATGTTTGCATGAAAAAAATTGGAAATGACAGATGTCAAGCTCATTTAGATTCAAAGAGTCAAGCACCAAGATCTGATGGTACACATTAACATGCATGTCAAATATCTAATGGTGCATAATCATGTACATATACAAATTCTTTTTCAAAATCTCCATGATATTGCTATTTGGCAATATCTCAAGAGCCTAAATAGTAAATCAATTGTCTACGAGCCTTCCCACATAGTCAATAAATCAAGAGCTCAAAAATCCCATGGAGCTAACAAGTGGCATGTTCATGCCCCATCATGTAGAAGATCTAATGGTGTAAGTCCTAGATAGACTTTTCAATGATTCAGATAGTGGGAACATTTCAAAATTTATAAACAAAGTTTACAAGGCTTGACGCTAGAAAATATAGAGTCTGAGTTAAGTATTACTCATTGAGGTAGATATATTCAAATATAAACTTCCAAAAGACTAGGGTTGAACATGCAAGACTCCTTGACCAAGCCAATAAAACTTGCCTCTTTTTGCATGAAGAGGCTATTTTCATCCACTTCCAAATGAAAGCAATCTTAAGCTACCACTTCTAGTGATGCCTCAACATCTATAGTTCAACCACACCATGCTATGCCAAAGATCACTCCCAACTCATGCATGCCATTTTATAATCATTTCATAAGTATAAAACACTATAAATAGAAGAACTCACCTCTTTTACATGAATATTTTAGATCTACATGATCTAATTTAATTGGGCATTCAATTTTTGTAAATTACATCTCATTTTTGAGATATTTTTCATAATAATAGGTAGACCTCGTTGTCCTATCCATCTTTTTAATATTAGTTATATTTTTTGCATTTTGAATGTTTTTACTACAAGTTTAAAATTTTAGAGAGAAATAAAGTTGAAGATTTGCTTTTCTTGTCTTGAGAGATCTCTATGTGTATAGGTTATTTGATTATTTATGGAATCTTTGTCACTTTGTTTCAGTTTCAAGAAATTCATCTATGGTATCTTATTCTCTTTAAAATGTTGATTTAAATAAAGATATTTTTCCCTTTTGTGAAAATATCTAAAATACTACATCTAATTTCCATTTATATGAGTCTGTGCTGAAACAAATTCAACATATTTTCTACTCTATTGTGTTTATCAAGCAAGCATTAAAATCCATTATAAAATGTTTGGTGTAATCACCATATTTTTAGTTTTCTAAAAATTTCAAATTCTTCAACCCTTTTCCCTATCAAGACCCTAGTTTAGGATTCAAAATCACTAAAGAGCAAAATTTCCACAAAACTAGTATTTTATCATTTTGCATCATATTTAGTGAAAGGAAGTTAGCATTCTTTTGAGATTAACCTCAAATTGCCAAGGTCCCATGGCTTTGGATTTTTTCCCATTTTATCATTAGGTAATTTCATAACAAGATATAAACTCAAGATAGGTGCAATCCTATGTATCCATATAATAAAATTTATGTGAAACAATATAAAAAGCATAAAAAAGCTTCTCCTAAGTATTATGGGCTTATCAGATCTTGTTGAAAATGGGTAGTGTGGTATATAAGCTGGAGCTACCCAAATCCACTTGTACACATATTGTATTTCATGTATCTTTCTTAAATAAGTTTATTAGACAAATATTTTATAGTTGAACTAGATGAATAAGGCATAATCATTCTTGATCTAGAGCATATTCTTCACACATGCATAAAAAGGATACAAAAAATAGATCTTAAGTATTATTCAATCAAGTGGAAGAGTTTGAATCATGAAGATTCAACATGGGAGGATGACAATTTCCTATAGTAGTATCTAGACTTGATTTAACATTGAGGAAAAAAAAATTTTGAAGGGGAGGCGCATATTACACCATTGACCTATAATGTGTCTATGGATATGTGTGGCTGACTTATGGATTACATAACTTTCATATTGTATTATTGCATTTATATATGTTATTAGTATGGTTAGCCTATGCAATAACCTTGTGTGTGTGTGTGTGTGTGTGTAGGGTAGTTGTTAGTATTTTATCATCATATTTAAAACTTTTCTCTTATTTAATTATTGTAGATATTTCCCCCTCAAAGTGGCTCAATCATAATTATCAAGTATTCTACTCTTTTGTCAATTGCTATTATGAATCTAATTATTATACTCTTAATAATTGGTATATTATTCTAATATTGTGAAATGTCTATGTAATTTTACTATATTTAACCTATCTTAAGCATAATATAATATTCATTTAAATTATAATTCCACCTACTATCATATATAGAAATGATCTCATTTCTAGAAACACCTTTACAAATATACATGCTTTTACTAATACCCAAAATGTGGTACTTTTCTTGAACGGATAGGAATGTCAAACAACACATGAATTCCCAACATTTTTACCTATATCTATTATTTATGTCCTTCCATCACAAAATCTAAAATTTAGAAAAGTAAATCATTCTTAAGCTCAACCATAAGACTTAAAAATTCTCCAATGGGTCTTTTTCATAAAGATTTAATTATTGTAGATATTTCCCCCTCAAAGTGGCTCAATTAAAATTATCAAGTATTCTACTCTTTTGTCAATTTCTATTATGAATCTAATTATTATACTCTTAATAATTGGTATATTATTCCAATATTGTGAAATGTCTATGTAATTTTACTATATTTAACCTATCTTAAGCATAATATAATATTCATTTAAATTATAATTCCACCTACTATCATATATAGAAATGATCTTATTGCTAGAAACACCTTTACAAATATACATGCTTTTACTAATACCCAAAATGTGGTACTTTTCCTGATGGGATAGGAATGTCAAACAACACATGAATTCCCAACATTTTTACCTATATCTATTATTTATGCCTTCCATCACAAAATCTAAAATTTAGAAAAGTAAATCATTCTTAAGCTCAACCATAAGACTTAAAAATTCTCCAATGGGTCTTTTTCCTAAAGATTTAATTATTGTAGATATTTCCCCCTCAAAGTGGCTCAATCATAATTATCAAGTATTCTACTCTTTTGTCAATTTCTATTATGAATCTAATTATTATACTCTTAATAATTGGTATATTATTCCAATATTGTGAAATGTCTATGTAATTTTACTATATTTAACCTATTTAAGTATAATATAATATTCGTTTAAATTATAATTCCACCTACTATCATATATAGAAATGATCTTATTGCTAGAAACACCTTTACAAATATACATGCTTTTACTAATACCCAAAATGTGGTACTTTTCCTGAAGGGATATGAATGTCAAACAACACATGAATTCCCAACATTTTTACCTATATCTATTATTTATGTCCTTCCATCACAAAATCTAAAATTTATAAAATTAAATCATTCTTAAGCTCAACCATAAGACTTAAAAATTCTCCAATGGGTCTTTTTCCTAAAGATTTAATTATTGTAGATATTTCCCCCTCAAAGTGGCTTAATCATAATTATCAAGTATTCTACTCTTTTTTCAATTGCTATTATGAATCTAATTATTATACTCTTAATAATTGGTATATTATTCCAATATTGTGAAATGTCTATGTAATTTTACTATATTTAACCTATCTTAAGCATAATATAATATTCATTTAAATTATAATTCCACCTACTATCATATATAGAAATTATCTTATTGCTAGAAACACCTTTAAAAATATACATGCTTTTACTAATACCCAAAATGTGGTACGTTTCCTGAAGGGATAGGAATGTCAAACAACACATGAATTCCAAACATTTTTACCTATATCTATTATTTATGTCCTTCCATCACAAAATCTAAAATTTAGAAAAGTAAATCATTATTAAGCTCAACCATAAGACTTAAAAATTCTCCAATGGGTCTTTTTCCTAAAGATTTAATTATTGTAGATATTTCCCCCTCAAAGTGGCTCAATCATAATTATCAAGTATTCTACTCTTTTATCAGTTGCTATTATGAATCTAATTATTATACTCTTAATAATTGGTATATTATTCCAATATTGTGAAATGTCTATGTAATTTTACTATATTTAACCTATCTTAAGCATAATATAATATTCATTTAAATTATAATTCCACCTACTATCATATATAGAAATGATCTTATTGCTAGAAACACCTTTAAAAATATACATGCTTTTACTAATACCCAAAATGTGGTACTTTTCCTGAAGGGATAGGAATGTCAAACAACACATGAATTCCCAACATTTTTACCTATATCTATTATTTATGTCCTTCCATCACAAAACCTAAAATTTAGAAAAGTAAATCATTCTTAAGCTCAACCATAAGACTTAAAAATTATCCAATGGGTCTTTTTCCTAATTGAACCTCTATCACATTAAATTGTTTCATTTCAAAACATCTTGGCAAGCTTATATATTATATTACAAGAGCTTATTCACATAAGTGTACATTAGATAAAACTTCCCTACTTTCTACAAATAAAATTCTAAGAACTTTAATTAGTCATGAACCAAGTTTTAATTTAGTTTTAAACAACCCTAGACAAGCATGATAAAGTATTCAAAATAATTTTATTTGTATTCATATAGTCAAAGGATCATAATTACACAAAGCATTTAGATTGGAGAACTACAAGGAGGTTTGGTCACTCTTTAGAGTATTGGTATGTAGGTAGTGATCAACATAATGGGGTGTTGAGGTCTATCCTAACCCTAATTGCTAAGATGATTTTTCTCCTTCACATTCTTTTATCTCTTTATTTTATAAAGCTAGGGTTTTTGACTTTAAGAGGGAATATGTAGGTCTTCACACATTTTGTGAAGACCAAATTAGCACAAAAATCCCTAATTTCGACTGTCACACCTAATTATTTTAAAATTTATAGTTTTATACAAAAATACAATATCAACAAATAGAGACAACAATGACCATCACTCCTATCATATTTGGAATTATTATCCTTGAGGGCACATAGGCTCAAATTCTATAAGGTTTTTGGGTTTTTTGAATTATTTATGTTCTTACATTCTACCATCCTGTATGGTCACCTGAAACTAGGAAACTAATTAATTCTCTCTTTTACATAGTTTAATATTTTATTTTTGTCTTTTTATTTATCGATTTTAGTCATTTATCTTCAATTTTTTATTTGGGACTATATTTATAGTGCTTTATTTTAGCATATTCTAGTTATAATTTAGGATTAATTGTAATATTAATAAAAATATAGATAAAGCACCTCCATATCATTAGTTTTACTTTACCTAAAATAATATAATCCTCCATATTTTTCAAACACCTTAAAATCCCTAAATAACCCCTCATATAAAATAAACACTAACCCAAAAAAAATAACAATCCTTATATCAATAAAAAACTAAAAAAAAAAATTACAAAACAAACATTCCCTTCCCCACATAAGATAGTAGAAAATGAAAATGAATCAATGAGAGTGTAACATGAAACTTATTCCCAACAATTTAAGTTCTTTTTTTTTAATTGAATTTAATCCATAGTTTGGTATTAAAGGTGACATTAGTAAAGTTATCTTACCATAGGACATTAATATTATCCTAATGATAGGTAGAAGGTAGGAGCTAACATCCCATACATCATGGGCCCTAACTCCATACCTTAATGGCATTGAAAATTTGATGACATATTCAGATGGTGATGGGATGATGATGACAATGAAAGTTTGATTGACACTTATGAAAAATGCTAACTTTAAATATACTAAATGTTATAATGATTACTTGATATCTCTATAATGCTTGTACTGTGAAGTAAATTCCATATGGAAATGGTCATTGTGTTTATCTATCAACAAATTAAATTCATATTGGGTACAATTTCATTATTCATTGAACCATTTACTTGATTAGTTCAATCATATACATAATTTAGGCCAATTTGAACCTCATGAACCTAATTGTGAATATATTTTGATTTTGGGTTCAGTTAGAACCAATTTCATCATACATTAAACCTTTTACTCAATTTTTTAAATCAAAGGATGGAATTTAGGATAATTTCATCCATGTGAACCTAAGTCTGATAATAAAATGTGCTAGAGGGATCAATTAGTATTAATTCAGTCACTTATTGAACTACTTAATGGATTGATTAAATCATGGACATAATGTGGGTCAATTTGAGCCTCATGAATAAAATTTTAACCATATAATGTGATTTGGTAATTAATTAGACACAACTACATCATTGATTAAACCTATTATTTGATTGGTCCAATCAAAAACATAATTTTAACTAATTTAAGGCATGTGAATCTTCTTATAATAATAATAATATGTGATTTAGGGTTCAATTGAACCTAATTTCATCACTGACTAAATGATTTTCTCTATTAATTCAATCAGGGATCCAATGTGGACCAATTTGAGCCTTTAAACCCAATTTTAAATATACAATGTGATTTGGTTCTCAATTATCCATAATTTCATCATAACTAGTTATTCGATTGGTTTAATCATTGGTGTAATTTACATAATTTAAGCCACATGAACATAATTATGACAATATGATGTGATTGAGGGCTTAAGACCTCAATTTCATCACTAATTAAATTAATTACTTGATTTTTAAATAAAAGATGTAATTTTGGCCAATTGAGCCCTTAAACTTATTTCTAAATATATTGCCATCAATTTCATCACTTTTTATATCAATTACATGTTTGGTTTAATAAAGAATGCAATATGGGAAAATATAAAGCTTTGATATTAATGGCTAATATATGTTTTCCTTTGAGACTTAGTTGGCCCCAATATCACCATTTATCAAACTAAATAATCTATTAAATTGGTGAATTATGAAATTTAGGCCAATTTTACCTCATGAATAAAATTGAAACTTATGATGTCATTTTAAGCTCAATTGGCCCCAATTTCATTAGTAACTAAACTAATTACTCAATTTTTTTCATTCAAGGACACGATTTGGGCTAATTTGAGTCATGAATATGTATTACATTATGATATCATTTGGAGCTCAATTAACTTAGATTTCATCACTAGTTGAACCAATTACTCAATACTTCAATCAAGGATGAAATTTAGGATAATTTTATCTAATTTAACCTAATTTCAACTATATGATATGATTTTGGGATTGATTGGCTATAATTTCATCATTTATTATATCAATTATTTGATGATTTTAATTAGGGACACAATTTTGGCCAATTTCAACCTTGTGATGATATATGTGATAATATGATGTCATTTGGGGCTCAATTGTACCAATTAAATAATTTATTAAACTAATTAATCAAGTAGTTTAATAAGGATGAAATATGAACATTTTGAACCCAATTATTACTATAAAATGTCATTTTGAGATCAATCATCTCCAATTTCATCATTAATTTAACTAATTACTTAATTAGTTCAATCAATGATGTAGTATATGCTAATTAAACAAATTATCACTATATGATGTCATTTTAAGCTTAGTTGGCCCCAATTCCAAAATTTATTGAACAAATTACTCAATTATTTCAATAAAGGATGTAATTTGGCTCATTTGATACTTGTGAACATAATTATAACTATATGATAGCATTTTGGATCAATCAACCCAAATTTTATCATTAATTGGACCAATCACTCAATTAACTCAATCATGGATGCAATTTGGTCCACTTTGGACCTCGTGAACCTAATTTTGATTATAAAATGTCATTTGAGGCTCAATTGGCCCTAATTATTCAATTATCTCAATTATGATGCAACTTGGGCTAATTTGAGCCTTGTGAATCTAATTGACTATATAATGTTACTCAGAGTAATTTAGGCCCAAATAGCTATGATTGGAGTATTTCATGTCAATTATGTCTCATTTTCATCCAAATATATGTGACATGAGTAATATAGATTGATTTGGTGACAAAAATACAACCAAACACCCCTTTTTGTTAAGATTCAACCAATTTACACCTTCATTTATTTAATCACATATAATTAGGGTATTTTTCAAATGAAATAGGTCTAACACAATTTTAAAAATGGTGAGTAATTATATGAAATTTACACCAAATACACCTCAAATATATACATGTATTATTCTTGATTAACCTCACTTTACCACTTAGTTAAACTAATAAAGTAAATAGGTCACTAAGATGTGTAATTAGATATATTCAAGCCATGTATGCGTGCACAAAGAACATACTAACCTATGACCTTGAATTCTCAGGTTTTAGTCGAGATAGATAATTTAATGAAATATGATGGGTAGCCTAAATTTAATAAAATGAGGCTATACCCAAAGATAAAGGAAAGAGAATGTGGAAAACTAAGTTTTTTAGGTTATTTACTTGGTGGGGTTGAATACAAAGGGGTCTTATTAAAGGGATATGGGTATATATTACTCATCTAGGGATCTAAGAAAAATAAGTATAATATCTAGTATATGATTGTAGTTAAATAATTTAAGTCTATGTTTAGAATTAATATCATTCCAAATTGCACTTTTTGGAACAAGAAAATGCACTGTAGGAAATGGACTAGCACTATGAAGATAGAGATTCTTAGTAAGTGGCATCTAATGGTAAAGCAATGTACATTATAAATATGTAAGTGTAAATATTATTTTAAATGTGTTTTAATGAGGGTGATTATTTTTTGGAAAGGTGTGATCAGGTTTTTTTCTTGCAATCATCTTGGAAAGGCTTTGTTTATAGGTTATTTTAGTACTTGTGCATGTTCTAACAATTTTTTTTCCAAATAAAATGAAATTAAATTGTTTGTTGAAATTAAATTAGATTTTCAATGATTAAAGTAAATTTTAAAGTAAATGAAATAAAATTTTATTTATTTTTAAATATTTTTAATGATATTTTGATGCATGCAACACTCAATATGAGATTTAGACTAAGGGCACAAATGTTGATTTTTACCCTTTCTTAGATTCAATATTTTATCTATATGCAAGCTAAATGATTTTTTTTTGTCTTTTCAAAATATGAATGTATTAAAATATAGTTAATTTAATTATTTTATAACATTCAAATAAAAAAATATCATATCTAAACCCTAGGGAATACAATCTATAAGTATATATAAATTATTTTGTGCATCCAAGCTAGAAACAACTTTTTGGTGTCTCGAATAGTTGTTTGATAGACTAAATGAATTGTTATGAAATGAGAATGAAATTAAATTTATGATTTTTTGGGTTTTATAATACTCTATAAACATTATTTTCTGATGAAAACTAATAAAATCAAATCTAAGATGCAAAAAAAATAAAAATTGTATACATTGTCTAGATTTTATAGGAATATGTGTGAATGTTTATTTGTAAATGTAAGGCCTATTTAAAAATAAAAATGAATTATTTTAAAACTAAATCAATATATTTTTCATATTATTTACATAGTATTTGGTTGCAAATTATTTGCTTTAAAAATATCATAATATGCATATGCAAACATTAAAGATCTAAGTTATTATTTTTGGTTCAGGAGAAGAGAGAAAAAAATATTTATTTTCCTATTTATTCATATTTAGAATGAAAAATAATATATTAAATAAAAAATAATATAAACTAATCTAATATAATAAATTAATAAGTAAAAATGAAATTTAAAACTCCCAACCTAATCAAGGTGAGACTAGCTAGAAGTAAATCTTTGTTGGAGTAATGTTATCCTCAAGTAGTTAGCTCCTTGATTGGTCAATCACAACCCTTATAAATCTCTAAAAAAGGATGAAATGGATATAAGTAAATAAGGAAAAAATATTTGAAATAGTATTAATTCAATAATGGTTAATCTAATTTATAAATATCAAACAACTGGTTTTTGATTCATATGAATTCTCCTCTCCAAAAACTATGTAGAATGACCATGAAGATGACCAAAGGTAGAGAAAAATATTTTCCAAAACTAAAATAAATTAGGATAGTGTTCTATATAGATTTAAATCACCAATATTTAATTCAAAATTTAGATCTAAAATTTATCTAAAAATTAAATACTTGTAGAAGCATGGAGCTTGTAAGGGTGATTTGAATTGTTGGTTAACTAAAAGTTAAACTAGGAAGGATGGGGAGTGATCAAAACAATAGTGATCTATTAATTCATGAGGTGAAATAAAATTAAAAAAAGAATAAAATGTGAAGATAAATATGCAAAACATGTGAAAAATTAACTCTTAGGCTCTATTTTTCAAAACAAACCAATCATGATGAAACCATTGCTATTTATACATGACAATTATGAAACCACCCCAAACTATGTTCAAAACACCCTAATATATAACACAGCCACTGAAGATTATTACAAAACCATTTTAAAAATGATAATTTTATCATTGATTATTATGAAATCATTGTGGTAGAAGTACCACCAATGGGGTGGGTTTGCAATGGAGAGTGGTAGGTGCATCACAAGAAAGTGTTATTTTTATCATGAATGAGGAGGTTCAATGAGTAAGGAAATAAATACTCAAATAAATGAAATTTTGAGGTTTTAAAATACTAAAAGGATAATAAAATAGGTAGAGAATGTTAGAAATGATTGAATTTAGGATTTATTTAGAAATCATAGTATCATCATCAAATTCATTTCATAAATGCCACACCATACAATTTATTAGTGCATCCATATTGCCCCATTGGGATTATGAATTTTCATGAAATGAAAAGGGTTTATCCTTGAGAAGTGGAATTTGGAATGGAAATAAAGGGTTATAAACAATTACCTTACTTACCTTGGTAGCATAACGAAGTTAGTTGAGACTCCATGCACCCTGTAGACAAAAAATGGGACCAAGTGATATTTAATGAAAATGTAAAAAACTATATGACTTAATTAAAAAAAAAGCAAGAGTAATTACCATTTATGTGGGGATGAGTATACTACCTAAACCATTTCGTCGATGGACTAAATATTGCATCAATTATTGTGTACCTATAAAATTGGAAAGCAACATACAAACATATTATAGAAAGATAAAATTGTTAAAATTTGATAGTATTAGACACATATCACGTTGATTTATCATAAAATATGCTCTTACATATTATAATTCTTGAAATTAATAACAAAAATGGGATTGGGGGACTAGATAGACTAGGGATCAACTATTTTTTGATGCAAGATTACCTATCAGGATAGCTATGCATAAGATGCTTTTTCCCCAACTTATCACACATCTGTGGAGATCACTCACCCACAAAGGCATATATCAAGATTAGAGTTTCAAATTAATACTTGATAGGAGTATAATAAATAGGGAGGAGGTTAGGATCTTAGGGCCAACTTTGAACTTGTATACATATTATTTTCATTGGATATTTTAGATGTTTGACTCATTTTCCCTATACAGAGGTGAATTCTACTTGATATAAACTTGGCATTTACTAGTGTGTGTGTGTGTTTTTTACACACAAACACACACACATATTTGTGTATGTATGTATGAGAGATTATGGTCTATTTTAGTAAATTGACAATCATTTGTTATGGAATTAATTTACATGTATGAATTTTATTTTATGTACTTTAGATGACTAGGCATGTGTTGATATACCTCGCATCTCTATGTTTTTGATAAAATGATATGGAAAATGCTTATATATGTGAGAACAAAATATATGAAAATGATGTATTGTGATGAATATGTACAAAATTTTAAACATGCTAACATTAATTTTGTAGGTGATGACATAGTTACTTTGTTTACACAACATATGACTTTTAGTTTTAAATAAAGGAATGAAAAAGAGGAGTATGATATATATGAGATGGATAAAATTAATACTATATGTCAAAATTTCAAACAAAAAAGGAAGCTAACCTAATCCTTACGAGTAGAGAGGAATATGTAATTCTTGTTAAAACTAAAAAATACTATCATTTTTGGATTCACATAGAGATTACTATTCCTAACATAATTAATAAATTGGATAAATATACCCTTTTCAGCATATACATATGGACAAGATTTTTGAATAACTTTTTATTTGGACACTTTCTAATTTGGAATTATTTTACATTTTTTTTACTTTTTCTATATGACCCCCCACACTTAGCCTCATATGAATAGGAAGACACATTGGATCCTCATAAAATACCACATGTAGGTGAGTAAGGTCAGCTTTCCCTAATGATAACCCACATAACTCTTAATATGGGAGGGATCAACACTGAAGATTGGTGAAGGGTTAGAGATGTGGAATTTGAATTTTTTAGTTTCATAAGATTTTTAGTTTTATTTTATTTTATTTTTCATAGCTACCAAGTTTATGGGAATCTTGCCAAATATAAAATGAGGATACATACCCAAAAAAACAACCATGAAAATAATTTTGTTTGTTAGCCAAAAGGCAAGCTAAGTTACAAAAAACTCAATAACTATACATACTTAAACTTTAGCTACACCAACAGGGTACAAAACAAAAAGTAATAAATAGATCAAAAAACCTCTTAAAAAGATAATCAATTTAGATAATTTAAGTGAACTTGCAATGGGACCCAAGATTGGAATAATTCCTATCCAATAAATAATGCTTCACATGAGGTAAAATAGTAGCCACCATATAAGAACCTAGAATCAATAAACCACATAGAGAACCTAATTGCTCAGATTTGAATTTTCCAATAGCCAAACATTCCTTAAAAAATTTATTAACTTCCACCTAGGCTATCTAACTATCCATGGAGGAGAAATATTGATCCCATAAAACACTAACCTAGCCAATAATTTGACCACCTTAATTCTCTCCTTAGAATGGTGAACAGAGCACATGAATTCAAGAGTAGGTAGTGACAACAAATCTTCCTCTAAGGGTGGAGGGGGAAACCATAAACTAGATAATATATCCACCCTTACCTCGAATAATAGAGATTAAAAGTAATTATGGAGGATAGACAATTTCCTTTCAAACTCCCTAAGTGCCATCATTGACACAAACCTAAACTTATCTTTACCAAAGAAGGTCATGTGTTCCTCCTACCCACAATTAATTTCCACCATAGCTTTAACTAGGCCCATCTTGAAACCCAGATTAACAAAGAATTTGACCAAGGATTTCACATCCTATTTGTTAGAGACAAGGAACATAATGTTGCTATCAAAGATAGAGGGGACCATTGAATTAACTTTAATCAACCTAATAGAAAAGAGGAATTCATCCCCAATAATAGAAAGGATATCAATAAAAGCCTCTTCAAAAATAACCCAAAAAACATTCTATAGATCACCCCATGAGACCTTTCCAATTAAATCCATTTCTCATTTATTTTAGGAACACATAAATGAATGATAAACCAAGGATTCCCACATAATAGAATCCATAAAAATTGGACCAAAACCTGAAAATATCTAAGCCCAACTACTATAGAAACCACACTTATAACCAACATCTAATGACAAGAATGAAGATTTAAAATCCAATTCATTAAAATAAAGCCACCCCCTAAAGGAAATAAATACACATGAACCAATCATAGAAAAATATGATGGAAGTAGAGTGAAAAAAAGAGATAATTAAATAAATTTGGCAATATCAATGGCCAATCAAGTCACCTAAGCATCACTATGATTGTTAGTCATAAAATGCATGGGTTGGTCGATACCAATATTCACCAAGGCATCAACAACCTTATTTGCTTCACAAAACTAGTGACAATACTTTTAAGCTTCAAATGAATTTAAAATAGTCCAAGCTTTGTCCAAAATATAGGGTAAATTCTAGGATTTTACGTTTATATTATTCAAAGATTGAATAATAACTTGAGAATCCCCTTTGATTAAAATATGAGAGATACCACATCATCTAGCCATCTCTAGATCAGATACCAAAGCTAAAGATTCTAATTAGTTATTAGTTCCATCAAAGATTTTAATTGAAACAACCCAAATTAAGGAGCCATTGTAATCCTAGATGATGCATCCCACTCTAAAGGAGCAGAGATTACCATACAAGGCTTCATAAAAAATTATTTTAAACCAACCTATATTGGGGGAATTCAATTTGAATGCTCCTTTCTAAGGTTGCTTCTACCAATTACCATTGACCCATTAATGGGAGGAATTTTGATCAACTTCCATTGGCTCTTGTACTCATATCCAAAGAGGTTAAAACCTGTTTCCTTCATTTCAATTGAGATGAAACTATAGTGATAGAGATCTTTGACTCATGCAGAATTGAGAACAAAGGGGCATTTCACTCCTTGAAATATCCTCTTATTCCTTTCTTTCCAAATGGTCTAGATCACATTTATCAAACTAACTCTCCAAATAAAAAACAAATTTATCATTTTCCTCACCAATTAACCATGGAGAAAAAATTTCCTAAAGAGAAGCATGCCAAGACCAAAACTAGCCCAATGTACCACACAACCACACCCAACACCAATTTTTAAAATAAAAATAAAAAAGGAGATGATTTTTAATTTCCTCAATTGATTTATACAAAATACATCTTGAAATACCTTAAAAACTTATTTTAGCCAGCCTATCAACTATGAGAATGTTATTTTGAGAGGCCAACAAAGTAAAAACCCCAATCATTTTAAAATCTTCCTTGCTCTAACAAATATTCTAAGCCTAGGCCACTGTAGGATTAGTTTTGACCCCCATCTAATAACCAAGATTAAAATAATAATTACTGAACTTGGCTCTAATACAAAAGAGCTTGTCCTTTTTCTTATTGATGAATATTTTACAATGTTTTAGAATTGAGGCAAGAAGAGACCTTTGCAAATCCAAAATCCCCAATTGATCTCACCATTTCCATTTTCAACTAGAAAATCCAAAGGGTTCCACTAACTTAACATAATTGTCAACCTTTTCCCCCAATCTAACTGCAAAATCTCTTGAGACTTATCTGAACCTTGTTCTTCAATCAATGGCCTATGACCATTCTAGGAATCATAATAGAAACCATCCATCCTTCCATTATTCACTATCCATGATAAATGATTCATAATAAGTTGGAATCATTTGATTAAAAACTTCCAAATATGAGGCCCACATGATGGATTGGTGATAAAAAAATGCTGAGAAGATTATCCTTATCCATATATTTATAGAGAAGAATACTACTCCAAAGGGACTCTAGGAACTAAAGCATCCCCTAAATAATTTATCTCCTTGATTTATATTATGAACCTTCAAATTCTTAACTCTGGTCCCTCCTATATATTTTACTCTACAAACTTTATCCCACTTAAGGAGAGGAATCTTCTTCTTCTTGCCCAAATATTTCAAAGAAAACTTTTCATAATTAAATTCAAAAATTTGAAGACCTTAGTTGGAGGCTGAATTACTGAACAACAATATGATAGAAGAGCATTGAGGATAGACTTAATGAGGGTGAGATGACCTATAAGATAAAGTCATTTGCCTTTATAAGAGGATAAATATGACTTAAAATAATCAATAAATTTAGTCTAGAGAGAGATTTACCACCTTCACTAGTGAAGAGAGGAACTCCCAAGTATTTATTTACCAATTTACTAATTTTAAAATTGAATAACCCTAAAATTTCTTACTACATATGAGATGACTAATCGACAAAATACATTTATGATTTTGCCTTATTGATAGATTGACCAAATCTATTTCATAATTGGATAGAATAGATTTTAATACCCCATCCTCCCTAATTGATTCTTGACCAAAGAGAAAGGTATCATTATCAAATTATTGATGAGAAACTTTTTCTAGACCTTATAGCACATTCAATCTAGATAATGAATGATCCAAAATGGTTTGGTTGATCACCCACCATAGTGATTTTTCCATAATGATAAAGAGAAAAGGAGAAAGAGGATCACCTTGATGGAGACCACATGAAGCTTCAAAAAGACCAACTAGACTACCATTCACTAGAACTAAAAATCTTGGTCTTCAAATACAACTAAGCACCCAGTGACACCAATCTTTACAAAGGCCAAAATTTTCAAAACTTTAATCAAATGTGCTAATTAACTCTTTCATACACTTTTAAAATATCCAATTTTATTATCATACCTTAATTATCATCACTAAACATATAATGAACAATCTCATGAGCAATAATAATGCCTTCTTATATGTTTTTACCAGGCACAAAACCATCATGTTCTTTTAGAAATCAAAGAGTTAAGAAGAGGCTTCAAACGTGCTACCATTAAATTATAAATAATTTTATAAATAGTATTGTAAATTAAAATGGGTATAAACTACCCTAAGTTAGATTGGGTCTCACCTTTGAGGAATAAGGAAATAAAAGTGACATTCAAATCCAAGTCATCTTGACATTCTTCCACCATATCCAAGACATCTTGACCTAAAATATCCCAAAAGACTTGAAATGAGGCTACTAAAAATACATATAAACAAGGATACTTGTTTTTAACAATTAAAAAAACCACATTATAGACTTATTTCAAATGAAAAATGAGCCAAGATCCATTCATTTTGGGTAGTTGAAACAACCTTAGAGATGAAGATCAAATTTTCCTCCTAGGCCAAGAGATTGGATCCTTCAACATCAATAAGCAACTTCTAAAAGAAAAGGAAAATTGTTCACTACTAATAGTAGAAGTAAAATCCAAATGGACCCTTTTAGAGGAAGAAATTCTATAAAGTTGAGAGACACCATGTTTGATTTGATTAGAGTTGTGAAAGAAAATAATGTTTTTGTCTCCATCTTTCAACCAACTTTCCCTAGATTTTTGATTCCAGTGAATTTATTCCCTTTGTAACAATTCCTTGTATTCTAAATAAATCCATTTTTAACCTCATACTATTGGTTAGACATCCCACTGACCATGATAATTTTATTTAGATCAACCAATTTAGCCTCTACCTTGACTTTTTCATGAAAGATGTTTTTAAAGCTCGATAAATTCCACTACTTAAGACATTATTTGATATAATAAAATTTCTTACTCATTTTAAACATCAAAAACCCAAATTTAACCAAATGAAAGAACCACAAAGACTTCATCAAATTTATTAACTCTAGATGTTGTATCCACATAAGTTCAAATTTGAAGGGGTACCTTGTTGAAACACCTTTAGGAGCAATCAACAATTCTACTAGGAAATGATTTAAGTCAGAAATAGGCAAAATAAAGCTTCCAAAAAAATAATTAAGAGAAAACCAATTAGGAGAGACCATAAAATAATCCAACCTTTCTAAAATACTATTTTACCCTAATATATTATTGAACCAAATTAGATTACCTTATTTAGGAACCAAATCTAGGAGATCATTGGAATAAACAAAGTTGGATAAGTCCTTCTAAGATTTAGAAAATGACTTAACGCCTCCTTATTTTTACCTATCCAAAAGGATAACATTGAATTCCCCTTTAATAAATAAATTTTCCCCAATAAAAGAAGTTAAAATAGTAAAAAAAATTAGACCAAAGAAGCATATTTATATTCGATAGAGACTTCCCATACACAATGAACAAAAGAAAATTTAATTTAGACTTGAAACTTACCACCTAGTAAAGTTACCAATTCAAGCCTAAAACTATATAAGACACTTGAGTTGAAAAGGGAAACAATAAGAAACCTAAGCCCCAAGAGGCTCCTATATATTTCATGAAACTTCTCTTACAAAGGGGAAGACTAAATTTCAAAAAGTGCTCTACCTCAGAATGACTAAGCTTAAATTCTTGAATAAGAAGAATATCGAGTTTCTTCTCCCAGCTAAAATGCTTAACCAAGAATTTTTTGTTAGGAGAATTCAATCCCATATCATTCCATGAGATGATATTAAATTAATTATAAAGAGTAATTCCACCCCCCCACCACTTACTATAATCAAAGAACTACTCCATTCTTCCTTGTTTCCCATACAAAATAGCGATAATTGCCTGTGATTTATAAATTTTCCTACCTTTTTTATTTGAAGAGCCACATTTGGATTGAGAAATGGATATTTAAGAGTAAGTGATCCCCAACACTTCCCAAAAGTTTAATTCTTCATCTGACTAACCCTCATCTGAATCTACCAAATCTACAACTCCCTCTTCTCCAATCAAGCCCAAAGGCTCATAAAGGGGAGGGGCTAAACCACAACTAAAGGAAAAGGGGATTTTTAAAGAAAAGATGGCCAAAGACTTATTATCAATAAAATCATATCCTTTAACCATTTAATCTAGATACAAACCATCTTATTTACCCAAGGCTACCATAAAATATTTTGTTTATCTAATTTTAAGATCAACATCTAAAACAACTTCCAAATTAGCTAACTCTAAAGAAAACCAAAACTTCCCATTATGTCTTTGATAAAAATCATGGATAGGATTAACTTTAGGCTTATAATCCTTCTTAAAAGCCAGTGGATTGACACAAAAATAATGATTCAAATAATTGTATAATTTTTTGACATGCCCAAGCTTTCTACATTGAAAGAATCTAAAGGGAATTTTTCTCAATATCATAGATTATTTCCAAATGTCCTTATCTATTATGATGTGAATTATTTCCAAAATTTCCACATCTAAAACCATCAAAACCCTAATTTGGGCATAATAATTCATCACACCTTACTTTATGATAGGATCCAATTCAATAAAATCCCTTAAGAGATTTCACATCACCATCAAGAAATCTTTACACCAATACTCCAAAATAAGTCTGAACAAATAAATCCAAAATGGAAAGCACCTAATCACATAATAATGTGAGTCAAAATTTCACATCCATCATTGAATCCATAATCCCACACCACCCATAGCACACGCACACACACACACACACACACACACACACACACACACACACACACACACACACACACACACACACACACACACACACACACACACACACACACACACACACACACACACACACACACACACACACACACACACACACACACACACACACACACACACACACACACACACACACACACACACACACACACACACACACACACACACACACACACACACACACACACACACACACACACACACACACACACACACACACACACACACACACACACACACACACACACACACACACACACACACACACACACACACACACACACACACACACACACACACACACACACACACACACACACACACACACACACACACACACACACACACACACACACACACACACACACACACACACACACACATGCACATTCACACGTGTGCACCCACACACACACACACACACATTCTTGTGTAAGGCCCTTAACCCCAAATCTTGGTTCTATACAACTATTACTATACAAATTCTCATAACCATAGATCAATGTAGGAGATTAAAGTTAATTTTTTTTATCATGCTAATGCTTTTTGCTTAGCGAGAACCATAAGAGGAGACTTCATCATGACCAACTTCTAGACTAGGTTATAGGCTAATGTTTCTTAAGCATTGAAAGAAGATGTATGGAAATGTAGGTATACCATTCTTATAATAAATAAGTCAAGAACCAATGTAATGATAATTTTGATAATGTTTTTCATAGGATAATAGGGTGCTGTGAAAGTGAAATGAGATGATAAGTTATATTTTGAAAGTTTGTGATATGCAAATTGATAACTAAATAACCACCAAAAAATGACATCTAATATGCAAGAAAACATATAAATAATGTAAAATATAATGTAATGAGGCAAATTTGAGATGAATATGACTAAAAATAGAAGTTTTTAAGGTGTAAATAGCTCACAGGTTCACTTACTTTATTTCCCTCCATAGTGCATAACTAATAGGCTCCATTTTGAAAACATTTAGCCACTACATAAGGGCTTAATAAGTTAGGTCTAAATTTGTGACATCATCATCTCTTTTTGTATTTTTGAATATTGAGTCTTAAGATAAGGCTTCCCACTTGTATAGTACATTTGAAAACATACTTTTGAATCTCATAATATTATTGATAAAACATAATTAGCTCTAATTTTATATCACAATATTTAGATAAGGGAAGGCCAAAGCTTATGAAAATTCAATGCATTTCTTTCCAAAGTCTCCTTATTGTATAGGATATTTTCATATTTATTTGTGTAGCTTAAAATATTTCTGATAAGACATGATTGACTCTATTTTCCCCATTTCCATGTTTGGGAAAGTTTGTGAAAACTCAATGAGTAGCTCTTTGTGGTTTGATTCATTTGTAAGAGGGAGAGAAGACCTAACATTTGGTATGTTTGGGTAATCATTAGAATTTATGTTAATTATTATGGTGCCTATTGTTAATGTATGAATCCTTCCCTCAAGTGTTGGTGTAGCTGAGGGAGGACAAGCAATTTTTTGATATCCAAAAGTCTAAACTATGATAAACACTATTGCCTACCCTTGTGTGATAGGGTGTTAGGTGACTGTGTTGAACTATGGATCATTAGGATATTTTATGGGTTTATCTTCATGCCCCAAAATTTATATCATGTCAATTTGATGGCATTCTATGTTAAGGTTAAGAATATATAAATAAAGAGGCATTTGAAGAGTGTATGTTTAATTTCTATAAGGATCGAATGGAAGTTTAATTTGTTCATATATCTCTAGTATATTAATAATATCAACTATATACTTGATCAAGATGACTGAAACTATCACATAAGTTTATTTAGTCACCTTTTTTTTTCTTTCAACTCCATTTTATACAAGCTATTCATTTGGTGGGATTGTATGAGATTCAACACCCCTCTCTAGACAAATACTTTGGTTGTCATGGTGTGTTTTTTATTCAACAAATTGTGGGGGATTTTTCACACCATTGGTGAGAAAGTGATAATAATGTGCATCCCTAGTTATTTGTGCATTTTCATTTTAATGGCATAACATGGCTTAGGTTCTCCTTGAGAAACAAAGACTTTCCCTAAGTGAAAGAACTTATGATTTTTTGGAATAGGGTAGAAGGGATTTCCTTCATTCTTTAGGTCCAAGGTCTACCCAAGATCATATTGTAATTTTCATCCCTATCAATCACATAAAATCATATCAAGACAGTCTTGGGACCCAAAGTGACCAAAATCATGATGGTCCCTATTAAGGTAGACTTGAGGCTATCATAACCTCTCAAAGTGCTCTTAGTAGTAGAGAAATTGATTTATCTATACCAAATTTTTTGAATAAATTAAGAGGGGACTATGTTTTTAGTCATACCATCATCAACCATTGCTAACTTTAGATAATTTTTATAGATCCATAATTATAAATACAAGGTTTTATCTCCCCTTCTGGTTATTTTTACAACTGGGGGTAGGTTATGTAGGTTGGAAAAGTAACCAACGTCTTTAAAATTTTACCTAGGTGGGACATATCTCTATCAATATTATTGATTTGAGCTTCTAATAGAGGTGTGGCATTATGTTACATCATGTCCTACTCCTTAGTAACAACATTTATTTTTAAGTAGATCTTAGACTATTGATTCAATTAGTTGATGAGTATAATCATAAATATTTAGTTAGCTTGATTTAATTTCAATTTTTGTTTCATTACATGAGTGTTTCATGATTATATTAGAACATGTCCTACTCCTTAGTAACAACATTTATTTTTAAGTAGATCTTAGACTATTGATTCAATTAGTTGATGAGTATAATCATAAATATTTAGTTAGCTTGATTTAATTTTAATTTTTGTTTCATTACATGAGTGTTTCATGATTATATTAGAACACACACACACACACACACACACACACACACACACACACACACACACACACACACACACACACACACACACACACACACACACACACACACACACACACACACACACACACACACACACACACACACACACACACACACACACACACACACACACACACACACACACACACACACACACACACACACACACACACACACACACACACACACACACACACACACACGCATGCATGCACGCACGCACGCACACACACGCACGCACACGCGCACGCACGCACACGCACGCACGCACGCACGCACGCGCGCGCGCGCACACACTCACACACACACACACACACACACACACACACACACACACACACACACACACACACACACACACACACACACACACACACACACACACACACACACACACACACACACACACACACACACACACACACACACACACACACACACACACACACACACACACACACACACACACACACACAAGTATGTGCGTGTGTGCCTATATATAGATTTTTAGAAAAGTTTTGATCTTAGTAACTATATAATGAAACGATTTTATGTTGATTAAGTAAAACTATATTTAATGTATTTAAATTTTATATATTTAATATTATCTCTTTTTATATGTATTGGAATAATAACCCCTTTTCTAATAAGGTGGATGTAGGATAGTGTAATTCTCATAACAAAATTCAAAAGGAGGGCATCATAGGGTAGAGGGAGATAAATCATAGTAACTATGGGTAGAAAGAAGGAATGATAGAATAGACATATACACTCATGATTTATTTTTTGTTATCATTTTTAGATAAATTTTTCTTCACTTGAATGGTTATATGTGTGCATAATTACTTTTGATGATGATTTTTATAGGCAGACTCTTTTGGTAATTATTTGACTATGTTGAATTAATTGTTGAATCAACCTTAATTATTATACTTAGTTGTGATAATAGAAACTCTTATTAATTTTATATGTGTGTGAGTTTTTTATTTATTCATAATAACATGGTATCATAAATATATTCATGTGTGTATGTATGACTTTACCTTATTACTTATTTATGTGGTTACATTTTAAATGTCTTTGGTTCTAGCATGAGCTTGATTTGCAAAAAGTTTTAAAAGGCCCATTTTTAGAGGTCATTAGACCTTAAGGGAACCTTTGACCCCTTATGTAATACTTTTAATTATTTATTATTTGGATTTATTTAAAATATTTCATGGTATAGAAATGTTTATTTGTGTAGTTTTTATAATGATTAAAATCTAATTATACTTAATTGGGTCAAAATGCATGATTAGAGTTTATAGGTCGATGGATAGTGTTTGAATTGTATTTTTTTTAGGATAAGAATTGAGATTTCATGGGGATATTAATTAGAGTAACTCTACATTTTTTGGTCAGATTATGTTAGAGGGAATGAGGAATTAATCTAACTTGGACATGTGGCATGCCATGAGTATGATGAGTTTTCACTTGGGACATAAAGTGGTATTTTTAGTTATGGTAGTCGTTAATGTATTACTAATGGAATTTTTTGATAAAATAATGGAGTTTTGTTTATGAGTATAATATATGGCATTAGTAGAGTAAAAAAGGATAGAAACATAGTTTTGAAAGGAAATGAAAGGTTTATGGAGTGTGTAGGAGAGTTTTATCAAGGGGATTCTTAGCCTTCATTTTCTATATCACAGGCAAGTAATAAAATATTTTAATTTGTGTTATAATTACTTATGTGTTTGTGCCATTGTGATTTAAAATTTAAATATAATTGAAAATTAAATCTAGAAACCTTGGTTGTGAAAATAAACCTTGGTGTAGTAAATAGAGGCTGAAATTATCCATTTAGTCCTTGATGTTTCCTATATGGTGAAACACTGATAAAATAGATTAGGGTTTTATTTATATAAATTTTTCTTGGGATTACATTCTGGTTTATTTATATGAGTTGTTTTTTTTTTCTTTTTTTTTCTTTTTTGATGTTAACATTTTATTATAACTTTCTTTATGAGCTTGTGGGTGAGGGTTTGCCCTCACCCACAAGACCATAATAGAAAATTGGGTTTGATCTATTTAATGTTCAACTGGTAATTATATTCAAGTTTATTTTAAGTTCATTACCAATATTTAATGTGAGTTTTTATAAGGTCTTTTTTTTAACGTGTAGGTGGTCATAACATCCACCTATAGGCCTAAAAATGACTATGTTTGCCTTAGAAAATGAAATAAAACCTATAGTTTAATTTTATCTCCCTATTGTTTTTAATATTGAGTTATGTGAAGTTATAGTGTGATCTTTGGGATCCACAATTTATAATTTTTGAAACTATAATATAAGGTTGTGAGTGAGACATTTTTTTTGCCACTTTAAATTAAATTTATGGATTACAAGATATTGACTTGAATATGTAGCTTGAATGTGTAATTTTTGAAGAAGTATATGATTTAATTTGTTGGTAGTAAATGGATTTATAGATTGTTTCATTAAACCATTAATTATGGGTGGTTTTGATCAAAATATAAATAAATGTCATAGTATTTATATGCTCATTATTAATAGACTTGCATTTTTTATATTATAAAGATATTTGTATCCATAGATAATAATTGTCTTAGTCGAAAATAACATTCTATTATGAGTCTTAAATACTAAATAAATTAACTCTTGATGTAACATATGATTGAGGAGATTTGAGTGATGTTATAATAATAAATAAGTTTGGAGGTAACTTTGGACTGCATGAATTTAGTTATGGTTTAATATTTTATATGAATTTTATTAAAGTAATATTACTTGCTTTATTCAATAGAACTTGTAGTCTTCAAACACAATAAATTAGCATCTATTTGTATGGGATGATGGCATGAATATTTTGGTTTACATACTCCTTTTCAAATTGTAATTTTTTGAAGGACCTAGAAGCTATAGTAGACTATTTTTACGGTCATTGGGGATTCCAAGTAGAAAAAAGTGGAAATTATTTTATGTCTTTATGTTTGATACTATTATGTCGACTTAGAATTATAGACAGTGAATCCTTGAATATGTATGTATGTATGTATGTATGTATGTATGTATGTGTGTATGTAGGTAGGTAGGTAGGTAGGTATTTACATTATTATGTGGTGAATAATTATAATTATGATTGTTGGGAATTACCATGAAGCATTTTTGGGTAGATTATAATATCTTGATGTATGAATATATTAATATTGCATATGAAACTTATATGGCATATGTTCATAATTAATTAGAGAGTTTTTTAGTGGTGATTTTACTTTTCATATTAAATTTATTATGATGATGAAAATCTATTGAATCCCTACATAAATTGTGTTGTAGTTATTTAGACTATTTGGGATGTATTGATATGTAAAGTTAATTTTTGTATGGTTTGTTCTTGAGTCATCCCCCATGATCAAGGGATAATGAGTAATGAAAATTAATAGGCCTTGACATAAAACTATAAACTATATGTCAACACATGATGATGTGTCTTTCATAAGTATTATTTTGTGGACTAACACTCAACTTGATTTTAAACCTAAAACTATATTGAAAATCTTTAGCCAAAGGAACGTTATATATGTAAAGTTGTTTTTCCATTGTACCTTCAAGTTTAAATCCATGTTTAATACCATATTAGATAGAGTATGTATTCCATGATTTGTATGAATACTATGTGTATTATTGATTATAAAAAAAATTATTAACAATTATTTATTGATGTTTTCATCACCATTATGTACCCCTTTATGGATTGAAGGCCCAATCCCATTGTAGAGGTTTTCAAGGCCTAAGGGACCATTGGTCTGTGGTTAGAGGAAAATTGCCTAAATGATGCTCTCTCTCTCTCTCTCTCTCTCTCTCTCTCTATATATATATATATATATATATATATATATATATGGTTAAATCTAGATATTTATAGAGATATATTCATGACTTATTTATTTTTATGATTTTAACTATGAAATCTATATTTTAATATTACATTTATGTAAATTACATCATTTTATTATCTATAAAAAGTAGCAGTGGCTAAAACTTAAATGAACATTCATTATACTATGGTTAGAATCACATTAGTGGTTGTATTTACTAGTTATGGATGTCATATTGTACATTTATATATTTCTATGTTGAAATACTATTTTTTGTACTCTTAAAACTAGATTTATGTGCTATCGTATAAGCTTACATTATTTACATTCTTATGAGAAATTAATACTTAACTAGTGTAATGTTGTAAATGATGTGACCACTATTCATGAATGTATCAAATTATAACCAATAGAGTTTGGTTTAAAATTAATGTATATATAATATAAATATGTTTTTAGTAAAATTTATAATGTTTTTAAAATTTTAATTAATATAATTTAATAATGGTTGGTTATTAGTGTTTTAATAAATATATGTAGCTACTTAGTAAAACTAGTGGGGTTTTAACATGTGGTATCAAAGCAAGGTTTAAATTCTCAAATATAATGATTATAATAACATTAACATATATATCCTATTATATTAGGAGAAAATGGTGTG
>JARHVA010004246.1:0-70000 GCA_037957365.1 Torreya grandis
CACACAATCATCAACCTACTCTTCTCTTCAATCCATCCACTGGGCACACACCCTTTCCTTCATTTCATAACTCACACACACCTCTTCTCTCTAATCTCATAAGTCTATAAATCACCACATTTGATTTCAATTTTTTTTAGAGACTTCATGATTATTATAATGTTTACAACCTTCTTTATTAGGTTAAAACACATTCCTTCAATCTTAAGTCATCTACATGGGTCACATTTAAGCACAACCCTCTTTCAAATAGGCCTAAGTCACCTTTTAGGTATTATGAAGACCCATTCACCTCTTTGACACTTATCTGAGTAAACTTAGAACATAATAAACACTTTAAAAATAAAAAATATCCATGAAAAATAATATATAGAGTCCTCCATAAGTGATAAAAACCATCACATCACCCTTTTGTTGAAGCTCAATTCACTCAAAACAATATTTTATACACACAACCACCATGAATGAACTTAAAATCATCTTATAATCCTTTGTTCATTACTAAATATGGATTGGTCAAATCATAAAAAATACATAATATATGGTCCTCATGCAGTATACAACACTCTTTTATAGTTGTCTCATCTTTAAACATTGAAATACAATCAATAATAACTCAATTACCCTTCTCGAGTAACTTGCAGAGCATTGAACAAACAATAGTCAACTTTGGAGATAAATAAATTTGAATTTTTAAATAATTAGACCATAAAATAACATATTTATAGAAGAACCTTAAAATTCCTCTACAAATATTCTTTTTACACCATCAAAAAATTCGTTTCGGATAGAAAGATATGAGTAATATTTAGTAGACTAGTCTTGCCTTGCAAATTTAAATATTTGAATTTTAGTGGTCACTAAGAAACTATTAAACATAGAACACTTTTCCAACATCTCATACCCTCTCATAGCTTGAACAAAATTCACCATTGATCTCCTTCAAAATTAATTTAATTTTTATCTTTTCTCACTTATTAAACATTGAACACTTGTCATCATCTCGCTACTTCATGTCAACTATGGACAAATGTGCTCTGTCAATATCTATGGAATAACAAGGTCTTTATCTTTCAATGCTCACCATTAGATATTTCTCATAACTATTATGATTATGATACTTGGCACCCTTTCATGCCTTGTGAGAATTTTTTTTATAGTTCCTTATACTTATGACACTTGGTAGTATCACATGTATTGTTGACTCTTTGACTTGTCCTACACCATTGATCTTCTATCAGACTAGAGAGCTTATGACACTTGTCACCTACACATGTAACCTTTGAAATGTTAAATATTATTTTCACTATTAGATGAATATCATGAATTAATTCACACCATTAGATATATTTACTAATGACCTCAGTCTTTGATGAGGTTAAACTCGATGATCTTTGACCCATCGCAGTCTACTAGAGCAACTTTGAAGCTTTATAACTTGAGCTAGACAACAATTCAAGTCTCAAAATTTTAAAGGTAGTTTCATGGAACTATGTAAAACATATTAATGTAAAAATTTGATGATTATTGACTTTATTCATACTTTAATTAAATATACAAACATACTAGTTCATACAAAACTACATGACGTGTAGCGACAATCTGGCTAATAATGGAAACCTTTACAATATGCCTTGAAATCCCACTTTGAACATTAATAAATTTTTATGTGATTAATCACATGACTTAAAATTTTTACCATATAAACTTATGACAAATGTGATCATACCCATATGACCATCGCCCCTTAACCCATCCGTATGTGGTAATGGCGATGTCAGCAAGTTGCCTACTCAAATTTTTCTATCATAGAAATAATTATGACAAGATGAACATTATGAAGAATTATATGAAAACCATGTACTTTAAAAATCTCTCTAATAATCATTGACCTTTGATATGACCCCCTTGCACATGATAAAATCACCATACTTTTCCTTAAATAACCTTAACCATGCCAAAACTAAAGATCAACCAAGCATACTTCAAGTATACATGGACAAGCACATTGCACACTTTGTCATTGAGACTTTGAATATAAATAAACATTATCCACACATATGGACACCTATATGACATCAATGACAACTCTCTAACAATCTCCATCTTTGTCATTAATGTTAACACCCATCATATAGCTCACCTTCCTTCTCTCTCTTCAAGCACTCTCACAACATGAACTTATTTCCCCTTTGACATAATGAAAAAGTGGGAACATAATGATATTGACTACCTGAAAATACCATCAATAGGAGAGGACAACCTTAGAAATATGAAAAAAAACTCCCCTTACCTTTTTCTTACCTCTTCTTTGCCTTGACAACTACCTCTTGCTACATGTCAACACTCTCTTCAACCAAGCATTTTAACCAATGAAGAAAGAGCACACAAAATCAATAAAATATTATTAAACTCACCAAAAAACATTTGATAGGGATTCCCCTTAATATATTTGAGCCATTTCACTTGTTGATCATCTTCAAAGCTCCACACACCATGAAGACCCACCACACAAGCTTACTAGCCTTCTCTCTAAATCCACCTCAAGAACCACAAATAGAATGTCATGTCACTCACCAAATATTAAACATGATCTAAAAATACTTTAAAAATTACATTAAAACACTCATACCATGATCTTTTGGATAAATTGATCAAAAAGCACTCTTCTTCACATTAGGCTTGCCTAGTCTCCTTATAACCCTACCTAGAACTTGTAAATCCCACAAATTTTAGTAAACATACTTTCAAGACCTGAAAATTCAAATTTATAGCACTATTATATTCCCCTTAATCACACCAATTTACATCACCTAGATCCTTCTCTATAACATACTTCCTTCACAAACCTACTTGAATAATTTTGAAAACATAAACCTTCAAATCTATGTGAATCTTGATTTAAAAAATGCATTTGGCCCATTAAAGTTATTAAGAAGCCTCAAACCACAACTCACAATGCAAACTACTTTTCTAACATAGCCAAAAATTCTAGAATCTGAAAAACAAACAAGGTCAATAAGCCTCCTTCTAGTCAATGCCCATCTCTGAAACTTCTTGCATAATTGGAAAAAACCATTAAACACTTTTGAACCAAGATTTAAGCCACCATAATTTTGGGGACCCATACATCTGATAACCCATTTTAGGCTTATTTTCCCTTAATCCAAAATTGAGAAAATTGGGAGCACTCAAAAATCTCTAATTTGACTTTAACATATTTTCAGACCACAAAACCACCTTAGCACATCACAAAGAAGTGAACAAAAAATTTTAAGCATCAAAATCTTCTTAACATTCTATCAATGTCATTATGCCACCTAAAAACACCCATTATGATCTTGAAAACACTACATACATATTAAAAACACCTTATGACATCATTATAACCTCATCAAATACTTCTCCCATCTTGACACACCAACTTCAATTGGAAGCACTCATTTCTTGCCTCTTAGGACCTTTTAAAGAACACCACTACAACACTTGCTTATCTATTGAAAGGAGTCTCTGTAAGAAACATAGACAAAGAACTCCTCTACACCATAATATTATTAATATGAAGTGAAGCTAAGAGTGGCCCACATCTCCTCTATAACCATTGAAATCCTCTTATACTATAGGACTTCTTGATCATGCTCTCCTTAGTCTAAACTTTAACAACATGTTCATTTTATACATCTCTCACTTTCTCTTTTATGATAGGATATATAATATTTGGAGTAACTATGGAATTTTTGAATACCTTGATCAATGAAGTATCTTTTTTGAATTGCATAACATCACCTTTAGACCTTCACAATATAGGAACCAAGGTTAAAACTTGCTCACACATACCAAGTTGCTCATTAGCATCCAAACACTCCTCAGAACTAGCCTCAACTAGAACCTTGGTCTTCTCCTTTAGCTTGGTCTCTTCATTCACAACATGAGAAGTCAATGAGAGTTTTTGTCACTCTCCAAATTTTGTAGCATTATTAATGATAGCAAAAAAAATACTTGGACCTACAAACTCATAATGACTCACACTTACCACCTTTGGTTTCCATGAGTTAAATTGCCTTCTTTCTTACACTCTAGGGCCTTGATTAAACCTATTTTACCTTGTAATCCTTTGCTTGTAGGATCTATCAATGTTACCTCTCTATTGATAATTTAAGCACACTATACCACTTTCAATAAACTTATCCTACCTTTCCTAATTAGAACAAAATATTCTAATATGTTGATTATTTTGATAATTGAAACAAACTACTCCTTTTGAAGAAGACTCACCTTGTCTAACCTTATTTGGATAATACTTAGTAAAATGTCCCTCATTAAGATAGTTGAATCACATAAATTTGTTCACACATTTTGATGCATGACCCCCATCATAGTTCCATACAAGCTCATTTTTAATAGGTCTCTTGCATTCTCTAGCCCTATGCCTAGCCTTATTATATGTGTAACAGTAACCATTGAAACTTGCATACCTCAGGGCATTTGGTTTTTTTATCTAGTTTGTCTTCACTTTACCATCATCTTCATTACTTGATTGATTGTTGATCTTCAAGGTTTGGTTTACATTAGTCTTCATCTTATCTTGATTTTTATTTTCTAGTTATTCTTTACATCCAAGACCAAGTCTATCACTTGCATGCTTTTGACCACTTAGAATATTGTATAGATCACTAGAACTTTTATCAAAATTGATAAGTAATTTCACCTTTCTTGGATACTTCTCTAACTCATATTTTAATGACTTATTTTTAATTACATACATTGAACATTCATCTTCTTTAGCTTCCAAACTTGTAGATAGGATTCACAATTGATAACTAAGATGCTTGATTATATCTTCATGCTCCTTGGTGTTTTCATTCATTGTTATCTTAAAAACACTAAATTTATCTTCATAGTCCTTGATCTAAGACTTCATTTTATTGTTAATCTTCATCTCAATCTTTAGTTCTTCATGAGCATTTATCAATTCAGTCTCATAGTCCACCTCATCTTTATCATCATCTGAATCACTCCAAATAAACTCATTTTAATATGAGTAACTTCCTTCCTCTGTCATGAAGATGACTCTGTATTAAATAGGACCATCATATTTCTGATCATACTTTGACTCACTATTTTCACTCTCATCTGATGAGTTGCAGTCTTCTTTGTTGTAAAGACTCTTTTTGTCCTTGAAGTACTTGTTGTTGTCAAACCTTTTGAATACTTTCTTCCTCTTATTAGACTTGTATGTCTTCTAATCTTTATCTTGGCCATCATCATGCTCTTCATCATCATTATTATTATGCTTAGGAGGTCACTTATTATAAAAATTTCCTACCTCTTCATAATTGAAGAATTTTAAGGGTAGTTTACCCTTATACTTCCCTAACCCTATTTTAAATTTATTTTTAAACAAAGCAATTAGTTTATATTCATTAATATCAAATGTGTCATCCTCCTTTAGTTTCTTACCTTGTAACTTCTTATTTGGCTTCATTTATGTCTTTAATGTTAATTCATTATTTGGTGGTATATCATCATTTACTCTCATCTCATAGGAAATGAGGACGCCATGCAATTCATCCATATTCAACTTAGTAATATCATGACTTTCTTATAAAGTAAATGCTTTTGAATAAAACTTGAGGATAGAAACCTCAATACATTTGGATCTACATTAGCTTCTTCAAGATTCTCTCTAAGACCTCTGATGATGGTCACAATCACATCAAATCTCTTTAAAAAGGATGCCACATAATCTTCTTCCTTCATCTTAAAACTTTCAAATTATCCTTAACCTTTGAATCTGCTTCATAAGTAGTCTTCAATTTATCCCACATTTCCTTGGAAGACATGCAATGGATTACCTTAGTGTGTTAATCTATGAAAGACCACAAGTGATAAAATTCATTTCCTTAGAATTATTTTTAAACAAATTCTTATCTACAACACTAGATGGAGGAATAGTAGGTGTAGAATAATTATCCACAATAGATTTACAAGTGTCAAACTCTAGGGACATGATTTAGGTCCTCATCCTCACACTCTAAAAAGCATAATTGGATCCATTGAGCATTAGTGATTTCTTAGTGGAAAAACTTAATTACATTTGATGGCTACACATTTTATACCTTATATCTCCTTTAAGTTATTAATCTTTTTCCAAAGGGCCTACTTTGATACCAATTCTTAGAGGTACAATCACTAAGAGGTGGGTGGGAGGTGCATTAGTGATGCAAGATATATCAACTTCAATTCCAATCCTTTAAAACCATTATTTAATCATCATAAGAATTCATATAATATACAATTAATTCATAAAAATTAACAATAGATAATGGAAGATCATGCACATAACACAATATCTATGTAGGAAACCCTCTTAGAGAAAAAAACCCACTATCAATCATGTAAATATATGGACTACTTGTCCTATAAGATTATAAAACCATGAGACTAGTCACATCATTATGAACATAATAAAGTGAAACACTTATTTCATAAGGATCACCTACCCCAAAAATGATCAAGTCCCTTTGACCACCTTCTAGTTAAGACCATCTAACTGGCTATAATGAAACACCTATTTCACAAGGAGCACTTATACCTAAGATGATCAAGTCCTTCTAACCACCTTCAATATTGAAACCTATAAGATCACTATCATGAAAATTACAAATATAACCTATAAGACATATATATAGTCATCAACTTACTCTAATCTTCAATCCATCCATTAGGCACACACCCTTTCCTTCATTCTAGAACTCACACACACCTCTTCTCTCCAATCTCACAAGTCTAGAAATCACCACATTTGATTTCAGATTTTATAAATCCTTTATGATTATTATCATGTTCTCAACCTTAATTTTTAGCCACAACACATTCTTTTACTCTTAAGGCATATACGTGGGTCACCTTTAAGCACAACCCTATTTCAAATAGGCCTAAGTCACCTCTTTGACACTTCTTAAAGAAAACTTAGAACACAAAACACTTTAATAATAGAAATATCCACGACACACAATCTATAGGTCCTCATTAAGTTATATCAACCATCACAACACCCTTATGCTAAATCTCAATTCACTCTAAATAACATTCTACGCACACAACCACCATGAATGAATTTTTTCAAACCTTAAAAATCCATACAAATGGTCTTCATGGAGTCTAAAATAATATATGATAGTTATCTCATTTCAAAACATTTAAACACCACTAAGAATAACTCAATTAACCTTTTTGGATCATTTATAGAGCATGATTGAACATATAGTCAACTTGGGAGCACAATAAATTTTGTATTAAAAAAAATTGAACATTTAAATACATATTTTTGGATGCAACATTAAGTCCTATACAAATTTTATTTTTAAACCATCAATAAATTCATCCTATATCGAAAGATATGAGAAAAATACAATAAACTAGTCTTGCCTCACAAATTCAAATATTTGAATTCCAATAGTCACTAAGCAACTATTAAACTTTGAAAACATTTCATTCCCTCTCATAGCTTGAAAAAATATACACCATCAATATCCTTTGAAATTAGTTTGGTATTTACATTTTCTCACTTGTTAAACATCAAGCACTTGTCATCATCTCATAGCTTCCTATCGACTATGAAAAAAAGTGCTCCATTGATCTCTGTAGATTAACAAGGTTTTTATCTTGTAGTGCTCACCATTAGATCCTGCTCAAAACTCCTAAAATTATGAAACTTGACACCTTTTCATACCTTTTGATCACTTTAATTATATTCCCTTATTCTTGTAACACTTGTAAGTCTCAAATGCATTATTTAATCTTTGGCTTGTCCTACACCATTGATCTTTGTTAGTATGAACTACCGATCACCATTGATCTTTTATTAAACTAGCGAGCTTGTGACACTTGTAACCTTCACATGCAACCTTTGACATTTTGAATCTTAAATAAAATATTGGATAAATATAATAAATTAATGTGAACCATTATATATTCTAAATAGTGACCTCAATCTTTGATGAGGTTAAACTTGATGACCTCTGACCCTTCACAGCCCACTAGAGCAACTTTGAAGCTTTATAACTTGAGATAGATAACACTTAAAGTCTCAAAATTTTTAGGGTAGATTATTGGAAATATATAAAACATATTAATGTAAAAATTTCACCATTATTTACTTTATTTTTAACTAAATTAAATACACAAACATGTTGGTTCATATAAATTTGTATGATGTGCAATGATTGTCTCACTAAGAATGGGAACCTCTACAATGTGCCTAAAAATCCAAACTTAAACCTTAATAAATTTTGTTGTAGTTAATTACATGACCTAAAACTTTTCACATAGTAACTTGGGACTAATTTTATCACACTCATATGAGAAACTCCCCCTAACTCATACATACATGGTAATGGTGATGTCAGCAACCTGCCTACTTAGATTTTTCTGTCATAGAACTAATTATGCCAAGATGAACATAATGAAGAACTAGATGAACATCATGGAATTTAAAAATATATAAAATCATCCTTTACCATTGATAAGACCCATAAAACATTCTCAAATCACCATAATTATCCCTAAACAACCTTAACCATGCCAAAACTAAAGATTAACCAAGCAAAATTCAGCCATATTAGGACAAGCACATTGCACACTTTAGCATTGACACTTTGACTATCAAGATACTTTATCCACTCATCAGGACATCTCCATGACATCACTAATACCTCTCCAATATTTATTCCCTTGTTTTAATTATAATTGTAGTTGGTTATTAGTGGTTAAATCATATTTGGTGCATCACCTCCATTAAAGGTGTTTTCTCTCCCTTTTCCTAATAAATGGTAAAATAGTGTTCAATCCTAAGTGATTAATCAAGGGGATATATTATTTTAACCTAAATATTCACCTACCTAATATGGTACCCAAAACCTTGGTGTTTTCATGTTACATAAAATTTGGAAGGCTTGAACTACCTTCCAATGGGTGTAAATTTGATTGATAACAGTCACTTTAGATCACATAGAGATCATACCAAGATGTCATTAGCATATATATTGGGAAAATATAACTAAATGACACTACCATAAAATATAGGGTGATACTATATATTATCCCTATATTTAATATAAACTAGATCATTTAGACTAGTACACTAGGAATAATATAGGTTTGCATAGATACAATCATAGGTTTGGCAAATATGTTTAGATTTAGTCATTAAAATTTAGATTCATGCCAATTACTTAGATTTTGGATAATCATATGTGTAATTATCACTCTTACATTTATATATGTTACATAAAATCAGATATTACATACTTGATTCAAATTCAGTATACTCAGATACCATATTGAGGGCATGTGCATAAAACATAGTTTCTAAATACTTAGCTTTAGATAAGTTGATCAGATAGAATATAAATATCCATGTAATTTTACACATTTTATACAATTTATATCAGATTATAGGTTGTCACTAGATTCATTCCTTACTTCATATCTAATTGTTGGCATTCTTGAATGTCCCAGTGCCACCTAATATACTCAAGTGGCCACAACGCTGAATACTTAACTAGATTACTCAGTTAGATAATTTTTACAATTTATGCATTACAATTACATATTAATCTACTTCACATAGGTTTAAATTATATATTCATTGAATACTTGATTTTTAGAGCTATTGAGGTGTGTTCCTATTGTTGATATTCAAGCATTGTTATTGTCATTGGTGTTAAAATCAAGATAGATGTCATTAACGTCAAGATCAAAGTTGAGGCCATGCATGGTGAGATGATATGTGTAAAATAATTATCATAATAATATAATTTAAATGTAATATAGTAATTACTATGATTTTTATGTCATTTTAAATTCAATACCATGATACAAAGTAAGCTACTATTGTGTAGTAGGTGTTTTGAGAAGCCTTGTCTAGCCCTGAGAGAAGATTTATGCATGAAGCATAGTGAAACTTGGTGATTTATGTAAATAAAAGAATGATATAGTATAAAAATTAGTGTAACCATGATAAATATGCAAATTATCATTTATATTACTTCTAGGGTCAAGTTTTGAGGCTTAGTCCTTACATGAAGAAACCAAGTAAGGATGGACCATCTTGGTAGTATGATGAGGTAAGTAGTCTAAGGCTTGTGATATGGGTATCAGTGTGTGATAAAGGTATGAGATAATTTTAAATAATAATGAGGTTTTAATAATATTAAATATGTTTCAAGGTGTGATCATCATCTAAGTATGACTAGCATTTCAAGGCCTAGTGTGCAAAGAGACCTAATATGACCTAATGAAGGGTCAAGTTCATTTCCCAACATGTCAAAGCTCTTGAGAGAATTGAAATAGGTGTGAAAGGTTGTTTCAAGTATTTTAACCAATTTTTATGTCATATATTGAGGTATACATCATCAAAATTGGTGTTAAGGTCTTTTATGTGCAGATAATGGGGTGTTGTAGACTCGAGAAGGATATTATTATGCTCATTAGCACATGCAACCTTTACATGAGATATTGAGAATTTAATGGAAGTTGGGTAATGTTCCTATCTTTAATTCACTAAAATTATTTATTTATTTAATGGGAAATCCTTTATTAATTATTTTTAAGAAGGGAAATTAGTCAAAACCCTCCAAAAACACTCATAATGACCCAATTTGAAAAATCTTCTGGGTTATGGGTTATAATGGTTTTTTTGACTTAGTTTGATGTTTGGAACATGTAAAGGACTCTAAAAAGTTTATCTATGTGGTTTTGTTTTACCATTATAATGGGTATAATTAAAGTGTGTATTAAGCATTTCATCCATTTTTTGAAGCTTAAAGAGTTCCAAGGAGGCTTATGTGAAATGTGTGCTTAGAGAAGGCCTACTTTCATTAGGTCTCTATTAGGCCTAATGGTGGTTTTATAACTTAAGGGTAATGACCAACATATTCAATGGTTTCTTCACTTATGATGTTTTTTATCTTTTCCAAGGGTGATTTAACTATTGTGAGGTTTGTCTGACCAATATGGGTAAGAGAAAGAGTCAAGTATAAAGAGAAGGTCTAATAGACCTAATTTGACTAATTAGAATATTGGTATAAAAATGAATCATATAAAGTTTTGGAAACTAAATAAAGGGATTAAATATAATCATATAGGTGTGATAAATATGAAATTAATAACTAACTACATTTATACAAGTGATGACCGAGGTAATTTGACTGAAATATAGCAAAGAAAGGGCTAATTGAGCAATAAGGCCTTTTAGGCTATTTGAGAATGATAAAAGAGTGAGAAGAAAAAAATAAGGATATCATATTCATTTGATTGATAACCAAGTGTTTTAAGGTGATTATAGGTTCAAGCTAGCTAAGTTGGTGCTGAGTTAGCTAGGGGGTTAGATCCTTCTTATAAGTTAGTGCTTGTTAAAGGACTAGTTGAGTTGGTGTTTGACTAATGAGGGGTTAGTGGTCCTTTTGGGGATAATGTCTCACTAAAATATTGATTAATTTCTTATATTAATGTAGTGAAAGATATTAATTAGTGGTTTTTATCCCCTAATATTATTTCCCACATATATCCTATGTTATTATGTTGTTTGTTTTCACAGATGCTTGTGTATGCATTGGTTAGTATATGTGTGTGAATGAATGCTTCATAGATGTTAAATGAAATTGAAAGATGTATATATGAAAAATAATTCACCCCTACCTTAGTATATGTAATTACAACATTTGGTATTATAACACATCCTTTGAAGGAGGTCTAATAACCTAAAGGAGATTCTAAGCAAGCAAAGATGGCTAGTCAGGCACAAGGTGGTTTTTCTACAAACAAGGCTCTATTTCTTAATGAATCCAATTATTATTTTTATAATGTGAATATGAGGACATATATTATGTCTCAATGTCATTATTTTTAATAATTATTCTTGGATGAATATACTACACTCCCTATTCTTCTTATGCATGTAACATGCAAGAAGGCTAGTGACAATAAATCAAAAGAAATGAATGGTATTATGTGTGGCCTATCATAGGTATAACTTGTGAAGTTTATGTACTATATGTATGTCAAACAAATGTTAGAAAAGTTTAATAATATTCATTAGGGATTCTCAAATGTTAAATTAGTCAATTTTTAATCCCATATAAGATAATTTGATAGCCTAAAAATGAATGAAGTTGAGACCATTTCAGCCTACTTGTTGAAGGTTGATGAAGTGGTCAACATTATAAGAGGTCTAGGTGAAGAGTTGCAAGAGTATACTATTGTCCAAAAGTTATATATATATATATAAATTTTTAATTTTAAAATATTTTTTGTTGAAGAAATGCAAGATCTAGACAAGCTAGAGATGGATGGACTTCATGGCACCCTAATAGCCTATGAGATGAGGACAAGTGAACAAAGACATAAAAAAGGAAGATACATTCAAGGTATAAAATAATACAGAGGATAGAATACACAAGGTAATAAATTCAAAGACAATGAGGAATCTACTTTTGATGATGATGTGTTGATAGTTATGTTTGCAAGAAAGTTGAAGACAAGATTAGGTAAATACAAAGGCAAACTACCCTTTAAATGCTTCAATTTTAGAGATATTGGCCACTTTTCTAAAAATATCTCTCATAATCATAAGTAAAAGATGATGAATATCATGATGAAGGTCATGATGATTATAAAAATGTCCTTTAGGTCTGATAAGAGCAGGAAAATATTTTGAAAGTATGATTATAATAAGAAGTTTCTACACCAAGGAAGATTGAAGATCATATGATGAGAGTGAGAGACATGATTTTGAGAGTGACCTTGAAGATGATGGTTCTGATGTCAATGAAGTTATCTTCATGGATGAGGAATTAAGATATTCAAATCAAGAAGAGTCCATATGGATTGGATGTGTTGTTGGTGATTCATATGAAGAAGATGATGAGGTATAATTTGAGGCTAAGTTGATAAATAATATAGAAGAACTGAAGATAGTAAATAAGAAGTATAGGGTGATGAGGTAACTTACCAAAGACTATGAGGATCAAATCAAATTGTTTTAATCTAGACTAAATAACAACTCCAAAAAATAAGAGGAAATAGTCAAATGGGTAGAGACTCAACTTGAGATTGCAACTACTAGTCTAAAGACCAAAGAATAAGAATGTCCAAGGTATGTAACTAAAGTGGAGTCTTTGAGAGCTAGGTTGGATCCAAGTAAGGTTAATTATTTTATTATTTTTGAAAAGATTAACAATTATCTAGATAATATTTTGAGTAGTCAAAAGAATACTAATAACAAAACCTGTCTTGGTTTCAATAGAGACCAAAGGAAGAATACTAATGTGATAAAGAAGTCCATTAATCAATCAAAGATGAGGGTGATAGTAAAATAAAGATAATACTATCAGTTAGAATAGTACTACAAGGTATGTTATCCCTTTCAATGGCTATTGTTATTCATGTGACTAATTTTAACATAGAGCAAGGCATTATAGAAGGCCCTCTGAGAATGAATATGCATGGAACTATGAGGAGATTCTTTAGTCCAGAGGTATGGGTCATGGTGTGTTTCCATCAAAAGGAATAGTGTGTTTCAAATATGAAAATATTGGTCATATTTCAAAGTACTATAAGCATGGTTTCTTAAGATAAAATAAGAAAGTTGAGGTTCTTAGAGTACAAGAAAGAAGAAAATACTATGAGTGGAAATAGAAGGTAGATAAAGTTGATGACTAGTCTGTAAGTCCAAGTGGATTATTTACCATGGTGAAGCATAGTCAAGATGTAAAGGAATGCCAATAATTCTCTCTATTAACTCAATTGTTTATGAAAGACTCAAGACCAATGGACCAAGTTATAATATTACTCAAGATAATATTTAAGAGGTCAAGCCAAAAGGATTATCCAAACCTAAAAGGATCATGAAGGAAAGTTAGTCTAGTAAGGACATGGAGATCTAGGAATATCATGATTTTATGCTGTTATAGTTTCCTGAAGTAAAGGTGACTCTATTAAACTTCATGGAGGCAATCAACTTGTAAACAAGAAGAATGAAGGATGATTGGTCTAGAGGGTGTTTTGTGTTCTTTGATGACATTCAAATTCAAGGTTCAGTCAATATTTTGCTACAAGTATGATCATAAGAGATATGCCACAAATATTTTTCATGATGACTTGATCAAACCAAGTCACACTATTGATAATGTCTAAAATTATTATGGACATAAGGGGAGCCAATCATGTTCCAAGAGTAGGTATGTAAGTCTAATCTATGTTAAGTTTGTTTGAAGAGAAAAGGTGTGTTGTTTTAGGTCCAAGGATTAGATAGTTGTCAAGAAGATAACCTATTCTCATTAATGTCAAAGGGGGAGAAAATTCCTATTTGGGTGAAATATCAAGTATTGAATAAGATTTGCCTAAGGGAGTTGTGACTGATTATTCTTATGTAAATGTTCCATCAATGATAAAGGGGGAGATTGTTGAGGTATGTTCATGTTATTGGTATTGAAGCATTTTTTTTGTCATTGATGCCAAAGTCAACATATATGTCATTAATGTCAAGATCAGAGTTGAGGCCATGCATGGTGAGATGATACTTTTCAAATAAGTATCATGACAAAATAATTTGAAGGAAACCTGCTAATTATTCTAAGGTTGATGGCATGTCAAAGTCAAGATCATGATACAAGGTATTCTAAGAAGCCTTACCCAACACCAAGAGAAGATTTATGAATGAATCATAGTGAATATTGGTTATTTGTTTCAATATATGAATGAGAGAGTATAAAAAATAGTGTAATAATGATCAAGAGGTAAATAAGACTTTAGATGAGTTCCAAGGTCAAATTTTGAGGCTTATTTCTTACATGAAGAAACCTAATAAGGAGTCATAGGCTTGGTAGAATGATGAGGTAAGCAATATAAGGATTTTGATATGATGGGTGATAGAGTTTGATCAAGGTATGAGGTCATTTGACATAATAATGAGGTTTTCAAAATAGTACAATAGGTTTCAATGTGTGATCATGGTCTAAGTATGACTAACAATTCAAGGTCTAGTGTGTAAAGAGGCCTAATGTGGCATAATGAGGGGTCAAGTTAATTTTAAAATGTACCATATCTCTTGAGAGAATTTTTAAAGAGGTGTGAGAGATTATGTTAAGTATGCTGAATAATTTTGAGGTCATAGCCTGAAGGATAAATCATGAAAATTGGTGTTGAGTTCTTCTATGTTCGTAGAATGGGGTATTGTAGACCTGAGAAGGATTTTATTATTCTCATTAGCATGTGAAAAATTTTCATGAGATCCTAATCAATTCATGGGAGTTGGGTAAAATTCCTGGATTGAATTTCATGGCATTATTTTTTGAGTTAATGGGCAATACTTTATGAACAATTGTTAAAAAGGGAAACCAATTAAAACCCTCCAAAAACCCTCATAATGACTTGATAAGAAATATATTGTTGGTTATGGATAATAATTTATTTTTTTACCTATATATTTTTTAACATATAAATGTCTCTTCCAATTTCTTCAGGTGGTTTTGGTTTGTCATAAGAGTAAGCAGAAGCCATATGAAACCCCTTGTTTCTCATAATTTAGATGTAACACATAAGGTTGACCAAGTCAAATAATGAAAATGGATGGAGGATGATGTGTTATAATTTGTTTTATGACCATGTAAGTTTATAATTAGGTTTAAGACCTAAAATTTTCTAAACTATTCATGGAAGTTGGCCTATCACTAAAAGGGCCTAATGAGCAATATAGTGAGAAACTAGGAAGTAGTGAGAATAAGATTAGGGATTGATTATAGAGGATTAGGGATGGATACGAATTCATGGGTTTATTTTTAAATACCTATTAATAAAATTAAACTTTTTAATAAGTTTTGGTGATGCACACAAGCATCCTAAAATTTGTTCTCAAAGTGATTTGTCTAACACAGTGAAGTTTGTGTAGGGTGAAGATGTGAGATTGGTCTATAAGAGCAATATTGATATTAAAAATTATAAAATATATTTTAAAATATTATATAAGTATTATTAAGGTTTATTTAAACCCATTTTAATATCATAAAAATCCTACAGCTGTTTTAAATCTTGATCTTCATGACTGTGTTTATGGAGCTACAAGTAGTTTTTTTGTGTATGAGTGAGAATGTTATTCTTGAGTATTTTTTAATAGAGTTTATTAATTAAATGAAAATTAAGATATTAAGGTTTAATATTTTAATTTTAAAATATTTTTATGCATGATAAAATCCCATAAAGGTGTGAAAATTTAAAGACTTTTGACTAGGTTTTTTAAGGCCTATGTGCATTTCTAAGTGAGCTTATGAAATTGATTAGTTAGAGGTATTTTTATCCATTTTATGAATTGTTATGAAAATTATGTTTAAATTTAGGTCATGGATATTATATAAATTTTATTTTATAATATGTTTATGTGTCAAAGTTGATTAAATGATTCATATTTGCAAGATAGACTTACTGATAATACAAAGGCTTATTGGCGAATATACCCATATGTATGGTTCAAGGAATGAAATGAAATAAATTGTAGTTGGGGAATAAGGTGAAATTATAAAGGGTATAATTGAATAATTTATTAAGTTTTTAATATTAAATTGGAGACTCAATTTGTTCCAAGGAGGCCTATGTGAAATGTGTGCTTAGAGAAGGCCTAATTGCATTAGGTCTCTATTAGGCCTAATGGTGATTTTGGATCTTAAGGCTAATGACAAACCTATGTAATTGTTTTTTCACTTGTGAAACATTTTATTTGGTATATCCCAAGTGTGATAAAACTATAGTGATTTTATTTTTTGACCAATATGGGTAAGAGCAAGAGTCATGTATAATGAGAAGGTCTAATAGACCTAATTTGACTAGTTAAAATATTGAGCATATGAGAGAATGATATAAAGTTTTAAAAAAAAGGTAAAGGGATTAAATATAATTATATATGTTTTATTAGTATTAAATGAATATATAATTATGTTTTTATAGGTGACAAGCAAGGTCATTTGATCTAATTTTGCCAAGGAAAGGGCAATTTGAGCGAGAAGGCCTAATAGGCTATTTGAAAAAGATAAAAGAGTGAGAAGAGAAAAATAAGGATATCATCTCCATTTTAGTGAGAAAAATGGTTTATAAGGTGATAATAGGTTAAATATATCTTATTTATTACTTAATTACCTATGGGGTTAGAGCCTCCTTGCAAGTGGTGCTTGTTAAAGGACTAATTGAGTTAGTGCTTGAGTAGTGAGGGGTTGGTGCTCCTTGTTGGGTTGGTTCCTCACTAAAAGTTTGATTAATTGCTTATATTACTTTATTTAAAGTTTTGGATTAGTGGTTTTTATCCTCCAAGAGGGTTTATTACATATATCCTATGTTCTTATGTTGTTTCCTTTCATATATGATTGTGTATGAATTAGTTAATATATGTATGTGAATGAATGCTTCATGGATGTTAAGTGAAACTGAAGGATTATTTTAAGGAAAATTATTAAACCCACCCTCTCAATATATGTAGTTATAATAAAACAAACATACATAATAGGGTTTTAAACACTTACAATCTTATCTAAGCTATCAAGATCCACCAAGTAATGGTGGGCAATTTTGTAATCAAAACTAGATTGAGTTCTTGAGCCACCCATATGAGGATTGAGCAAGCCATCACCTTAGTTAAATTTATTCAATGATATGATTAAAATAAAAATTCACACATGTAGGTTGTCACCATGTTTATTTATTGGTTCACATACCCAATGAGGTGTATTCATTCCTTTCCTCCCCCTTTATTCAATTATTTCATTTCATCATAGTCTTTTGCTTTTGCTTATCTCATTAGTAAGGACTATTTTTTACATGTTTTCATTATAGGACATTGATTTAGATCATGGTTCACACACATAGACCCAAATTTAAATATTCAAACTTAACTACATGAGCTTCACCTCCAAGGTAAGTCCAGGTATGAATTTTTTCATTTATAGTAGTTATTTCACTTTGTTGCATTACTCACATAAATGGGGGGAAATGTAATCACCTAAAAGTGGTAATTGGATGCTAAGAGTATCATTTGAGTTAACCTATACCGAGTCCTAGAATAAACCTATTCTAGAGTGTAAGAATTACATTTTTAGCCATTCAACAAGCCTTGTCCACAAAAAACTAGTCAAGACACAAACCATAAACTGTCATCTCTGACATAAATATAACTTTCTTAGAAGCATACCAAAAGAATATTAGCACCACATTTAAGGCACTAAAACCACATTGGGTGCTATTGTCCTTCACCCTAACTCCTCCCAATGGAAACTTTTTAAAATGTGTGACCCTATTAAGGTTGGTTTAAGCTCTTTTTATTATCCTTGGAAGCAACATAACCCTATAAATACAAGTCTAATCCACCTATATTCACTTGATGGAAAATAGATGCAAAATCTATTCAGACCGAATAAAAAATTATGTAAAATCAAGGTAAATTATCCCTATTATGCCTTAATTTATACATAATACAATCTATATTAACCCTAAGTCCATTTTTAAATATTTACAAAGCTCAAGAACATTCAAGGCATCCAAGGCCACTCCCATTCTAGCATTCAATTGCACATACATGAAGCACTAGGTGGGATAACTGCATTGGATTTGATCTCTCTTATGAGTATTGGTATGTAGAGAACTCTCTATATAGCAGGGTGTTGAGGATATGTAGTCCATTATAATAACACACTCAAATCTTTCTTATGTCACTCTTATAAAGAGAACTAGGGTTTGCACTTGATCTCAAGATTTATATGTACAATACACAAATACAAGATTTAGTCACATATGAATTAAAAATATAGACACAGGTGAAAGTACTATAAAAAAACATGAAGTCACATAAAGATGACAGTAATGACACATAGAGGATACTACACACTGATGGTGTTATTTTCCAAATTGGTCATTATTGTCTAGTGCATAGATGAATATCAAAAGTCTACTTGCATCACCTAGAAGTCCTCAAATTTCCAAATTTAGAATTTAGATCATCTACAACAGTCTATATTCAGATAAATCTCTATTTCTCCCTATTTATTGTTATTATTAGAAAGTCAAAAGAATTCAGAGGTCATAACAAACCAATAGATTAATTACTATAATTTATTTAACTAATTTATGTTTTTTAGCCCTTTAACCAAACATAAGTAATTACACTTATAAAACCCTAAAATTTTAAATCATTTGGGTAACCTTTCTTACTTCAAGCATAACATGAAAACCTAGATTGCAGTAATTCCTATTTTTGTGCAATAAATTTAGGGATACATACTTCTGATTCTATGATTTTATTTAGACAACTTAGCTAATTAAAATCCATTTTACATTATGGTTTTAATTTGTGTTACATCAAATTTAAATTGTTTCAAAGAAACCCTAGCTTCAAAAAACCCTAACCCTAGACACACTTAAGGTTTGCATATTTTTCTATTTATACAAAACTTTTATTTCCAAAACTCAAATTTTAGATTCACATTTCTTCTTTACTCATGATCATAATGACAAAACAAATCAACTAATTTTTTATGCAAAGTTTCAAACTTTCATTTGCATGCTTATTCCCTTTAATTCAAAATGAACTCAAAAAAGACATCAATACATGTATAAATGATGCTTATTAGCAAATGAAATATCTCACATAGTTCATAGAATGTTGTCTTTCTTTAATCACATCGACATATGCATACATTATGCTTTAAATCAGCTAAAAAATCTTTCATGTCACATTATTTCCATATCATTCTATATTTCTTCTATATGAAAAATAATTAAGAAATAATTATTTAATCACATAGACATATACATACATGATGTTTCAAATCAACTAGAATATCTTTCATGTTGCATTACTTCATTCTAGTGTTATATTTGTTCTATGTACAATACACTTAATATAATATGATTTCAACACATAGAAAAGTTGTTAAATCAAACACAAACACACATAGTGAATTTATCACATAAAATAACCAATATGTTTGAAGTTTCAATGTCATATCTTATACATAAGCCAAAATCTCCTTCTCCTCCTCATCTTTATGAGAGTGATAACTACTTCCCTCTAACCAAGTCCATGCTATCATTCATCCATGAGATGAACTGACCTATAAAACTCTCAATAATCCCCCTACTCAACTTATTCACACTTATTCCCTACATGGTGTGTGACTACATGTTTAAAAAAAATAGCTAGGGTTTGTACTTGTGAGACTCTACATGATAAAATTACCAGTATGATTAAGATAATTATAGGTCTACAAAATCAGACTCAACTACTACATGAAAATATTAAGACATTAAAAAAATAATTTACAAGACAAAGGTCTCTAGGGAACAATAGTGTAAATCATGTTTATACATCTTCAACTAGTCAATTTGTAGCAAACAATGTCACATATCAAAACACAAAATCAATAAAAAGTACATATGCAACTATTAATTCAAAATACATTCAAAGGTCAAACAAGATTTTAAGTGAGGCACTAATGGAAATGATTAAAGCTAAGTTGATCAACCTACCTCTTCTACACCTAATGAGGATATATAGATACTTTTGTCTATATCATAGAATGCATGGGCACCATACATAATCATGTTTAGCATTGAAAATAAAAATACAATAGAAAATGGATAAAAATGACTCACAAAATGACACATCATCCACACACCATACATTGACACTACCAAAAAAATGGTCAAATTCAAAAATAGTACAAAATGGCTACCAAAGCATAACTCACAACAATAAAAAAGTTTAAAAGACATAATCAGATTAAGAAATAATACAACATGCATAGATAAATCAAGTAAATCTACATCTCCAAAAGGAGGCTTAACATTCAATATGGTATAATTTTTATCACACGTATATAAAATAATATTATTATCATGTTCAAGGTTTGGGTAAATAAGCTTAAGGCATCACTTATCATATTCTAGAAGTCAATAATATTAATCCAGAAGGTTTGAGATTAATCAAAAATCCTAAGGCACATGATTCAAAAATATATTTTATCAAATCAAAAGATCTAAATAGATAGGAAATATTAAAAAAAGAACAAGATATTAAGTTTTAGAGTCAAAATCATGCTCAACCAACAAGCATTCTCAAACAAGGTTTTGTAGCAAAAGAGCCTCCATAACTTTGTATGTCTATAATAGGAATATTTTCAAAAGAAAAAATCATAATAAATATGCCAAAGTATTATTTAAAAGGGTAAACTCCATATTATGAGGCAATTCCTTATATCACACTAGGTTATTATGATTATAATCTAGAACAATAATATGATACAGATGATGAACAATACATAGATTCCTACAACAACAATATTCAAATATAAAATAACAATCAAACTACATGAGAGATTATCATTCCTATTTTTGACACATGCTATAATGATAGTGAGTCTCCCATTAGAGTTATTAGTTATTATGGTTCCTACCCTTGTACATACTTCCTTCTATCTCTATCTCTCTCTCTCTCCCACTCCTTGTACATAGTTTATTTTCATTTTCTTGTACATAGGTTGTACGTAGAAAATATAAAAATAATATAATATGTCAAAATACAAAAAACATTCAAATATTCAAAAATCTAATTTTTTTATAGATTGTATAAATTACTTTGTTTACATTTCTATTACTTTCCAGATATTGCATATTGCTATTTATCCTAGTGTAGTTGGTCTTATCATACACATATGCTTCATTTATTCTTGTCTAGTGCTCATAGATTCCAGATAGGACTTTAGTCTGCTACACTGATCCAAACTAGCTATTATCTACCCATTGGGTGTATTCACACTAATCTAGATTTATACATTACTACATTTTCCCACATGGTGACATCTCTTATACATATGATATAACCATGTTTTATCTTTACATACTCTAAAAACTAGTTACACATTGATTTATCTTGATATTGATCATTGATATTCATTGCTCATATTTATGCTTGACTATCACTAGTTAACTTCAGTATATATGAACCCTGGCATCTATATAGATTTATATTACACATTTATACATGCTTTCATTTCTAGATCCTAGATTAGACTTGATTGTGTTTATTATGCTTATTAAATCTTCGATGGAATTTGAATATGCCACTCTTCTTTGTAATCTACACCAATTATCTATTTATATTCCTTGACATGTGCCCATGTCCCTTATGTGTGATTTTACATGCTTATATATATAGACATTTGAACATGTCCTTGTAATGTATTCATTATCACATTTAGTGGTATGTGATCATGTCCCTTTTATTGTGTCCACTTCACCTACTTCTTGAATGTTTCATGTGATTTTATGTTTTCTTCTTTTTATGATTCTACACCATGACATTTTTATTTGATTATTACACACACACACATAGACCAATTTTCGATTCCATGAGAGATATCATGCATCTACCTATCCTACATGAGAGCCTTGATGGACATTATGCCCCATCCCTATAGGTAGTTACTCAGATTTTACTATTGTTATACATTGATTACATATATCTTGACACCCTTATGTTATGCTAGATTACAACATACATCCTACATTTCCTACTATTAATTAGATACATTTCTATTTTGATGTTATGCTTTTACATTATAATGGAATATCATGCTCAGGATAATACATTTTATAGAGATACTTCTTTAGAAGGAATTTATCCCATAGATTTCATAATTACCCTCAAAAAGGGGGAATTTACAGTGGTTGTCACAAAGATCAATCTCCTATTTTTCTTTTCACATATACATTTTAGTACATAGACTCAGTTATAGAGATCAAACTTAGGGTAGACACATAACATAATAGAAATTCAATAGTCAACTTAGACCACATAGAGATCAAACTAGGCAATCATTATTGCCTAGATTAGAACACTAGTATGATGGGGCACTATTGTCCATTATAGGGTATTACTATTTAGTATCCCTAACTTCAAGAAAATCTAGATCATTCAAATAAGTACACTAGGTACAATAAATATTTGCATAGATACAATAATAGGTTTGGTAGTTATATTAATATTTAGATAAGATTCAATCATTTCAATTTGGATCCATACTAGTTACTCAGATTTAGGGGCATCATGTGTAACATGATCACTTATGCATTTAAATTAGTTACACAGATTCAACTATTGCGTACTTGATTCAGATTCTATATACTCATAGACTAGATTAGGGGCATGTGTGTGGCACATCATTTCCATATACTTAGCTTTAGATAGGTATATCAAATGGAATGTAAAACTTCATGTCATTATCTACATTGTATACACTTACTATCACATTTAAATTTTTCACCATATTCATGCCTTACTCCATATTCAGTGGTTCAAATTGTTGAGTAGCCCATATAAACCTAATGTACTTGAGTGGAAACATAGCTAAATACACATTTATTACTCTATTAGACACTTTCAAAACTTTATGTAGTATATTTATATATACATCTACTTCACACAAGGGAAATGATTGAGTTATGGCCTTCTTTAATTCATGATCCACCTACATAAGAGGTTTAAACATAGTTATTGTCTTATCCAAGCTATTCAAAGATATTAGGTTCCACCAAGAAGGGGTTTGAAATTATGGAGTCAAAACTAGAATAATATCTTGAGTCACCTATGTGAGGATTGAACAAGCCATTAACTTAATTCAAGTTATTCAATGATATGATCACTATGCACATTCACACACACAATTTGTCTCTTGGTTCATGCATTGATTCGATAACCCAACAAGGTATATTCATTCCTTTCCTCTCTCTTTGATTATTTATTTAATTTTATAATTGTCTTTTGCTTTTGATTATCTCATAAGGAATAATTTTTGCATGTTTTCATTATAGGACATTGTTTTGGATCATGTTTCACATACAAAGGAGTAATTTGATGCTAAGAGTGTCGCTTGAGTTACCCTATCCATAGGCTTGCCATAGACCTATTCTAGAGCCTTAGACTTACATTTTCAACCATTCAATAGACCTTGGTCACTTACATCTAGTCAAGACATAGTCCTTGAACTATCACCTCTGACCCCAATCCAACTTTCTTAAAAGTATACCAAGAGGACATTAGGGCCACATTTGGGACACTATAGCCACATTGCACTAGTGTCCCTTGCTAGGCATTATTGTCTTAGCCCAAACCCTTCCCAACAGATACTTTTTCAAACATGTGCCCCTCCTAAGGTTGACCTAAGATCATTTTCTTATATGCACAAGCAACATAACCTTATAAATATAAGTCTAATCAACGTCTATTCATTAAATGGAGAATAGTTGCAAAAATTATTCAAACCAAAGACAAATTTGTGAGAAATCAAAGTAATTTATCCCTATTCTACCATAGTTTATACATACTATCATCTTCATCAACCTTAAGTCTAGTTTTACATCATTTCCAATGTTGAAGCACATTTAAGGCATCGAAGGCCACTCTAATTTTATCATTTACTTGCATATACATTGAGCACTATGTGGGACAACTACATCAAACATGATCCCTCTTCAAAGTGTTTGTATGTAGGTAAATCGCTACACAACAAGGTGTTGATGATGTCTATTACATCATAATAACACACTCAAATCTTTAGCATATCATACTTGTAAATATAACTAGGGTTTGGACATCAAATCAAGCGTTCCAGGTATAATATATGGCTATAGGCTTTGATCATGAATGAATAAAACATATAGACATAGCTTAAGGTGCTATATGAAAGTAGGAATATTCCTACAAAGAGGACATTAGTTCCACATAGAGGACACTACACATGGATGGTGCTACAATCTAAATAAGTCATTTTTTCATAGTAAATAGAAAAATATTAGAATCCTATTTACAAAACTTAAAGTGTTCAGATCTCCAAATTTAGAGCCTAGATCATTGATGATAGAATATTTTCTTATAAGTCTTTATTTCTCCATATTTATTATTATTATTATTATTATTATTATTATTATTATTATTATTATTATTATTAAAAATTGAAAATAAGTCAATGGTCATAACTAATTAGTAGATTAATTACTATAATTTATTTATCTAATTTAGGAATATCATCCCTTTAACCAAACATGTGTAATTACACATGTATAACCCTAAATGGTTAAATTAATGGGTACATGAGTTCTATTTTTATACTTATTTTATTTTGTAATTTTTTAGGTTTTTAGGAAGTTTATTTGGTTAATTTATGTCTTAAATAATGTGTTTTGTCATTTTGGATATTTTTTAATGATGTAAAAAAAATTAGATGGATCTACTACTTAACTCTATTTCAATGTAGTTTAGTAAAATTATACTTATCTAAGTCTAAATCATTATGCATTAATCAATAAAGAGTTGGATAAGACTTTATAAATTAATATATTTGAGAACAAATATATTTTAATCTTATTTGATATATTTAGCTTAGTTAGGATGCCTAGGGTAACTATGAAACTTTTTTTTTTTTGATTGAAGAGGTTTCTTAAGTAATTTATAAATATTTAATGTGAGTTAAACTTAGATTATTTAGTCTATTTTATGTTCAATTATTATAAGTTTAGTTCATGTAGTGGTGTATGAATATTTTATTAATATTTTTAGTTTTAGACTTGCATTACAAGTTTTCTTGTAATAAGCTTAAATTAACTTTCTTTATTTAATACAGTTACACATAATATAATTATTGCACATTATTAAAAGTGGAGATATTTTTACTTGTTTTAACTATGATGTTATTTTATTAATATAATATTTTATATGGGAGAGCATATATTTTCATGTTTGAATCTATTCAATATAAGTTTTTGTCAATAATTTCACTTATAACACAACTAATTTGATAGTTAGTAATTATGAGACAATTTTGTTGATACATTTGACTTTAATATGAGATATTTACTTTTAATTTCAATCCATCAAATAATTCAAAACCTTAATTTGGTATTGTAGTTAACACTATTGCTGATGGGTAAGAAAACCACTACTACAATAATTTTGAATGTTAGCGATGGTCAAGAAGAAGGCAAACTACAACTCAACAATCCAACTCAGTCTGCAATAGATATAAAAAATGTAGTTTTGGGGAAGGTTCCTATCTCATTGGATGAATAAAATAATGAGATGGTACTTGGAGAGGATCCTAGTCAGGGTCCATAAGTCATTAAATCCAACCCCACTAGAGGCAAACAATAATCCTCATGGGTGGATCTGGTCGTAGAAGAACATCATCAAGTCATCCCAAAAGATTATTTATTGGTCCCATTAGGTGAAAGAAAGGAGGTAAGTCTCAAATTCCCATATTTTATCATTAATAAAATTAATTCTTCTGTATCAAATTATATCTTGGCTAAGTTTAATGATTTCTGGCCACATATTGATTATTTTCCTAAGTAGGCTAATCTTAAATGGAATCCTAAAGGGCAAATTGATATCAATGCCATAACAAAAAAATTCTTTCTAATACATTTATCCCATCTTGAAGACACCATAAAGACCCTCACATGAGGACCTTGGTTTATGGTAAAATTGATGGTCTACCTTTGCAGGTGGAAGGTAGGACTTAACCTTGATAATTCAATCTCTAAGGATATCCCTATCTAGATTAGTTTTCTAGAACTACCTCTAGAATTCTAGGTAATGAAATTAATTTTCAAGATTGCCAGGGCCGTTGGTCAACCCATCTCTATTGACCCAGTCACTAGGTCTAGAAGGAGACTTCTTTCTATTAGGGTCTATGTTTTCATTCCAACTAATAAACCCTTAATCCATTCTACCAAGATCAAATCAAAGTATGATATCTATAATTAAAGAATTAAACTTGAAAGATCTAAGATTTACAAAACTTGTGATGTCCTGAACTACTCATCTAAGGATTTCCCCCAGTTCAAAAATCTACCCATTCCCCATTCCCCCTTCTAGGTCAAGAAATCCCCTAACTAGCTTCCCTCTTATATTCCACCCACCTATCTCTCCCTTCCTTTCTCAAATCCCCCCTTGTCCCTTCCCCCAAATCTCCACTTCCTCCTTCCCTCCCCCCTCTTCTACTTTCCTCTCCTTCCCTACCCCCTTCCCCCTCCTTAAACCCCCCCAACCCACTCCCCAAAGATAGCTTTAGATCTTCTAAGTTTGGAGAAAAATCTCTATGATACTATTCTTTTGAGACCCTCCTCAGCTCTTAGGATACTTAGCCCTCCCCATCTCACCCTAGCTTTAGATTCCCTGACAGGTCCCCTATTTTCCCCTCTGAATGGCATCCTTAGTAAAACTACAATCTCATACATGTTACGCTCTCATTCCCCTTGTAAGAAACCTTTAGACATTTCTCATCCTATTTCTTCTTTCCCCATTCCTTAGGCTTCTCTCCTATTGGATGATGACATGATGTTGCAATAAATATTACCTCTTCAGGCTCTCCTCACTCTTATTAAATCCTACAAGGATTCCAAACTTTTCTCCTCATCTGAGGGATAATGTTTCTCTAATAGAAAAGGGGAAAGTTCTACTTTATTAAAGACTCAACCAAGGAAAAGTGGAAAATAATTCATAATAAAAAGGGAAAGAAAAAAGTGGAAGTTGGATGTGATAAAAAATTAGTAGGTAGACCCTCATCCTAGATCTCCAAGAGAGCATAAATAGATAGGCAGGTCATAAAGGGCATGAAAATTACCCTCAAACACTACCCCAATAGCAAGAAATGAAAGTCCTTTCTTAGAATATAAGGGGGATAAATAACCTCAAAAATATATGTTAGTCATAAATTTAGTTTTAAAGATTGAACTAGATGTTCTTTTGATTCAAGAAACTATGATGTTAGCTGAAAAAAATTTGAATATCAGGTCTAATATTTGGGACAAATCACATTATAGTTGTAGTAATTTGAGAGGGTATTCTAGCAGTCTGATAGGTTTTAGGGATTCCTTGGTCTTAGAAGGAAATCCCCTTCTTATTACTAAGGCCCATATCTTTATTTCTTTTTTTGACATCCGTGATAAGAACTACTAGATCCTCAATAATGCTTATGCCCTAAATTATAGGCCTAAAAGAAATAAGCTATGTAATAATTTTTTGGACATCATAAATCATTTCAAAAACATGAGTTTGATGGTTACATGAGATTTTAATTCTCCTTTGTCCCTAGGGGAGAAAAAATGGGGAATCTATTCTCTTGATGATAGTATGATGGAATATAACAAGTTTATTACTAATGTTGGTCTGTATGATGTGGAGCTTAAAGGTAACTAGTACACCTGGTCAAACTAAAGACTGAACAAGTTTCAAATTTGTCTCAACTAGATCCTTAATTATTCTTGTTTTATCTCATCCCTCCCTAGAAAAGGTTTTGATCATAATCCACTTCTATTCCAAAGAGACATGGTGTCAAAAGCTAAGTCTATGACTTTCAGATTTGAAAAAATGTGGCTCTCTAATTAGTCTTTAGAGTAATACATTAAGGAATGGTGGAGTATTCTAATTCAAGGATCTACGAAGTTCACCTTGGCCATGAAACCTAGATATGTTAAGAATAAGCTTAGAATCTAGAATAAATATGTGTTTAGAAATACATTCATTCATAAAAATTCCATGAAAAGGGAAATTTGAAGGATTGAATTAAAAATATTAGTTTTCGTTCCTTCACCTGACATTCAATCAAAATAAAAATAACTTCTTATTAGTTTTCATAATTTGGAAGGGAAGGAGGAAACATACTAGAGTAAAAGTCCATAAAGTTATGGCTAAAAGAAGGTGATATAAATACCAAATATTTACACATATTTATGTCAAAGAACCACCAATATAAGCTTATTATGGAAATACAATGGGAGGATGACTCTTGGTTCATGAAGGATGAAGATATAGAAAAATAATTCATTAATTTCTATAAATCATTATTTACCTATGCTCTCCCCAAGATGAGGGTCTAAAGGATCAAGTGGGCAACCTATTCGATAAAATATTATCTTAAGAAGATAATTCCTCTATCCTCAACCCCCCTTGAGTGAGGATAGTTGGGCTATTATGTTCTCTTTGGAAGGGCACAAAGCCCCAGGACTAGATGACTTTCCTCCTTTCTTCTTTTAGCTTTTTTGGGGCATTATTCAACATGGAGTTTGCATGGCAGTTGTGGATTTTTTCAAGGATGACACCATGATCTAAGATTTTAAAAACACTTTTTTGGTGCTAATTCCCAAAATTTAGGGGGGCACTAAGGTGTCAAATTTTAGATCCATCTGTTTATGTTACACATTTTATAAAATCTACACTAAAGGACACTCACTCAAAATTTAACTTCTACTGGATAAAATGATCTCAGAATAGTAGGGAGCTTTATGTTTGGTAGACAAATTTTAGATGGGATCATGATTAATCATGAAACCATCAATGTAGTGTCTCACTCAATCTGATAAGGTATGTTTCTCAAGCTCGATATGAATAAGGCCTATGACCGGGTCTCTTGGCAATTCCTTGATAAAATCTTAGCTAGATTCACCTTCAATGAATTAGTAAGGACCCTAATTTCATCTTGCATATTGGCCCCTATATTCTCTATTATTATTAATTGTGTCCCTAGGGGATTATTTCCGTCAGGGAGAGGGTTAAGATATGGGGATACTCTTTCTCCATACCTGTTTATCATCCTATCAAAAGTGTTGAGTTAGCTTATTATCAAGGTTAGAACCTCCACTATCATCAAGGAAATCACTACTTCCCCTAACACCATCCCAGTCACTCAACAAAAATATGTGGATGATACGATAATGATGGGGGAAGCCTTAGTTTTAGAAGCTAGGTGTTTCTAAAAAATCCTTGAAATTTACAAAGTGGTCTCCGATCAGAGTGTTAACTTTCACAAGAGCTCCCTCTTTTTTTTCAATACCCTCCTTTTCCTTGAAGCTAAAATATCTAAGATTTTGGTCTAGATCGTTAGGAACCTCCCATGTTCCTACCTTGGCACTCCTCTTTTTGATGGATCCATGAAATCAGAATTCTATAACCCCCTCATAGATAGGATTTATAAAAATATTGCAAGTTGGAAAGGGAACCTTCTATCTCAAGTAGGAAAAGTTTGAAATTTGAAGAGTTCTCTCCAAATCATTCATTTCTATTTAATGTCCCTTTTAATCATCCTTAGAAGGATCGTAGATCAAATTTAACACATTCAAAAAAATCTTCCTCTAGTGAGGTGTTCAAGATAGATTCAAGTTCTCATTTATCTCTTAGAATAAATCTTGTCTTCCTACCTCGAACGAAGGTCTATGGTTAAGAATAATTAAAACCATGAATCAAACTCTATTGGCTAAGCAAGGTTGGAGGGTGGTTAAGGATGAGAACTGGTAGACTAAAATCATCAAGGCCAAATACCTTAATTCTAGGAAAGGTTACCATTTCCTCTCCAACATTTTGGAAAGTGTTGAAAGTTGTAAAGAATATTCTTAGCAAAGGAATTAAGTGGAATTTTGATAGAGGAAACTTTGTTAACTTATTGTTTGACCCCTGGATCAATGACCCTTTGGCTACCTCCTTCTAAGATCTAGAGTTGATCTCTTTCTTCAAGGAAACATATGGCCATAAAGTGTTATATTATCAGGAGGAGAGGAATGGGAGGAAGATGTGGAAACTTCTTGTAAAAAATGACTTAAACCAGTAGAAGGCCCACCTCATTCAAGAATTAAATGATGTCATTCAACACATTCACATCAATCTTTTTTTGAAGGAGGATGCCGTCATCTAGAAACATGATCCCAATGAACTTTACTTGATTAAATATGAATACTCTTCCCTTTGGGACTAGGAGGTTGAGGATGACAACTGGTAGGATCTCTAGATTAAAAACCTCATCCCCAAAATCAATGTCTTTTTTTGGTTGGCAGCCTAGAACAAGATTCTTACTATGGATAACATAATTAGACAAGGCATCCCATTGCTAATAGATGTGTTCTTTCCGAGCAGGAAACTAAGTCTATGGAACATTTGTTCCTCTTTCACTCTTTTTCTTCATCTATTTCTTCATCATTTATAACTTCTCTTGGGTTACTCCAGGTTCCATTAAGGACTTGATTATATAATGGAAGCCTCCCTAAGAAGCTTCCCCACTAAAATTGTGGTGGAACATGGCTCTCCCCCATATTTTGGGGGCATTTCAAAATCTAAGAATTCTTACATATTTGAGAATCTCAGACCACATCCTTCTTCTACTTTCAAATGAGTCTTGGCATATGTTCATAAGAATTTGTCTTCCTTTGCTTCTTCTTTTGATCAACATATCTCTCCTTTATTCTCCTAGGTTATGACTCAGCTCAGTTTAGTCATCCTAGGTAAAACTCAATCAAAGGGGGTTATAGGTAAAAATTTAAGTGGTTACTTCCTCCTCCTTTCTGGGTTAAGCTAAAATTTGATGAGGCAATGAAAGGGAACCCAAGTCTAGTAGGAGTTGGAGGGGTGATTATAGATTCTTCTAAAAATATTAGAGTGGCCTATGCAAGTTAATTAGGAATCCAAACCAATCACATATAATAATCCATTATGGTGCTTTAGGGTATTTAGTTGGTAGTCAATATTGGTTTGATTTCATCCAAATAGAGGAAGATTCCATGAACATTATAAATTGCTTAGAAGGCCTCTCTCCCTCCTCTTAGAACATTTTTAGCATCATCAATAAGGTTAAAAACTCATTGACCTTATTAAAAGGGTTATCCATAAGACATAGGGAAGGAAACATGGGTGTTGATTGTATGGAAAACATTGGAGTCTTAATAAGTGACTATATCTCTTGGAAAGATAGCAATTATCTAGATGATGTCATCTAGATTGTCAAGATGGAAAAGGGACACATCATGCAAAGTCATAACGGGTGAATTAATTATGATACAACCATGGATAATCCATGGTAATGTTTATACATGCAATGCTATTATTACCATGGCCTTGCACATTTGGACAGCCCTAAGTTTGATTTATATGATTGAGGGTGGCTCTATTACCCATAAACTTTGTTTTTCATTCCTAAAGAGCTTGTATCATGAAATGTGTAGAAAAGTTTGTATTTTTAAAAAATGGGTGGGTTTAGAGATCAATTTGATCTGATATATTGTGATGATTTAAATAAAAATGAGTATGTTTGGAACAAAATGATATTGGGTGGATTGGTTCCATTTATGAAATTCTTGGTCAGGCATCGCATTGTGCTCTCTAGGGATTTTGCTTGTGGTTAGAAGGACAGTGAAGTAAGAATATATGGCTTGAAGATTCATATTATTGAGGAAATCATTGGTGAAACAATGGGGATGGAATACCCTAGAGTTAAATAAATCAAAGATAAGAGGTGGATGAAGGAACTCTTAAACATATTATATAATAAGGGAAAGCATAAACCTAAGAATTATTCTCATAATGGGTGTATGCATGTTAAACTACCAAGGAAATGGTTGGAGGTTTGTTTAAAAATTATGAGGTATATTACCCTTTAGGGTAAACACATTGTTATCTTTTCAAATTATTTCCTTCTTCTAAACCACTTTAAAGGTCATATAATTAGCATCACATTCTTCTTGTTGCAGTCTTTAGAGATTTTGGTATTGAATTTCAAAAATAATCTATTGGTTGATTTAATACATAAAGGCCTAATAAAATTATTGATTAAGTATAGATATCCATTATGGTCTAAAATTATCATTGAGGCCATAGACATCAATAGTGAGAAGGATAATTCAAAGGAAGAAGAAGGGAATTACACTCAGTTAGACTTTGGAGATGAACACAAAGAGCAAGATTAAGGAGAATCAATTGAACATGTACAAGAGGCCCCTAAACTATACCTAAGGAGCCCTACATTCATCTACATACATGCTTCCAAAAAAAGGGATCTCTGGGTTCAATGTCAAAGCAAAGATTGAGGACTCCCTCCAAAAGTTATATACAAAATTTGTGATCTAGAAATTGTTCTATAGTGAAATTGTTGATGAGCTCAAGAGGCTCAAAATATTCCTATATCTAGATATGATAACAAATAATGTAGGAAAAGATCTCTCGGTCCAAATCCCAAAAGATAAATCTAGCTAGCATGGAAAATAGGAGGAAGCCACTTGGGATCCTGAGGAAGAAAAGGTAGAGTTTCAATCCTCTGATCTTAAGAGGCAGAGATATGATGATGAAATTCCTCTGATATTAAGAGGAAGAGATAGGATGATTATAAGGATAAGTTTATTAGGAGTCAAACTAAGCATAGAAACACCAAAAGTGCTAGTGATCAGACCAAACAATCAATATTTTACTCCGAATTAGAATAGCTTGTTGATCCCTATTTCTTTTTGGCTACTGTTTGGTTTTTTGGCTAATATTTTGTGGAGGCTTGGTGGAAGGTGGGTTTAGCCACCAATTTTTTATTTTTGTCTCTTTTTGTACTAATGATTTATGTTGCTTATCTTTTGGTTTCTTGTTGTAAAGGGTACATGCCCCTTTAACTTGGCTTTTAACCAATATAATTTAAAAAATGTTCAAACCAGGTTCATAAGGTTTTTCATCCCATTATCAAAATAAATAATGGTTTTAGTTAAAATTTTTTTCAATGAGTATTCATGTTTTAAAAGGTGACAACTTCAAAAATTGGAGAGATTAGTTGAAAATAATTATTTTGTGTAAAATAGTTTTGGATATTGTTCTTCATGATACAAAAAACCTCAAGAATAAAATATCTTAACACAAGATTAGAAAATAACAACAAAAGGATGAAGAAAATGGAGATGCACAAGATTTATTTTATATTTAGAGTGTCATAGAACTAAGCATTTATCCAATAATTTTGGGATGCAAGAATGTTCATTATGCATGGGTTACCTTGGATAAGTAATATCAAGGATTTGTAAAGGTAATAGAAGAAAACCTCAAAACCCTTAAAAGTAATTTTGACAATAGTATAATTTAATATTCCTGATAAGTAAGATATTATTGCATAAGGTGAATTATTTAGTTCATAGAATGAGGGGTTTTGAAAAAACTATAAAAGATATTGTTATTATAATAGAATTTTTAATATCTTTGAAGCAAAGATAGTTGCATATTATTATTACTCTTGAAGAGTGTAAATACGTGAAAACTATGAGTGTTGATGAGTTGGTTTTTTAATGTTTCATGAAGACAATATTAGACTATATGCAAGATATCTAAAACATTATCTAGTATATGAATTTGAAACCAAGAAAAAGGTTTCAAATACCAATGAAAAAATAAAAAACAAAATTAAGGGGGTCTAAAAACTCAAATTCAGTGGTAAAAAGTGAATCTAATTTCATAGGTAATAATAAATAATTTATTTGTCTTAACTAAAAAAACTAGGACACGTGATTAAAGATTTCTTAATACGAGCAACTACGAGTCAAACTAATAAAGAGAGGGTAGAAAAGGATTTTAATGTTGAACAAGGGGATTTTCAAGATAACTCATATTATTGTATGAAATGCATTCTGGTAATAGACGATGCAAATAATTTTTTGTTCCCTGATTCAAGTTACTCAAATAACATGACAAGTGGCAAAGACATTTTTTTCAAGTTAGATGACTCATTCAAAATATAATTGTAACTAGGAGATGTAAATTAAATCCAAGTTGAAGGAAAGGGAATCATTAAAATCACCAAAAAAAATTTAATACTGGTATATATTATCCTAAGATTATTGATCATAATTTCACAAGTTATAGTGATGAAAGTAAGACATAAAAGTTTTATAATCCAACTACTAAATTCACAATTATCTGTAGGGATTGTATTTTTTTTATAAATGAGTTGTATGTTATTCTAGATAATGTAGATAAAATATTAATAATTTGATGGATTTAATCCACTTGAATTTTATTTTTAGGGATTACAATGTCTTGCATAGGTTTCTAGTCAACTTGAAACAATACTAGCTCTTTGTAAGAGACTAGTCATCCATCTACATCAACACCAAGAAAGAACAAGCGTTTGGTGAATCTTCATACATCCAATTAGATGTTAGATAAAAATTATGATATGAGGATCAAAATTCAAAAATATTAGGAATATAACCTATTTTATGAATCTTACGATAAAAATACTTTGTTTCAATGATCATCAATGAGTAGTGAACTTAAAAGTAATGCAAAAGCTAGTCGTATAAATAATGAGTTGAAGATATAAAATTATAGATGGGTTAAATTGAGAGGAATGATACGCATAATTTATTTCATAATTATTTTAATAAATATATCATTGGTACAAATTAGGTCAATAAGAACAATGTTTAAAGTGTTGGCATAGTTGAGAATAAAAAATGTAGACTAGTTGTGAAAGGATTTGCACAAAGATATAGGTTTAACTATGATGACACCTATGCACACGTGGCACTAAAATAGTAAATTTTACTTTATGTTATTTTAAATTCTGTTAAAAACATCAAATGGATGTCAAAATTGCATTCATAAATGAAGTGATTGAAGAAGAAGTGTACGTGGGGAAGACATAAGGTTTTGTGGTAAAGCGTAATGCATTTTGGGTATATAAATTGAAGAAAACTATTTATGGGATAAAAAAAGATACAAGGGATTGATACTCAAGAATTTATATTTGGTTATTATGTCATGGATTTTTAGGAAGTTAAAATGAACCAACTCTTTACATTCAAACATCTAGTTCTAATGTTTTATATGTTTATCTCTATGTGGATGACTTATTCTTTGCAAGTAGTTCTATCGAGATGTTGTATAGATTCAAGGAAGATATGAAGTTATAAATTCATGTTAATTATGTTTTACTTATGAATTAATTATTTTAATTTAATTACATCAAAATAAAAAATAATTACTCATTTTTCAAGCCAAGTATGCCTATGACATGCTCAATAAGAATAATATTCAATATTCGAAGCTCAAAGACACTCCAATTACAAGTGGAGAAAAGAATATGAGGGATTATGGAAGTATATGTTCTAATTAAAATAGTTTTATAATCATGGTGGGAGGTTTCATGTATCTCATTATGGCAAGACATCATATTAACTATGGGGTTTTAGTAATTTATAAATTTATGGTTAAACCGTAATTCAAGCATTTACAAGCAATGAAGATAATCTTTAGATATGAAAGACGTACTTATAATCATGGTATTATTTTCAAAATATCATGTTCATAATGTATAATTATATACAAATATTTAGATTAGAGAAGATCTCTTGATGATAGGAGGTGAACTTTAGGTTATTGTTTCAAACTGGAAACTTGGTTGGTTAGTTAGTCCTCAAAGAAATAAGCTGAAATTCAATTATCCTATACCAAAGTTTAATATAAAATAATTATATTAAATTATAAAAATTATTATGTCTAATAATACTCTTTGATGATTTCATATAGGTTCAACTCGATCCAAAACATATATTTTGTGATACTAATGTGGCAATACAATTGTCTAAGAATTTAATTTTCCATGCTAACCTAGCACATTGAACTCAAACATAATTTTGTTTGAGACTTGGTTTGTAATAATATATTTATAATTGAGTATGTGAGTAATTAATATCAACTTGTTGATATTCTCACCAATGGAGTGAATAAGCAAATTCATTGAAGACATAAGGAGATGACTAACATTTAACCTATTTGCATCAAATGGGGGAATGATGAGTATGATGTCATTATGGGCACTTGAGTTATATTTTTAGATTTATTTTATTTTATTTATTTTAAGAGTTTAGTAAGGTTATTTTATTTATTTATTTATTTCATAAATTATTTGTTTAGTCATTTTGGAGACTTTATAGTGATTTCCTAAAAATAGATAAAACTTCTAGTTTATTACGATTAAATAAAAATTCACTTATATGAATCAAATTAATTATCCATTCACCCCAAAATTATTTGGAACAGTTTATAATTTAATAGAATTTATAAAAGTTAGTCTAGTCTTATTTTCTATATTTTGCTCAATTATGGTGCCTAGGTCGACTAAGATGTTTTTTTGGTTGGATGTTTGATTTCACTATTAAAAAGGTTTATTGCATGATGAAAAAATATTTAAAATGATTTAAACATATATATTTTAGTATATTTTTAGTTGACATAGTCTATTTTCAGTTCCCTTAATCTATTTTTTTGTTCACTTTGTGGTTTAGAGCTTTATATTAAATTTTTTACTTTCAGACTTTACTTGCATTACATGTTTCCTTTTAAAAAGATGAAATTATCTTTCTTATTTATTAAAGTTTCTTGGTGAATTATTTCACTTAAAAAATATTTATTCATATTTTATTCCTAGTATTATTGTATGCATATAATAATTCATACCAAAAAGCATATCCTTTCATGTTTGAAGTTATTTAGTACAATTCTTGGTCAACAAATTCACTTACAACACAACACTTGTAATTATGGGATAGTTCTGTTGATACATAGCTTCAAATTTAGAGAGAATGATAGTTTTCACCCCATCTTCTAATTCAAAACCTTTATTATTGTATCTAATATTTTATAGATAGTGGTAAAATTAGGTGTTGTTTTCTATTATTTTTAGGAGTAACATCAAATTCAACTATGGAGGACGATGGATGTGTCAAGGATAATTTAACTAATTTTTTGGATATAATATATATAAGGCCCAAATTATTATTTTAGTCTTTGAAGTTGTTATGGATATTTGTTGTGACTAATTATATGTAGATATATTAGTAATCTTTAAGGATTTTTGGGATACACAAAGTGAAAAATTTAGGTTAGTAGTGAATGGGGATTATTATAGGTTAATATAAATCTATATTATTTTCATGTTTTACTAAGGTAGAATACTAGTGGCATGCCCATGAATTTTTACATTCAATAGGCTAAGTGAGAAAGGCAAGCATTGCCCTAATGGGTTATATTGAGCATGTTCAAATACTGAATAATCTAAAGGACATGACTTAGTCAAATATCCATAAAAGTAAAAATGGCATATTCAAGTGTCCATATAAAAAATAACAACATATGCAAATGTCAATGAAAGCATATATAGACATAGGGGTTGAAATAAAATGAAAATATTCAAATGCTCAAACAATGAATACCATAGCAAGGAAAGACACTCAATGAAGTGAATAAAATAGAGCATAGGTAACTAGCATAAAAATGTCTTAGTAGCTCATGGATCCAATGTGTTAGGAAAAATATGTCAAGTGTATAACATATCAAGTGCCCTATATAGTATATAAGCATGGATGAAGGTATATGTACTTGAATAATTTAGAGGTAATTAATATTCTATATATTAAGAATTTGATTATATAATTGATGGTGATGCATGTGTGTTATCAAAATAAATATGGATTAGTACCATTATTTCATATATCCAAGTGCCACGTAGATTTCGAGTATGAAAAATTTTATATGGATAAAGTTGTGCCATGAAAATCTATAGCATCTTAGAATGAGAGAACCTAACAATGTCGAAAGATATATTAATTTTCAACATGAATTTATAATAATTTTCACATGTATAAGTTGAAATGGACAACATTATAGGTTGTATTTCATATGTTTAGATTTAGTCATTGGGATCATAATCCTTTTTTGATATATTCTAATTTAATATCCAAGATTTGATAGATTATGTATGGTATAAATTATGGGCCCCATATGCATGAACAATGAATGCATGATCCTCTTGGTCATCTATAGTGTAATCTCTCAAAATGACTAAGATTACAAGGAATTGTTTGTAGTGTATGGATCCATATTTGTGTTCTCAAGTTATATTTTATTTTGATTTGTAACATATGTTTGTGTTGATGTAAGTACCTAGATATTGTGAAAGAAATTCTAGGGAGACATGAGGATTAGAATGAGAGGGAATGCAAATACATGTCTTAGGTTATAGACCAACATAACTGTAGGAGTCAGCACATGGAACATGTTATGTGTTGAGTATGAAGTAATATGATATTGAAACAATCTAGACTACTATAGGTAGGTAAAAACTAGTAGAGGAGGAAAGACCTTGATCATGGGGTTGAGGGTTGAGATTTTGGATGTCATGTATAGGGTACATAAGAAACATGTCTAAAATAAATTCAACATGTTTCTATGACTTTATTTCTTGGAAATTCATGGTAAAGAAACTAGGATGGAAACTTGTAAAAGATCTTAAACCAAATAATGAGGGTGTGTTTGTCTCTGATGAAATAAATAAATTATGTAATAAAGAAGACAAAAATAAGAAATATTTTATATATTAGTTTGAAGTCATGGCAAGGAAAAAATAAAGTTAGTGAGATCATACAATGTATGATGAGTAGCTAGCATGTACCATATAAGTAATAAAAAGTTGTGAATATGTATTTTTTTACACTGTCCCACACAAGACTTGAGCAAATTAACACTGAAAGAATAATGGTCTTGTAAAACACCTTAATTAAGTATTATTTTAATTTTTGTGTCCAATACTTCAATATTAAATAATTTGTACATGTATGTTGGTGATTGTGACCAAACAAATTCATATAGATTACCATGTATATACATATAGGATTGCAGTGAGTATATATGCTTTTTTAAGATGATAAAGTACCATTATATTTATATAATGGTCAGCCTACTTATATTATTGAGTTTATAACTTATAATGATGAAACTAAGGCATGTTTTCATACTAAATTTTAATAGGGTTCAAAGAATTAAAAATCAAAATAATCAAGTTTTGTAATGATATTAATTCACCAAATAATCATAATAACTACAAGATATCATAATGATATGTAAATATAGAAGAAAATATGAATAATAGATAATCCACTTTGAGGGGGAAACCTCTCAAATGCTTTCAATAATAAATGAATACTATAAGATGATCCTAAACAATTACCCACAACCACCTAAATATAGTCTAGCTAGGCCATGGTTACTCCATAAACTGACCTACTAACCTAATGAAAGGATAGATAAATGTGATATAACATCAAAGAGGGATAAGTAATCCATAAGTCAAATATTCCTATCCTACTACATGGGATAGCTTAGGGACATAACATGCCCTTCCAATTTGAACCAATGTTTTCCTCAACATGGAATAACTCTAGATGTTATTTTATAAAATCTTCACCCTCCCAAGTTGAATCATAATTACTTAGGTTCTTCTAATTGATTATATATTACTTAATCTCTCTAATTCTCAACCTCTTAGTACATGTTTGTATAATCTTATCTGGTTCAAAAGTGACACATCCTTCTTCATCTATTCCTGGTAGCTCTATCTAGGATGAAACTTTATATCCAATCACCTTCTTCAAGTATGAAACATGAAATATTAGGTGCATGCAAGATGAATGAGGCAAATCCATCTTGTAAGACACACTTCTAATTTTTTGTAAAACCAGATAAGGGATGTAATACTTAGGAGCAAGTTTTTTGTCCTTTTTTTGTTTCTTAGAGGACATCTACTTGTAAGGTTGAAACCATATAAAGACTTAGTCACCCACATAAATATGTCATTCACTATGATGTTGATCTACTTGCTGCTTCATCTTATTTTATGCCAATGCCAAATTATCTCTCAAACTAGCCAAAACCTCTTGTTGATCTATTGAATATGCTTTTCCACATCTCAAAACATGGTTTTCACCCTTAAAGAAGATGTAATGAAAGGTGGATGATAATGATATAGTGATCAAAATGGGGACATTTTAGAGGAAGTATGGAAATATGTGTTTTACCACCATTCTACAAGTGGTATCCATTTAACCTAATGTTCTTACTTATCTGAGAGAAAACATTGGAGATACCCCTCTAAACATTTGTTGACCACTTCTATTTGTCCATCAGATTGATGGTGGTAAGATGAGCTATGAGCTGGTTGAGTACCCAAATAGGAAAATAGTTTAGTCCAAAAATTACTTGTTAAAATAGGATCATGATCACTTACAATTATTATTGGGGTTTTATGTAATTTTAGAACTACCTCTAGAAAAATAGTTAGTGCTATACTTGTTGTAAATGGGTGTGAGAGGGCACAAAAATGGGTATATTTTTAAAGCCTATCCATGATTACCAAGATAAAATTATTACCTTTAAAACAAGGTATTTATGTGATGAAATCCATGGAAACCTCCTCCCACCTTTGACTAGGAATTGATAAAGGTTTTAACATACTTGGGGTCTTAACTATCTCACCTTTGTTATGTTAGCATATAAATCATTCTTACATAAATTTTTTTACATATCCATTAATTCCCTCCCAAAATACTTCTCACATGATTTTGTGATAATTTTTCAAGAACCCAAAGTGTCCCCCAATTATATATGCATGCAACTCTATAAGAATATTATGCTTCAACTCTGAATCTTTGCACAAGTATAACCTATCCTTATGTCATAGGGAATTAACTTTCCATTCAAATTTATTAGAGGATATGTAACCTTGTTGGATATTCTTAATCAAAACCTATGTATCCTTGTCCTATCATGACTCTAATCTAGCTTCATCTACCTAATTTGCCTGCAACATGGACATTGCACAAAGCAATGCTTCTACAGATGTATTCTATCTAGATAGTCATTTGCTACTACATTATATTCACCCTTATTATATATGATTTAAAAATCATAACCCAACATTTTTTACCCACATTTATTATTCCTCATATGATAAATTTCATTCCAAAAATTATTTATTACTATCATGATTCATTTTCACCTTAAAATGTCTACCCAATAGATATAGCCTCCGTTGTTTTACTACATGAAGAATAGTCATCATTTATTTCTCATAGAAAGGTTTTTGGATGTTATTACCTTTGAATAGATGACTCTTAAATGCAATAGGTTTTAATTATTTCATTAGTAATACTCCCAAACTTGATCTAGAAGCATCACATTCAATAATGAATGTCTTAGAGAAGTTTAGAATAGCCAAAAAAAAGGGTGGTGCACATATTTGCTTTTATTTGCTAAAATGCTTTAGTGGTTTCATCATTCGAGTGGAAGGCATCATTATTTATAAATTTAATGAGTGGAGTTGATATGTTATAAAATTTCACAAATATTTGGTAGTAAACTTTTAGTACTAGGAACTCTCAATTATTTCTGAGAGTTTTGGGCATTGGCCAATCCACCACAACTTTGATCGTATGAGGATCAACTTTGACACCTTCATGGGATATAATGTGACCCATGTACTCTACCTCCTATAATCTAAAATAAAATTTAGATAGCTTTACATAAAGTTTATATTGTTACAAAACTATCAATATCTATTTCACATGTTGCAAGTATTCCTCACATATCTTACTGTAAATAAATATGTCATCAAAGAAAAACAACACAAAATTCATTAGAAAAGGCCTAAAAATAGTGTTAATCAATATCTAAAAAGTATATGGTACATTTCTAGGACCAAGGGGAATTACCAAAAACTCATAATGGCCCTTATGAGTTCTTAAACCAGTTTTATGAACACCTTCATCCTAAATTCTAATTCGATGGTACCTCGAATGAAGATCCAATTTCATGAAATAAACAAAACCATGCAACTTATGAAGTAAATAATCAATTATTGGAATAGGAAAATTATCTTTGATGGTGTACTTGTTGATTTACCTATAATCTAGGTACATCCTCCATGTGTCATTCATTTTATACAACATGACAATTGGTAATGAATATGCACTCTATCTATGCTTGATGATCATATCTTTAACATCTCAAGGACCATATTTTTTATTTCACTCTTTTGTGCATATGGATATTTATATGGTCTAATATTTGGTGGTTGACTCCCTATAAAAAGTTGAATGGAATAAACATGTTCTCTTTTGGTGGTAGTCCTTTTGACATGCCCTCAAAAATAGATGGGTGGTCATCAAGAATTATCTATAGATCAGGACATGGAGATGACTTTATGGTTTGAGATTATATGGAACATAATCATGTTAAAAATACTTCTACCCCTGTTTTTAGCATTTTTTTCATCTAATGTGAACTAACCAATTGTGGATATGTTGCCCATAATTTACATAGTTTAATTTTTATACCTTAAGAATGAAAACATATGAATATTTGTTTGAAGTTAACCTCAATTATACCCAAGGTTTTGAGCCATTAGACTCAAAAAATAATGTCTTCACCACCCATTGGAATAGCAAACATAGGATAATATAGATTATACTCTCCCTTAACAAGCTTAATACTATGAAATTTTCCTAAATATTTGATTGTGACACTATCTTTAATCATGACATAAAATTTTGGTGTTGGTTAAATGAAATAATTCAATTGAGTTGCCAACTTAGGGTTCATGAAATTATGTGTGCTCCCTAATTCAATCAACAATGTCACCTTCTATTTCTTGAGAAAACCCACCACCTTAAGTGTTTGAGGAGTGCTAATACCTGAAAGTGCATGATAAGAGATTTTAGGTTTGGAATCTTTAGGTACCTCCTGTATCTCTTCTTCATCATCATTAGAATAATCATCCTCTTAATCATCTTTGTTGAATTCCTAAATATAGAATAACATATTGTTAGCACATCTATGTCCTTTACTCCACTTTCTATCAGAACCAAAACAGAATCCTTTTGCATGATTCTCCTTAATATTTTTAGGGGTCAATCTGGTAGGTGGAGGAAATGATGGTATCGATATGTTATGATATCTAAAGTGAGTGAATGGATACCTCTTATTTTATATGAATTTTTCTTCAGCCCTATATGCCATGATAATAGAATTAGAATCCTTAAGTGGATTAAGCATGCATACCTCATGTTGAATGTTGTCCTTGAGGCCTCCCAAAAATATGTCATTCAGGTTCTCATTAGAAATTATCTCCATGTGTAAAGATAGGATATAAAAATTATGAATATAATCTTTAAATAAACTAGTCTATCAGAATTTTTCCTATTGGTTGAAGTAATTCTCTATCACACTATTGATATAGTGAAATTTTAGTTCCTGTATAAAAATTTACCAGGTGACACTGAGAGTCATCTTTTTATTTTGATCACACAACCATTGATAATAAATAAATATTTCAAGTCCTAGATACAATTGCTATGGTAACCTTTTATCCACATGGGATATAATGAAGATAAAAAAGACTATCCATTTGGTTGATCTAATTGAGTGCATCCTTTCCATCAAATTTATGCATATCTACCTTTGGTAATAGGTTCCATTGTGGTAAGGTACTTTGATTTGGATTAGGCTGGTTAGAAGATCCACCTTGGTAAGGTTGTGTAATAGTGATAGCTAGCTGATTTGACTAACTATTTTGTATATCCATCATGATATTTGTATATCAGATTGTATGCCTTGCATCTCACTTTGAATGCCTTACACATTGTGGTCAAGCTAGCTCACTTTGTGATCTATCTCAAAGAACACTGGTATAAAGTATTAATTAAGTCCCCCTTCTGATTCCATCTCTTCCTTGTTAGGATTTTTACGTGGGGCTTTAACACCCTTTCTTTGGCCCCTAGTTTGAAGTCCTACCATAAAAGGGTGTGACAATGTCGACCCTGATTGACACTTTTGACCTAACTTTGACCAAGTGATTTTATACTTATGTTAGCCTCAAATAAGAAAATACAAAGAATATATCCTAGATATATTTTTCTAATATTTCAAAAAATGTAACTAAATCAAAAACATTCCTTGAATTCCATACTATAGAGTGAATATAAGAAAAACCCTAAAATGGTAATAACTTTTACAAAATAGATCCAATTAAGATTAAATTGGAATCAAAGATTAATTTAATGATTTATCACCATTAGTGAGAACAACTTTTAGATAAATTTGTAACTATTTGTGAGATATATCCAAATTATAAGATCTAGGGTTTTTCACTTGATTATGGTTGAAATCGACACTCTAATACCACTTATAATGATATTACTTCACCAAATAAGTAGAATAACAATAAGATATAACTATGATATGGAAATAAAGAATAAAATATGAATAATAAATAATCCACTTTGAGGGGACAACCTCCAAAATGCTTACACTAAAAAATGAATACATTAATATGATACTAAACAACTACCCACAACCTCCTATATATAGTTCATCTAGCTCATGGTTACTCCATAGACCGATGTACCAACTCAATCTATTATAATATGTAAACCACGTGAAAAAAGTAATGTTTGCAAAACTAGTTATAAAACTTGATATTTCATGTTTTTTTGACATTTTTAAAAATATTTATTGGAACATTGTCAATTAAATATCTCATAAATGGTTAATATTTTAAAGTAAAAAACTAGTTGCATTGTCCAATTTTAAAATAGGGTCCATTGATAGAATATTTTTTGTAAACTAATTTCTTAAATTAATATTTATAGTAGAAATATAAGTAAAAATGACTAGTTTAAAAACCTTCTTAGTCTTAACTCTCAAAAATTGATATATACAAACATTAGTTTATGGAGTCACAAGATACATACTATATGCGAGTATAAAAATATTAATCAAATAGAATGTGAGGATATTCCTACAAAAAATTAATGAAAATGCATGAAATAGTAGATTAATTTATTGAAAATATATGAAATAATAGATTTCTATGATTATTAGAAACACTAAAGAAATTAAATTGATCACAGGACACTTCGAGGGGAAAACCTCCTTTGAGAAAGCTCAATAAAAATAATTTGTGGATGCCTACATTGGCCCCAACGCATACTTATATACTATGTCTATTCAAAGCAACTACTACTTCCCATGAATGTGGGATAAATTAGAATGCTCATGGGATGACTTATAAAGCATATGCATCCATAACAACTAATGTACTAACAAAGTAAAGAGAAGGGGTAGCATGGGTTCGTAACATACAATCCCTCTTATAAAAAGATTTGTCCTCAAAGATTTAGATGTGGGAATTGTTGTTGAATCTAAATTAGTGGTTCCCATGTTGCATCCTCTAGTGGCATTCTATGTCATTGAATTAAAACCTCTATGATCAAGTGGGAGTGAAGTTGGCATGTGCACCTATCTAGGATTATCTATGGCTAAAGAAGGATGGATCCTTCATTAAATTTTTTTGGTAAAATAGTTTTCACTCTGATGTTTATGCCAAGAACTTTATTCAAACAAGAGACATAAAATAATGGTTAAAATTGGGAAGACGGTGGGAGCTCTAACTTATAAGAAACAAACCCAATCTTCTAGAGAATCTTATAGGGACCATATAACATGGGATCCAACTTATGGTTCCATTTAAGTTTTAGGGAGGATTTCTTTTATGGCTGTAGGAGAAGAAAAACCATATCACCAATTTGGAAAGTGCATTTAGAATGGTGTTGATCAGCCTATTATTTTATTATATTTTGTGTCATATTAAGATTGTCCTACAAGGTGTTGAAGATATGATCCTAGTTTCAAAGAATCATGTGGACCAATTGAACTAGTGAACTACTAGGGGTGTATGGAAAGAGAACTGGTGGTGCTTGACCATATACTACTTCATATGGAGTCATTTTCATTGCAGTGTGATAGGAGGTATTGTACTAACATTTAGTGAGAGGGAGCCACTTTTCCCATTGGTGTTATTGTATTGATGTGAAGAAATGAAGGAAAGTTTCTAAGTATTTATTTACAATTTTAGTGTAGCCATTCGTTTATGGATGATATGCATAACTCATCTTTAGCTGGGTACTAATTCATCAAAATAGGTATATCCAAAAATGGTTTCTGAATGGTGCATCACAATCTAAGACCATAGATGAAGGACTATCATGAAGATGGAAAATATAGTCCAAGAAAATTTGTATAACTGTGGTGGTGGTATATGGATGGATGATGGCACAAAATGACTATATTTGGAGAGGTGATCAACCACAACAAAAATAATTATTTTCCCTCTAAATTTAGGGAGCCCCTTAATGAAATCAATATAAATATCCATCCAAATCTTGGTACAGATGGGTAAAGGTTCAAGTAACCCAAGAATGAGTGTCGTTTGATGCTTGTTGCATTGGTAGGTATCACATTCAACCACCATTTATTGAATTGAATTTTTCATGCCTTTATAAAATAAGTCGTGTCATGCCTGCTCATAATTTTTGAGAAACTTTAAGAGCCCTACACATGGAAAATAATAGAGTTTATAAAATACAACATGCTAAAGATCTGTGCTCTAGGGAAGCACTAGATGACCCTTGTATCATAGAAAAACACCATCCTAAAAATAATGTATAATAACATAGGAGTTAGTGAAAACTATTTAATGATTTGAGATAATGAGGATTCATTAACATACCCCCATTTTACATCATCCAACTAATTCTAAGTAGGCATGGAAATATCTAAAACAGAAGCTTGGCCCATAAATGTGAGAGATATAATGTCAGCCAAAATATTGTCCTTACCCTTCTTGTAAGTGATCTCATAGTCATAGACAATGAGTTTGTTGACCCATTTCTATTGTGATGGCATAACAACCCTTTTTTCCAAGAAATATTTCAAACTCTAGTGATCAATTTTGATGCAAAAATAATTCCCTGGTAGGTATGACCACCACTTCTATATTTCATGTAAAATGGCCATCATTTCCTTCTCATAAGTAGAGAGGACTAAATTATTTCTATAAAGGGCTTTGCTATAGAACACAATAGGGCATCCTTATTGGAGGATAACAACACCAAGGTCATTGTCATAAGCATTTCTCTTGATAGTGAAGGTCTTGGCAAAATATGGCATAGCTAGAACATGTATAGTACACATATCTTGTTTCAATTCTTCAAATACACACAGTAGCTTGTGTCTATGTACAATCATCATTTTTCAACATAGATGTCAATGGAGTGGAAATCTTAATGTAAACCTTGCAAAACTTATGATGGTATCCAGTTAGCCCCAAAAAACCATGAAGAGTCTTAAGTGTCTGAGGATGAAGCCAATTTTCCATGGCATCTATTTTTTTAGGATCCACCTAAACCCCTTGGGCTAAAATAATATGTCTAAGATAATATACTTCATCCTATCCAAAAGCACATTTTGAATTTCTACACAAATATGATGATCAGAGATAAGTTGTAGTGTTAGCTTTAGATGTTGGAGATGCTCAAACCATGTTGTACTATAGATGAGGATATCATTGAAGAAGACTAGAATGAATTTACATAGGTAGGGATAGAATATTTTATTCATTAATTATTGAAATGTTTAAGGAGCATTAGCGAGGCCAATCAACATGAATAAAAACTAATAGTGGCCATCATGCATGTGAAAAGATATATTCAGGATATCATCGTCATGAAGTTAGATCTGGTGATATCCAAAGTGGAGATCCAACTTGGAGAAAAATTGAGTGCCATGGAGCTCATTAAGAAGATAATCAATAATAGGTATTGGGGACTTATCCTTTATTATGATGTCACTAAGTGCATGTAAGTAAATATATAGATGCCATGACCCATATTTCCTCCTCACAAGGAGAACTAGTGTAGAATATGGGTTGGTATTGTGGTGAATAATGCCTTACTTTAGTAAGTCTCTAATGAGATCTAAATCTTAGTTTTTTACTAAAATGGGTAGTGGTAGGGCCTGACGTTGGGAGAAACACTTCCAGTAAGGAGATAAATATGGTGGTTGTCTAGCCATGAAGGTGGCAATCCCACTAGTTTGGTAAAGACACATGCATACGTATGAAGAACTATTTGTAGATTAAAAAAAGGAGTGGGGACCATTGATTGTTGCATGTGAATGGAATGGAGTTGGGAAATGATACCATGATAATTATTATTAAGGATATTTTCCATGTAATGTGAACTTATGATGTTAAGAGACTCTAGGTGTAAGCCTTTCAATGTGTGTTTTTTCCCATTATCTAAAAAATGCATCATAAGTTCAACAAAATCCCATAAGATAGGTCCAAGTGTGCATAACCATTAGGATCCCAAAACAACATCATAGTTACCTAAGGGCAAGGAAAACATGTTGGATCATAAGTTATAATCTTCAATAGAGATAATCACATTGCCACACCTCCCTTTGTAAGGTAATGTACCCCCATTGGTAATTATGACGTTAAAGTTAGAGTAAGAATAGACAAAGTAATTAGCCTATTTAGTGATCTGAGGGTCAATTATGTTATGATTCTTACCTAACTCAATAAGTATTATGAAATGGAGCTTCATGAAGTAACCCCTAAACTACATGGTTTGTAGGGTGGTGATTCCTACTAAGCATAGAGAGAGATCTTTGGTTGGTCAAACTAAGAAGTAATTTCCATAATCAGTGGAGCTTCTTTTAGATAATCTACTATATCTTGAACATCTTCCAAAACTTTAGTTCTATGTGGAGAGTCCACATCTTGTAAGTAGAGATTTTGATTGACACATTATTTTCCCATGTGAATTTCTCATCACAATTATAACATAGTCCCTTTTCTCTACGGGTTTACATCTCTACTTCAGTCAAATGCTTGATAGGAGTGGTTTTGGGGGATGGCATTTTTTGAGATCATTATGGATTTTTATTTATGAATGGGGCAAAATTACATTTGAATCATTGTTGAGTTATTATCTTGTCCTCTACGAACTTAGCCAACCCTTGGTCTTCCATCATTGTGTTGGGCTAGAACATTTTGACCTCAGATCAAATTACATCCTTCAATCCACTATCAATGCAACTCCTAAATAATTCATCAGATAATCCCTCTATGTGATTGGCCAATTTTTCAAATTTTATTTGATATTCTCTCATGGTTCATGTCTGATAAAGTTTAGTAAATGCTCTAATAAAGTCATCAAAAGTACTAGAGCCAAATCGTTACAAAATAAGGTTGAAAAAATCAGTCTATATGGGTTCATCATGAGCCTTGACATACCAAGGATACCATTGAAGGGCTTCATGTTCCAAGTGAAAAGATGAAAGTGGGACCTTATTGGCATCGAAATTATTATGTAAACTAAAATATTGTTATGCCTGGTAGATCCATCTAGTCTGATGTACACCATTAAATTGACGAAATTTAAGCATCAGGCCATGAAAATTGCTAGAAGAAGAAAACTTAGTATCTGAAGAGGACTCTAGATGTCATCTATTGTTCAAGGTGGTATGTTGAAAAAGTCTAAGGTCAATAATTGCTTAATCAAGATCTTTGATGTGGGTCTTGAGGGCAAAAAATTCATCCTCCATGTTTTTTGCTCTTGTTCAGGTTACTACCATGACCAAAATAAGAGATTTTTTTCTTTTTTGTTTGCAATGGGTAGGAAAACTAGAGTTAAGACATGTTTAGTAAGATAATTTTTTAATTTGGATGAAATTGAAAGGTGTGAAGGTACTTTTACTATTTTTTTTGCATAGTTGGAGTATGATTGATGAAGGTGAAAGCAATTTTAGGAGTGAAAATGGAAAAACTTAAAAAAATATCAAAGAGGGACAAAGGAACAAAAAAGGTAGATGAACACTATGGAAATGTTTAGAGGTAAATGGATAAAAATAGAAGTTATGGTAAAATCTTTAAAAAATGGAAAATTTAGATTTGTAACAACTAGGAGTGGAATTAGGATATGGGACCTCAAAGAAGAAAATGTGGATAATAGAATTTTTCGTGTCTGTATAAAGTTTTATGATCAATAGGGCTATAGATGGAGAGATATTACAAGAAGAGAAAAAAATACTATTTTTAGTCCAGTTTCTAGTTTTTATATTCTGTCAACTACCAACTGAGAGTTTGCTAATACTCTACTGATAGTTTTCTAAAATTGAGAGGATGAATATTTTCTATTTTCTAGTTTCTATCGACTATCTGAATGCAAATCCACTGAGAATATTCTAAAATTGATAGAATGGGCCCCAAGTTTCAATGGATGCCTAAGGTTTGAAAGATTTATGTTTGGAAATCATTGCCATCTAAGTGAAAACTACTCTCTAGAAAATTTATGGCCATGGGTTTACCTCTAAGAAATAACTCTTGGTTTTCCTCATGAGTGGGAATTACTCATTTGAGAAGGGGTCATTTCCCATTTCATTGGAAGTTCCTCTCAATGGGCCAACTACTTTGGGGTTCCTATGGTACTCCTCATAATGAGTTTTAGGGTTTTCACCCAAGCACTTCCCATAGTTATGCAAACAGGTTCTTCACCCTGATCTAAGATAGATTATTGTGATGTAAAATAGAGTTAGGTAGTAGAACAAAAAAGACTTTATGAGAAAAATAATTAAAGGAATTATAAAATAGAACATATTTTACACTTTCTAAAAAAAATGCCCCTAGAAAGTGCTATGATACTAGATGTGAGAATACTCCTAAAAAAAAGTAATGAAAATGATCAAAATATCAGATTAATTTACTTAAAATATATGAACTAACATATTTATATGATTAGAAGAAACACTGAAGGAATTGTATTAATCACAACCCACTTCTATGGGGTAACCTCCTTTGAGCAAGCTCAAGACAAATAATTCATGGATGCATTCATTAGCATCAACACTTACTTATATACTAAGTCTAATCTAAGCAACTACTAGGTCCCACGAATGTGGGATAAAACAAAATGTTCATGGGATGACTTACAATGCATATGCATCCATATCAACTAATATACTAACAATGTAAATAGAAGGGATAGCGTGGTTCCCTAACATAGAACTTTACAAAGAAACAAAACCAATTGATGAACCTAATGACTATGATTGATGTCATAGAGAAGATTTGATTTTGTTAAAACTTTATGCTATTTGAAATTTAATTCTTAAATTTATAAATGTGAAAATAGATTAAAATTTGTCAATAAGTTCAAAAGATAAGTACCTTGACTCAAAATCTTAAAATGTATTATATTTGAAAATAATGTTTTCTTCCACTAAAATGAAATAATGAGGTTATATTTTTGAGTTTTAGGTGTAGCTGAAAGATACATGTGATCGACTCATAGTAGCTAAAAATCTTTTAGATGGGAAATATTTTCTTTCTCTCAAACAATAATAATTTTGGTTGCCATTGAACCCATTTGTTGAGCCATTACACATGATCTTCAAAAGCACACACTCTTGATTTTGATAAGTTGTCTAGCTTCTTGTGTTGCATGAAATAAATAAATTCCAATTATAAATAATAATGAGAGGTTCCATTAAGAGTTCATTCACTATATAAAGTTCATGAATAATAGTATATTGGTAATGGTTCATAAAAGGACAATACCATTAAATCTTTCCAAAAAAGTCCGAGTGGGAGTTCCACTATTTTACAAAATAATGACATTTAAATAAATATTTTCTTAACAAAAATATGATATTCTAATTAATTGAAAGTATTCACATCCTTCAAATATCATTGAAGAAGATGAACAAATATTAACATGTGATTTTACATTTGTGGCAATACAAAAGTAGTCAACAAAGTTAAGAATAAGGCACTTTTACTAAGACACATCTCAAAATTAAATGTGTCACAAATACTAATATGTAAAATGTTGATGATGATAATTGAAATGATTCTATTTCCTTAGGTGATGGTTGGGTTCATTATGTAAGAGGATATGGTTATGTTCGTATTATATTGAACAATTCAGTTAATTTTAGTTTCAAGCATGTTCAATTTGTGCTTGATATGAATAATAACATTGTTTCCAGCAGTTTAAGAACATAATATATTCACTTTATGAGGATTATAAAGGGAAAAAATGTATTATTACTAATCTCCAAGAAGATAAAATCATTTATATTCATATTGGTAACAAAAAGTTGTATTGTTTGGTGGATCATGAAAAAACAAAATTCCATGCACTATTTGTATTACATATGTTTATAAGATTTATTGAGCATGCTACTAGGTAAAAAAAAAAAAAGGCCTGGAGTAAATTGAGCATGCTAATGTATAGCTTTGTGTGTATACATATTGTGTGTGTGTGTGTGTGTGTGTGTGTGTGTGTGTGTGTGTGTGTGTGTGTGTGTGTGTGTGTGTGTGTGTGTGTGTGTGTGTGTGTGTGTGTGTGTGTGTGTGTGTGTGTGTGTGTGCGTGCGTGCGTGCGTGCGTGTGTGTGTACACAAAAAAGAATTCACTACAAGGTTTATATCAAAGTAAAATGGTATTGTAGAAAGAAAAATAAAACTATAATTGAAGTGGTAAGAAGCATATTTAAAGTTAAATGTTTACCAAATAATTATTTGGTTGACCTAGTAGCATGTTCAATAAATCTTATAAACATATGTAATATAAATAGTGTTTTTGATATAATTTCTCAATAGGCCTGGAGTAAAAAAAAAAATCCACCTAGTAGCTAAGTCTTTACATATATATATATATATATATATATATATATATATATATATATATATATATATATATATATATATATATATATATATATATTTGAAAATGGATATTCATAGCACCCTCGAATTGATCTCAATTATAGCTTTGCATCTGTAATAAGGTTGAATACAGTCAAATCTATTTTACATGTTTTAGCTTAGAATGAGTGGAAAGCTTATCAAATTGATGTCAACATTTATGAATGGTATATTAGAAGAAGAATTATATGTGCATAAAACACCTAGTTATGAGACTTGTGGTAATTATAAAAAATTATATAGATTGAAGAAAACCATGTATTGTCTTAAACAAGCACCAATAGCTTGGTATAGTCGCATTAACTAAAACTTGTTCAGCAATAGTTTTAAAAAAATTAGTAGCAAAGCAACACTTTATATCGAGGTGAATGATCAAGGTGAAATTTTGATTATATGTTTTTATAATGGTGATTTGATAACGACTTAAACTATTTTAGTTGAGTTGTCCAAATCGACAATTATGAAATAATTTGAGATGCCATATTTATGTTTGATCAATTATTTTCTTGGCATTGAAGTAAACCAAACATATGATAGAATTTTAATTTATTAAGTAAAGTATCCAATTTATGTTTTGAAGCGGTTTAAAATGTCATAAAGACAAAACAACATATACACTTTGTTGTATTACATTGGAAATCGAGCAAGGATAATAAGAGCATCAATGTTGATTCAAAAGTGTATAAAATTTTTGTTCCAAGTTTAATGTATTTCTCGGTAATAAAACCTAACATATTTTATGTAGAGAGTCTAATTTCAAGGTTCATGAAAACTCCAAAAGACTAGCATTGTTAAGCAGGGAAAATAATTATTAAATGCGTAAGTGGATCAACAAATTATGATCCTTTATATACAAAATCATACGAATTTAAGATAATTGGTTACAGAGACAATTATTATGCATGAAACATTGATGTCAAAAGATCACTTTAAGATATTTTTTTTATTTCAGTTCAAAAGCAATGATATGGGCTTTAGAAAAAGTAATACATTATAACTTTTTCAACAAAAAAAATAAGAATATGTAGTAGTTACATTGACAACATGTCCAATAATATAGATAAGAATAATGTTATTAGACTTGAAAGAGAAGCAAGAGTGAGTAAAAAAAATATATTATGTGATAATAATTCAGCACTAGCATTATCAAAGAAGCATTTTTTTCACAAAAGGAGTAAGCATATTGATACAATAAATTATTGCATAAGATAACTTGTCAACAATGATGAAATATAATTAGAGTTTTGTAGAACCAAAAATTGAGTTACAAATATTTTCAACAAATCATTAGGAATGGAGATTTTTAAACATCTAAGAGAAATTTCGAAAGATGTCATAAATATGAGATGTCAAGTTTGGGAATATAAGTTTAATATTATATATATTTAAAATTTATATATTTTTTTAATATTTTAACTTTTTATAATTTAAGTTGTGTACTTATTTAACGAATTATGATACTACATCAAATTTTATGTATTAAAGATAGTCCATCATAGGAAAACGGAAATTATAAATAAATATTTCGGTGTCATTTGGTAGTGAAAAGGAATAGAGAAAGGAAATCATGATAGATAGAAAGAACATATAAATTTGAAAAAGTAAGTGTCTCTTTGTAACCGACAATATATATTTTTTGATAGAAGTTTTTATCATATTCAGTTTTTTTTCAATGTGTGCGAGATTTGCTTACAAACGTGTATGCGAAGATTTTCTTCAAATTACTAGTATAACATGCCTTCAATGCTGCAGCTAAACTTATTTTGCTGATAGATTTGTTATAGATTTCTTGGTGACTTTCACCTTTGAGGCTCTGTAAAACTGATTTTGCATTTTTATTTTTTGTTGCATCGTTCAATCCTTCAGAAAAAAAAATAGTAACCGTGTATAAATGCAATTTCGCAAGGAGAACAACGTCCACCTTACAAATAAATAAAACACAAGCATTTATATTTCTTGGGTTAAGGATTAAAAAAGATTGTCTGAATAATCAAGCATCACTTACAAAGGCTAATACCCTGGATCGAGAGATAAACTCCACTAGATGGCAGTATATATTTATATATTCTATTTACGACTAACTATACAGCCCGTTGATATTCGACTGAAAGTAAGTAGTAGGTGTGTTTATTTTAATGGAGTTGAACTCACTGGGCTTAACACAAACTAATAGCTCAAATTTTAAACAGCCCCTACGTTAGCATCAGAAATTTTATAAAACTGAATGTCGGTTATAATTTACAGAATTGAGTAGGGATTGCAGGACCTCTACCTGGGTCGTAAGGGATTTGATGTAATCTGCTGTTTCTCTTAGCAAGCAGGTGGTATCCATTGATATCCCACCTGGAACAACTCTTTGCAGTTTCCTTGTACGCTTATTAACCAGGCTTGCATGAAATGAGGTTGAAGGATCCGTTCTATTACGGCAAAAATATCTGTATAACGATAACCTATGGCTGCTACTCCTCATTGCACCAGAACTCCTGTGCTGCTTGATGCGGGATTGTTTCAACTTTGACTGCAACATCAAACGAGATTGGTTTCTGGCCATCTCTGCAATTACTGCTCGGGTGTTTTTAGACCCTAGGATTTTTCTTAAAGCAGGCCTGTTTTTCTCATCCCTGGAAATTCTGTTGAGAAGGGCACGGCCCCAGGCCGCGTGGTTTGCAGTGAGGGCGAGGGATACATCCGCCGCCAGCTTTATATTGCGACACGAACACGGGACCTCTGTAGCTTCATCTCCATCACTTTGATTATTGCTGGAAGTGTGCTTTTTGAGGCTATTGACAGCCCGAAGGAAGCGTTTGCGATAGAGGTGGGTGAAGGTAGAATCTGCCATTGAAATCATGGTTCCAAAACCATAAAACATGGGCCCAGATGACGATGAAATATAGAATTTGCCTATCAGACGGCTCTACAATCAAAATATAACTTACAGACTTGACAATAAATGCGACGACGCCCCTGCACTAGTAAAAAATATTCTACTGTGCTTCCAGCGAGAGGGGATCCAAGTTGAAAATAGGTAGATGAGATTTTGTAGGAGGGTTTCACAGAGATCGAAATAATAGTCGAGGTGGATATGTAAAAATACGAAGGCTTTTATAAATGGGTCTTGAATCCAGTTGTCTGTTTTCCAACGATGACAAGAATGAGGTTTTCTGTGGGGTTGGCTGCTTCACATTTTGCAGGTTCAGTCTGACGGAAAGCAGGGGAGGGAAAACCTAGGCAGCACATGTAAAAACAATAAATGTCGGAAATAGAAATAGGTGGAGGTGGAAGTGGAAGTGGAAGTGGAGGGATCACGGGCGTAGCATAGGTATAGGAGCGATCGACCCATCGAGAAAGAGCATATCCAAAAAGTAATGTGTCACATGTGGGTCGCCATGGAAGACACGCCACTAACCCACTCCGCATTTTTGTTTTGCCCAATTTATCTGTATCTTCGTTATTTGTCTAACCGGTTTTTGGCTTAGTGTCTCTCTGCGCCACTCCTTTACTATGATATAGATAAATGCATTGCCATTAAATTGTAAGAAATATATCCACTTATTGTTTTTTTTCAAAATATTCATATAAACTTAATTACATTATCTTAAAATTAAAGATAGGTAGTTATCTAAGGGTTTAGAGAATTGTTACGATTTGCCAATTAATGCATACGTAGATGTGACACACTTAAAAACAAATACTTGACGATTAATATAAACTATAGTTTTCATTCTTAACGATATTAAAAGTTTTAAACACATTATTGATATGTTACAAATATGTTAAAATTGATTTGAGTATTGTATTTATCTAATCTTGTTTCTCAATACTTTTATTATGGTTTTTATATTGTGAATCCAATTATATGTAATACAACATATTTTTATGGAATTTTATTTTATTTCAATATTTAATTATAAACAATTTTGTTTATATTAAAAAGCAGAAAGTATTTGTATTATAAATAAATTTTAAAAGAAAAAATAAAATTATTATTAATATTTATATTTATATATTTTAAAAAATTCAACCATTTTTGTATATATAATTTATTTATAAAATTATTCATCTTAATTTTTGAATTTTAAAAAATATATGAAAAAAAAATTAATTGATGAAAAATATGTCAAAAAATGATATGCTTGTCGTAATTCAACAACACCACCTTAAATCATCTTGAAGAGAATAATGTGTTTTAGGGTTTATAGTAAATTAAAAATGCACTAAGTATCTTTGTATTTTTCATATTTGTAAAGGGTAAAAATATTAAAAACAAAAATCTTCATAATTATAATAGTTTGAATAGTATGTAAATCTCAATTTTAAATGATATATGTAAAACATAACTTTATATGTTTCAATAAATAATTGTATAAATTCCTTATAATAATTATAAATTCTCAATAAATTTATAGGAATAATATATTAATATTTAAATTAATTATAACATTTATAAATTTATAGAAAAATAGATTCAATTATAGACCTTTATTGCTAAATTTACTAATAATACAAATGATAATAAATAAATTTGAAAAAAAATAGTTGTAGTCTTAGCAAAATAGATCATTTAATAACCTTAAGTGTTTTATTAAGACTCTAGAAAGACCTAACACTATTAATGATGCTTCAAACATGTTATATGATAAAGTTATACATATATACAACAAGATGGGATTTTAAGACCTTAAGTGATATCATAAGAGAGGATCGTGGGGGTTGAGGAGAGTGAACAAAGGTTTGAATAGTTGATTTGGCATGTCTGTGTAAAGCATTCCAATCCTGGATGAGTTTGGCTAGGCAGAAACTTTCTTGTTGCACCTTTGAGTTAAATTTTTCCAGCAGTGTTTGTTTATTTCCATCTCCTCCATAACCATAGCTTTTCCTTTCCGAGCTGATTTCGTAGGGGTCCCTAGTTCAATAGGTTTCAGTTTGGGGATAAACAACAATTTGAGAGAGAGGTCATCTGGGGGGACTATGATAAGTTGTTATGGTGGGTATGGTCAGAAGGCTGGTGGGATCCCTCAGTAGGATCCTCTAACGAAGAGTCCTCCCTAAAAGAGAAACCCACAGGGGGAACCTCCCGGCCTAAAATGGTATGGTTATGATTAAAAAGGAGGAGGATCAGGGCTTGGTGAAGAATGGGATTAGTATCATTTACTTGGTGAAGTAGAACAATGCTCTCAACGAACTTAAGCAGGAAATAAGGAAGACTGATTTTATAGCCAATCAAATTTTTAAGAAGAACAAAATGGTGGAAAAAGATTAGTGTATATTTACCTTCTAGTGTCATATATTACATCATCTAAAGGCAAATTTTTAGCTAGTAGCACGAGAGGTTAGCCCGTAGGAAACCATTTTTCTCCCTCTGCACAAAATCATTTATTCTGAAGAACCATTGTAGGGACTCTTGCTTTTTTGACTGGTCTTGAATTCCTTGTTCCCTGCACATGACATTCCAGTTAAATCGAGAATGAACTCCTCCAATGATGCCATGCATGGAAACCTTTCACTTTGTCCAAGTTGCCATGAAGTCACAGGGAATCTCAGTGTTATGCTACTGACCCGATCCATAAATTCTGTGATGTCCCTTACTTAGGGGCTCCTTTTTCCAAGCAAAGCTCTGATACAACTGTAATATCCCCTTCAAACAGGGAATATAGAAACACAAAAGCTCTGAACAAGATATATTTTTTGTAGAATAAATTTAGATAAACAATAAACCATAGTAAATCTCTTATCTGCCAATCAAATATCTCATCACTTGTTCTTCTAGATGATTACACAATTGAGTCTCTGTCATACAAATAAAATAATATGAAATATTTCATCTTAAAACCCTGGGCTTTTGCAAATCTGGTAATTGAGCCTGAATCTAGAAATTATGTCTCAGCCTGCTGTGTCAAACACACAGTCGCCGGCATCGGTCGATATACTACCAATGTCGATCACTGTAGGTCCTTCTCTGCTGATGTCGGTCTTCAGTCGGCTAATGTCGGTCACTGGGGATCCCTGTCTACTGAGGTCAGTGTCTGCGTGGATTTGTACAGACCTGTACGGACTTCGTACGGCTGCCAATTAAGCACAACTTGCCTGTTTTCAACCCCTGATCTAAAAATGTGTCTCTAATACAGAAGATCTCTATCTGTATAATTTATTGAATCAAAAACTAAATAAAAAATACCTGAAATACTGTGATAAATTCTGTGTGAAGTTATCTCTCAAATCTATACCTCTGTGATAACTTCTGTATGAAGTTATCTCTCAATTTGGCAATAAATTAGCTGATATCTCACAGCCTCTAAATCGCACACAATGAAGAGTTGATGTTCTCCACTGCAATGGAATCCTGGAACCCTTGGCTCAGTCTTCACAGAAGAATTCTTCAAAATCAATAATCAATAATCAATGGCTAATCAATAATGGCTTCCATGAGAAACCCTTATACCCTCAAAAAGATATGCTTGCCCTAATTAGTGTTTCTTAAATTAGAATTAGGGTTTCTAATTAGAAATAGGCTAAATAATTAATATTTGATTAAATTAATCAAATATTAATATCTCCCTCAATACATGTCGGATCCTCGAACCGTTCAAAGCTGGTGAACTAGGGAGTGATTTCGCACATGACCATACCAAAATAAAGGCGCTCCACTGCATGTAAAATATCCCTAAATAATAGGAGCTCAGGCCAAATGTGTCTGAAATAACCTGAATGAAAGCCAACTATAGGAATTCTATAGAATGAAGCCAAGCCAATCTCCATCATGACCCTCTGTCCATCCTATTAGCCTATGAAGGTTGCATAATTGGCTAATCATCAAGCCTGTCAATGTCCACGAAAAAGGGGACATGACAATCTGCCCCTCCAAAAATTGCTTGTCCCCAAGCAATCTCGAAACAATGAACCACTCGATCCACCTAGATCCCAAATGTAGTTATGCTCTACACAGCTATAAATCAATGCAAGTACCTGCAATATCATCAGAAGTAGATCAAAGAGGAACCCATAATCAAACTGGAGAATGCAACTCAACCAAACTCTAAAAGCACAACTACCATGGTCAAGAACACATGAGAAACAAACTCTCAGAGCATCATAACCCAAGTAGAATGGACAACTCAAATTGCCAATTCCATCTGCAAAAGATGGTGCCAATCCATCCCATAACTGATCCCTCTATAAAGGTGGCACAATGAACGGTACCACACTGACATATGTGTGAGAAGAATCAATCTAGAGACTTGACTCCACTGGTATCTCAAACTCATCAAAATCAGGTACTCCCAAATCCTAAACATGTGTGTCAGCATCAACAACATGCTCCTCAGCAACAACTGCAGGAATGTACTCACCACCAACCACCTCAATATACAAATGAACTGGGTCTGGGGCTAGTGAAGACCACAAATGCTCTAACTCTATGGTCATCTCAGCCAAATGAAATTGCGACTCCTCATAAGCCAACTGCGTACTCTCAAGAGTCTCAGAAGTCACCTCGAGCTGTTGAGTAAGCTCACTCACCTTATCTTCCTTGACCAATAATGCATCATACGTTGTGCTGCCCCACTCCATAAGATAATCTCTGTCGGCTACCAACTGCATATAATCTTGTCTCAGAATCTGGATAGCCTCCCATAAAGAGTGGATCTCTATCAAGGACAAATAACTGCATCCCTGCTCAATGCTAGTAGGAGAACCCCAACCATAAACTACTAACAACTGATGAGCCGCATCGAAATGCTTGCAAGCAGTAGCAATGTCTCGCTCACTAACTCTTAGCTGACTAAACACATGGTGGCACTAGCTAGACTATCTCCTACAATCCTGCTCCGATGCATGGTCCAAAAGAGTAGACTCAAAATCACTGATCTCTGGAGTACTACCATCCATACTCTGTGAATCAACACCAAAGCTCATATCAACATAAGGAGTATCAACAACTATAGCATCACTGTCTAACTCCTCCATACCGAAAGAAACTGCCAACGAAACTATGTCCTCAAAATTGTCTACTGCATCCTCCTGAGTGTCATCTACAACAATCAGATCCTGGGACTCTTCTACAATCTCTGCCATAGCTGAGAGATCATCAACCCTCAGTGCACTAACATCTGAGCACACCTCCCCACTCTGAATGCAAGCATCAGACTCATCCTCATCTTCACTATCTCTTATCTCATAATAATCAGGGGACATGTTGTTACCCCGTCTAAGTGATCTGTAGTGCTCTCTCCTCATCTTAACAAAGAGATCAAAAGACACCTTCTTTCGAGCCTCAGGTGGTATTAACTCCCACTCATCATTTGCTATCATATACTGTGTGGATTTGTCTTTGAATGTAGGATATGAAAGAGATTCATTTAACCTCTTCAAACTTAGTTTCAACTTCTTCATATCATAGTCCCACTGACTCTAAGTACTTGAAGACATCATGGATACTTCACTGATTCAATCTACCCAAACTACCCAACAGGATGGCAAGACATTGGCTCTGATACCACTGTGATGTCCCTTACTTAGGGGCTCCTTTTTCCAAGCAAAGCTCTGATACCACTGTAATATCCCCTTCAAACAGGGAATATAGAAACACAAAAGCTCTGAACAACATACAATTTTTGCAGAATAAACTCAAATAAACAATAAACCATAGTAAATCTCTTATCTGCCAATCAAATATCTCATCACTTGTTCTTCTAGATGATTACACAATTGAGTCTCTGTCATACAAATAAAATAATATGAAATATTCTGTCTTAAAACCCTGGGCTTTTGCAAATCTGGTAATTGAGCCTAAATCTGGATATTCTGTCTCAGCCTGCTGTGTCGAACACACAGTCGCCGGCGTCGGTCGATATACTGCCGACGTCGGTCATTGTAGGTCCTTCTCTACCGACGTCGGTCTTCAGTCGGCCGATTTCGGTCACTGGGGATCTCTGTCTGCCGAGGTTAGTGTCTGCGTGGATTTGTACAGACTTGTACGGACTTCGTACAGCCGCCAATTAAGCACAACTTGCTTGTTTTCAACCCCTGATCTGAAAATATATGTCTCTAATACAGAATATCTCTATCTATATAATTTATTGAATCAAAAACTAAATAAAGAAATACCTGAAATACTGTGATAACTTTTGTGTGAAGTTATCTCTCAAATATGTACCTCTGTGATAACTTCTGTATGAAGCTATCTCTCAATTTGGCAATAAATCTACTGATATCTCACAGCCTCTAAATCGCACACAATGAAGAGTTGACGTTCTCCACTGCAATGGAATCCTGGAACCCTTGGCTCAGTCTTCACAGAAGAATTCTTCAAAATCAATAATCAATAATCAATGGCTAATCAATAATGGCCTCCATGAGAAACCCTTATACCCTCAAAAAGATATGCTTGCCCTAATTAGGGTTTCTTACATTAGAATTAGGGTTTCAAATTAAAAATAGGCTAAATAATTAATATTTGATTAAATCGATCAAATATTAATATCTCCTTCAATACATGTCGGATCCTCGAACCGTTCGAAGCTGGTGAACTAGGGAGTGATTCCGCACATGACCATACCAAAATAAAGGCGCTCCGCTGCATGTCAAATATCCCTAAATAATAGGAGCTCAGGCCAAATGTGTCTAAAATAACCTGAATGAAAGCCAACTATAGGAATTCTGCAAAATGAAGCCAAGCCAATCTCCATCATGACCCTCTATCCATCCTATTAGCCTACAAAGGTCACATAATACGCTAATCATCAACCCTGTCAATGTCCACGAAAAAGGGGACATGACAAATTCTGTGAGCCCTCCTTTTTTGAGCTTCTTCAAAACTTTTTTTTGTTCATGGACCTCCTTATAGGGCGTAGGTTCTAGTCGATCCTTATCATAATCCATGAGGATCAAGAGTGCAAAGTCAAAACAAGAGAGATGAAGTTTCTGAATGGGGTAGAAATAAGTAAGACACAAATGGGTGGGAAGTCCCACCCAAGGCTCGTAAAAATAATTAAGACCCCTTGGATCAGCTTGATTGATATCTGCTCCATCAAGATGAGCTCATGCATGTGCGGAGAGATGATTTTTTAATCCGCATTTGTACATTTATTACGGATAGCATTAAGAACATTAAGGGGAACATTGCCTACATCATAATAGTTTATTAAAAAGTGGAAATCAACTTCAATATTAATTTTATTTTATATTATTATTTAATTAAAAAACAAATAAATAATATATTAACAAAAACATATTTTTTTAATAAATAAATAATATAAATAAGGTTAAATTGTGTAATAAAAAAATATCTTAAGAAGTATCAATTTTTTCATTAAAGTGAACTATATTTTAGGAAACTAATATATAACTCTTGTTAACACTAAGAATAGTTAGGTAAGATTATTCACCCGAAATATTTCGAAATGACTTTTTAAATTTTTTGGAAGGTGTGATCTATTAAGAATATATTATGAAAAATATATTATTGTTTGACACGGAGAATAAACAAATCAAACTCATTTCTCAAAACAAACGCATTAAATGTATCATGTGAAAATTATAATATTTTAAATTAATGATATATAAATACATAACTTAAAAAGTATATTTTTTATAAATAAAAATTTCAAATTCCAGTTATAATATAAAAATAATGAAAATATAATATTTATAAAATTAAATTATAATAAATGTTTAATTATTATAATTTATAATGGTGTAATTTATGAGTATATTGATATAAAAAAAAAGGCTGAAATTTCAAAAACTTTAACTTTTGTTCTATAATTTTGTTTTAGTTCACATTCACCCCCAAACAACCATCTTAAAAAGTTTAATGCAATCATAACTTAAATCATCTGATTATGAAGGTACTCAACATGTAACCATCTGAAAGTCTGAAATTATAAAATTATAGTTTAATATTCTTTTGTAGAAATTGTTTTGTTTAATAGTTTAATATTTACCTCTGCAATTACTGCTCGGGTGTTTTTAGACCCTAGGATTTTCCTTAGAGCAGGCCTGTTTTTCTCATCCCTGGAAATTCTGTTGAGAATGGCACGGCCCCAGGCCGCGCGGTTTGCAGTGAGGGCGAGGGATACATCCGCCGTCAGCTTTATGTTGCGACACGAACCTACGACCTCTGTAGCTTCATCTCCATCACCTTGATTATTGCTGGAAGTGTGCTTTCTTATGCTATTGACAGCCCGAAGGAAGCGTTTGCGATAGAGGTGGGTGAAGGTAGAATCTGCCATTGAAATCATGGTTCAAAAACCATAAAACATGGGCCCAGATGACGATGAAATATAGAATTTGCCTATCAGACGGCTCTACAATCAAAATATAACTTACAGACTTGACAATAAATGTGACGACGCACCTGCACTAGTAAAAAATATTCTACTGTGCTTTCAGAGAGAGGGGATCCAAGTTGAAAATAGGTAGATGAGATTTTGTAGGAGGGTTTCACAGAGATCGAAATAATAGTCGAGGTGGATATGTAAAAATATGAAAGCTTTTATAAACGGGTCTTGAATCCAGTTGCCTGCGTTCCAACGATGACAACAATGAGGTTTTCTGTGGGTTGGCTGCTTCACATTTTGCAGATTCAGTCCGACGGAAAGCAGGGCAGGGAAAATTTGGGCAGAACATGTAAAAACAATAAATGTCGCTTGGCAAGAAATAGAAATAGGTGGAAGTGGAAGTGGAGGGATCACGGGCGCAGCATAGGTATAAGAGCGACACATCGAGATCCAAAAAGTAATAAGTCACATGTGGGTAAGTAGGCATGCAAGACGCCATTACCACACTACGCATGCTTGTTTTGCCCCATTTATTTGCAGCTTCATAAATTTATACTTTGTCTAACCGTTTTTTGCCTGATGCCTCTATGCGCCACGCCTTTATTATATTATGGATAAATAGGTTGCCACGAAATTGTACGAAATATATACAATTATTTTAAATTTGTAAAATATTAATATAAATTTAATTAAATTATTTTAAAGATAAAATAACTAATTTTGTAAGGTTTGGAGGTATATTTATCCTATCAGAAAAAAAATTGTGAATTGTTAGATCTGACAATTAATGTATACATAGATGTGACACATTTAACATAAAATTATAGATAATTAATATAAAAAATACTATTTTTTCATAAAAGTGTTTAATTCTTTTATCAAACTAGTCATATATGATAAATATGTTTAAATTAATTTGAGTATTGTATTCATTTAATTTTGATTTTCAATATTCTTATCACAGTTTTTATATTGTGAATTTAATTATTTATAATAGTATAAATTTCGTTCTCTTTTATAAATATTTTTTTAAAGAATACTATTTTTATTTTAAAATTCAATTTTAGACAAATATTTCTATATTAAAAAATAAACAAATCTTTTTATATTCAAAAATAAAAAGTATTTGTCTAATAAGTAAATTTAAATAAATAAATAAATAAATAAAAATAAAAATAAAAATAAATTACTATTAATATTTATATATTTTTAAAAATTCAACTCTTGTATATATGATTTATAGTAAAATTAAGGGAATATTTATCATAAAAGTGTTCATTCCTAAATTCTAAATTTTAAAAAAATATAAAAAATTATTTAATTGGTAAAAATTATCTCAAAAAATAGCATGCTTGCCCTATTTTGACAACAACTTAAATTTTGAAGAGAATAATATGTTTTAAGGCTTATAGTAAACTACAAAATTCACACACGATCTTTGTACTTTTCATATTTGTAGAGGATAAAAATATTGAAAATAACAATCATCATAATTACAATATTTTAAATAACATTTAATCTTTAATTTTAAGTGTTATGTGTATAACATAAATTTATGTGCTTCAATAAATGATTTAACGATTGTTTTAATTTTATATAATATTTATAAATTCTTAATAAATTTATATGAACAATATATTAATATATAAATTAATTGTACTATTTATATATTTATAGAAAAATGAGTTCAATTGTAAACCTTTATTAATATATTTATTTAAATAATAATAACCAAAAATAAAGTTGCAAACTTATTAAAGTAGATCACTTTAAGAATCTCAAGTGTTTTATTAAGACTTTAAAAAGACCTAACACTTTTAATGATGCTTCGAAAACGATACTTCAAAAAAATTTAAGAATCTCAAGTGTTTTATTATAACTTTAAAAAGACCTAACATTTTTAATAATGCTTAAAAAAACCAAAAATATATAAAAAAGGAGAGAGGAGGTAGATACATGATGACAATTCATAATCATTTTAATAATATACAATTTAAACTAATAATTTATATATAAAAAATGCATCCTTTAAATCATACAATTTATCAAATAATAAATGCATAGGAGATTTTTTTAGATGTTTGAATATTCTTTTATATTTTTATTTTTCTTCGGTGTGTATATATATCAAATTAAAAACAAAGTCATGGTATGTTATATAAAATTTTAAACATGAAAAGTTTTGGATAAAAATTTAAATAAAGTGATGAGAATAGAATCATTAAAAACATTTCGATAAGATTTAGATCAATTTCTAAGTACTAGTTTAAATAAAATTGAATACAAAACATTAAGCATCATACAAAATAAGTTTGGTGTAAAACCTATCTAAATTAGAGTGTAGTCACATGTAAATAGAATATGAATAATTAAAAATTAGTATATATATCTTACATATATCTGTTTAAAATATGTCGAGAGATATTAATCTTAAGCCACTTATATTGTGGTGTAGGTTAGATAGGCATCTCAAGATTGATATCTCTCAGCATATTTTAAATAAATGTATTTAAGATATCTATGCTAGTATAACTTGTAGGTGTGACGTGTACATTTAAAAATAAATATTAATTAATGTATCATTTCATGTTCATCCAAATAAAAAATATATATCAAATTCAATGATAATTAAATAAAAATAATTTTATATACATCAAAATCTGAAAGTTAGTATAATATATGTGATATTAAATATGTAACATTATTATAGTTCTTAGGACTTGAGTCTCTCTTCTTCAGCATTTTGTTTGGAAAGTTTTTTTCTTGTTTTCAACTTTTCATATATGTCACATGAAAGTGGAGACCAAATTATAAGTTCTTCTAAATATTTTACACACAAGATGGCCTCAAATGTTAATCCTAGTCTTTTTGTATGCCCTATATCAATTATTGCTTTAGAAAGAGTCGATCCTTGTGATTTGTGTATGGATAATCCCCAAGTCAGTCTTAAGAGTAGTTGTTGTATTTGTCCCATTTGTATTGATGTAATTGAAATTATATTCAGAGTTACATCTGCAAATGGCATTTCAGAGTAATTGTCAAATTCCATCATAACATATGTAGGTGTCTCTCATCGGGAATTTATAGGTTTGTCTATTATACTTCGAATATATCCTAAAGATCCATTTACATGACCTAATTCCATCCATGTGTTTTAGGTTAACATCACCCTTGTATTCTTATAAATTAATAACTCCACATCCAATTCATTGTTTTGGCCTCTTGATGGATTGGTATTACACGTTCTAGTTGCAATTCTCCATGCAATGGGTCATTCTAATGATTTCAATTTCATTATATTATAGTTTTTTAAATTATAATTTGTTGAAAATAGATGAATAACATTGTCAAAGTCTTCCTTGATGCTTGGATGTAATACACAATTTGTTCTTGACATCAATAATTTTCAATTATCAATGGTTGGATGTGCATCTCTAAGATTTGTGAGTAGTTGTACAAAAAATTTCATAATAATGTTCATCATGTAATATCTAAATCATGGGTGTCAAACAAAATGGTGATCCCTGTATCAAATCAAATGTTTACCGAATTCATGTCGATGCACTTGTTTCATTTTTAGTTCTAACCAATCACATATTCCATCTTGAAACAATGTGAAGAAAGCCATATCAATTAACCTTTCTATGGCATAATATTTTATAGGGGATGCACCAATTTTGGGCCAATCCATCAGATCCTCAAGTTTTCCACTAGGATTATTCACCCATGCATGGATTAATTCCATCTCTCTTGTGCCATTTGGGGTTTTGAAGGCTATTGAATTCATGTGATTGATGATATTTACTTCTTCCATTTCCATCATTGGAACTTGAAATACGTATTTATTCACATCTAAATCAAACTCCATATGTATAGAGTTCAATTGGTCAAAGATAAATTTATCATAATTGGATGGAAGTTCGATAAGTGAAAATTCATTAATATGAACATATCTATAAATCTTTTCATGTTTTATTTTATATTATAGTGCCCTATAGACTCTCTCTCTATTAACTTCAAAATTTTAATTTTTTTTGCATTGATCTCTTCTTCGAACAATAATGATTAATAAATCCTTTATTTGATGTGGTAAGACTTTACCAATTTATTTCACTTCTTGTGGAAAATCGACCATATATCCTTTATATTTGTACTGACCTCTATTTTCATGTGTTACTTGAAGGATTAAATTGATTCATGATATTAACTTCTCGTCTACTTGAGTAAAGCATGTAAGTTTTGGTGGTTGTGGACCAAAATCCATATTGTTTTATGTTGAAAATCGATGATCATTTTTATCTTATTGACATTTTAAGAAAATTGGACCATTAGTTGCTTGATATATATTTATGCCAAGGTAACTTTCTTGACAAATATAACACATACTTGGTGAAGCCAATTTTTCTAGATGATGGAAAAAAATTATTTGTAACATCTTCAAATATACATCAACATTTCCACTGTGATCATTTATATTTTATATATTATTTTAAAAATCATCATCCATTGCATTTATTTCTCTACTATCTAGTGTTTCTAATTGGTCATTGAATTCACTTCTTTAGAGTTAACATCAACATGTATTCGATGATGTCTTTGAATTGCTTCATGATTACATTCTTGTAGATGGTTTCTTTCTTCCTTTGTGATATAATTTAAATGTATTAATCTTTGAATTCTTATTCTTAATCTATGTTGACCATATTATGATGTTCATGTGTGATATGCTATCATTTTCTGGGCAGGTTCTTTTATTTCTACTCCTACCTTTTGAACTAGAATTTCTACGCTATGTTTTGCATGCCTTTATCTTTCATTCTCATTATGTTGTTGTCTTGGTTATTCTATCCTTTGTTCAAGTTGTTGTCTTTAATATTGTCAAGCATATTTTTTTCTTTTCTAATAAATTTTAAAACTCAATCATGAATGTGCCATACCTACAAAATATAGACATAAAATATTCAATCTTTTATTAAAAAAATAACTAGAATTAAAAATAATAATAAATACAAAACATTCATAATAATATAATTTTAATAAAATAATAATAAAATACATTTAATTATATATATGTGTGTGTGTTTTATAAAATATTAAAGCTGTAATAATATTTTATACAAAATATTCAAACTTTTATTTCAAAAAATTAAACTAAAATTAACCTTTTTTATAAATACCAAAATTTCGTATGACATATTTAATTAATATATTTAATATGTCATGCAATCCTAACCTTTTTTAGCATTAGATGTATTATGTGAAAATAATAATATATTTAATTAATGTTGTATAATATATAAATATAATTTAAAAAGTATATGTTTTATAAAAACAAAAGCATTAAATGTATCATGTGAAAATAATAATATATTTAATTAATAGTGTATAATATATA